>CAJUZA010000346.1:0-346315 GCA_910592295.1 Andrena haemorrhoa | reverse complement strand
AGCGAGCCAAGCGAGCCAAGCGAGCCAAGCGAGCCAAGCGAGCCAAGCGAGCCAAGCGAGTCAAGCGAGCCAAGCGAGTCAAGCGAGCCAAGCGAGTCAAGCGAGCCAAGCGAGTCAAGCGAGCCAAGCGAGTCAAGCGAGCCAAGCGAGTCAAGCGAGCCAAGCGAGTCAAGCGAGCCAAGCGAGTCAAGCGAGCCAAGCGAGTCAAGCGAGTCAAGCGAGTCAAGCGAGCCAAGCGAGTCAAGCGAGCCAAGCGAGTCAAGCGAGCCAAGCGAGTCAAGCGAGCCAAGCGAGTCAAGCGAGCCAAGCGAGTCAAGCGAGCCAAGCGAGTCAAGCGAGCCAAGCGAGTCAAGCGAGCCAAGCGAGTCAAGCGAGCCAAGCGAGCCAAGCGAGTCAGTCGAGTCAAACGACTCAATCGAGTCAGACGACTCAAACGACTCAAACGAGAGAAACGAGTCAAACGAGTCAAACGAGTCAAACGAGTCAAACGAGTCAAACGAGCCAAGCGAGTCAAACGAGTCAAACGAGTCAAACGAGTCAAACGAGTCAAACGAGTCAAACGAGTCAAACGAGTCAAACGAGTCAAACGAGTCAAACGAGTCAAACGAGCCAAACGAGCCAAACGAGCCAAGCGAGCCAAGCGAGCCAAGCGAGCCAAGCGAGCCAAGCGAGCCAAGCGAGCCAAGCGAGCCAAGCGAGCCAAGCGAGCCAAGCGAGCCAAGCGAGCCAAGCGAGCCAAGCGAGCCAAGCGAGCCAAGCGAGCCAAGCGAGCCAAGCGAGCCAAGCGAGCCAAGCGAGCCAAGCGAGCCAAGCGAGCCAAGCGAGCCAAGCGAGCCAAGCGAGCCAAGCGAGCCAAGCGAGCCAAGCGAGCCAAGCGAGCCAAGCGAGCCAAGCGAGCCAAGCGAGCCAAGCGAGCCAAGCGAGCCAAGCGAGCCAAGCGAGCCAAGCGAGCCAAGCGAGCCAAGCGAGCCAAGCGAGCCAAGCGAGTCAAGCGAGCCAAGCGAGTCAAGCGAGCCAAGCGAGTCAAGCGAGCCAAGCGAGTCAAGCGAGCCAAGCGAGTCAAGCGAGCCAAGCGAGTCAAGCGAGCCAAGCGAGTCAAGCGAGCCAAGCGAGTCAAGCGAGCCAAGCGAGTCAAGCGAGCCAAGCGAGTCAAGCGAGCCAAGCGAGTCAAGCGAGCCAAGCGAGTCAAGCGAGCCAAGCGAGTCAAGCGAGCCAAGCGAGTCAAGCGAGCCAAGCGAGTCAAGCGAGCCAAGCGAGTCAAGCGAGCCAAGCGAGTCAAGCGAGCCAAGCGAGCCAAGCGAGCCAAGCGAGCCAAGCGAGTCAAGCGAGCCAAGCGAGTCAAGCGAGCCAAGCGAGCCAAGCGAGCCAAGCGAGTCAAGCGAGCCAAGCGAGTCAAGCGAGCCAAGCGAGTCAAGCGAGCCAAGCGAGCCAAGCGAGCCAAGCGAGTCAAGCGAGCCAAGCGAGTCAAGCGAGCCAAGCGAGCCAAGCGAGCCAAGCGAGTCAAGCGAGCCAAGCGAGTCAAGCGAGTCAAGCGAGTCAAGCGAGTCAAGCGAGTCAAGCGAGTCAAGCGAGTCAAGCGAGTCAAGCGAGTCAAGCGAGTCAAGCGAGTCAAGCGAGTCAAGCGAGTCAAGCGAGTCAAGCGAGTCAAGCGAGTCAAGCGAGTCAAGCGAGTCAAGCGAGTCAAGCGAGTCAAGCGAGTCAAGCGAGTAAAGCGAGTAAAGCGAGTCAAGCGAGTCAAGCGAGTCAAGCGAGTCAAGCGAGTCAAGCGAGTCAAGCGAGTCAAGCGAGTCAAGCGAGTCAAGCGAGTCAAGCGAGTCAAGCGAGTCAAGCGAGTCAAGCGAGTCAAGCGAGTCAAGCGAGTCAAGCGAGTCAAGCGAGTCAAGCGAGTCAAGCGAGTCAAGCGAGTCAAGCGAGTCAAGCGAGTCAAGCGAGTCAAGCGAGTCAAGCGAGTCAAGCGAGTCAAGCGAGTCAAGCGAGTCAAGCGAGTCAAGCGAGTCAAGCGAGTCAAGCGAGTCAAGCGAGTCAAGCGAGTCAAGCGAGTCAAGCGAGTCAAGCGAGTCAAGCGAGTCAAGCGAGTCAAGCGAGTCAAGCGAGTCAAGCGTGTCAAGCGAGTCAAGCGAGTCAAGCGAGTCAAGCGAGTCAAGCGAGTCAAGCGAGTCAAGCGAGTCAAGCGAGTCAAGCGAGTCAAGCGAGTCAAGCGAGTCAAGCGAGTCAAGCGAGTCAAGCGAGTCAAGCGAGTCAAGCGAGTCAAGCGAGTCAAGCGAGTCAAGCGAGTCAAGCGAGTCAAGCGAGTCAAGCGAGTCAAGCGAGTCAAGCGAGTCAAGCGAGTCAAGCGAGTCAAGCGAGTCAAACGAGTCAAACGAGTGAAACGGGTCGAACAGGACAATCGAGTCAAACGAGTGAAACGAGTCAAACGACCCAAACGAGTCAAACGAGTCAAACGAGTCAAACGAGTCAAACGAGTGAAACGGGTCGAACTGGACAATCGAGTCAAACGAGTCAAACGAGTGAAACGAGTCAAACGAGTCAAACGAGTCAAACGAGTCAAACGAGTCAACCGAGTCAAACGAGTCAAACGAGTCAAACGAGTCAAACGAGTCAAACGAGTCAAACGAGTCAAACGAGTCAAACGAGTCAAACGAGTCAAACGAGCCAAACGAGCCAAACGAGCCAAGCGAGCCAAGCGAGCCAAGCGAGCCAAGCGAGCCAAGCGAGCCAAGCGAGCCAAGCGAGCCAAGCGAGCCAAGCGAGCCAAGCGAGCCAAGCGAGCCAAGCGAGCCAAGCGAGCCAAGCGAGCCAAGCGAGCCAAGCGAGCCAAGCGAGCCAAGCGAGCCAAGCGAGCCAAGCGAGCCAAGCGAGCCAAGCGAGCCAAGCGAGCCAAGCGAGCCAAGCGAGCCAAGCGAGCCAAGCGAGCCAAGCGAGCCAAGCGAGCCAAGCGAGCCAAGCGAGCCAAGCGAGCCAAGCGAGCCAAGCGAGCCAAGCGAGCCAAGCGAGCCAAGCGAGCCAAGCGAGCCAAGCGAGCCAAGCGAGTCAAGCGAGCCAAGCGAGTCAAGCGAGCCAAGCGAGTCAAGCGAGCCAAGCGAGTCAAGCGAGCCAAGCGAGCCAAGCGAGCCAAGCGAGCCAAGCGAGCCAAGCGAGTCAAGCGAGCCAAGCGAGTCAAGCGAGCCAAGCGAGTCAAGCGAGCCAAGCGAGTCAAGCGAGCCAAGCGAGTCAAGCGAGCCAAGCGAGTCAAGCGAGCCAAGCGAGTCAAGCGAGCCAAGCGAGCCAAGCGAGCCAAGCGAGCCAAGCGAGCCAAGCGAGTCAAGCGAGCCAAGCGAGTCAAGCGAGCCAAGCGAGTCAAGCGAGCCAAGCGAGTCAAGCGAGCCAAGCGAGTCAAGCGAGCCAAGCGAGTCAAGCGAGCCAAGCGAGTCAAGCGAGCCAAGCGAGCCAAGCGAGTCAAGCGAGCCAAGCGAGTCAAGCGAGTCAAGCGAGTCAAGCGAGTCAAGCGAGTCAAGCGAGTCAAGCGAGTCAAGCGAGTCAAGCGAGTCAAGCGAGTCAAGCGAGTCAAGCGAGTCAAGCGAGTCAAGCGAGTCAAGCGAGTCAAGCGAGTCAAGCGAGTCAAGCGAGTCAAGCGAGTCAAGCGAGTCAAGCGAGTCA
Organism: Andrena haemorrhoa; assembly: GCA_910592295.1. Lineage (NCBI taxonomy): Eukaryota > Metazoa > Arthropoda > Insecta > Hymenoptera > Andrenidae > Andrena > Andrena haemorrhoa. The sequence continues at coordinate 342,679 of CAJUZA010000346.1, read as the reverse complement.
AGCGAGTCAAGCGAGTCAAGCGAGTCAAGCGAGTCAAGCGAGTCAAGCGAGTCAAGCGAGTCAAGCGAGTCAAGCGAGTCAAGCGAGTCAAGCGAGTCAAGCGAGTCAAGCGAGTCAAGCGAGTCAAGCGAGGCAAGCGAGTCAAGCGAGTCAAGCGAGTCAAGCGAGTCAAGCGAGTCAAGCGAGTCAAGCGAGTCAAGCGAGTCAAGCGAGTCAAGCGAGTCAAGCGAGTCAAGCGAGTCAAGCGAGTCAAGCGAGTCAAGCGAGTCAAGCGAGTCAAGCGAGTCAAGCGAGTCAAGCGAGTCAAGCGAGTCAAGCGAGTCAAGCGAGTCAAGCGAGTCAAGCGAGTCAAGCGAGTCAAGCGAGTCAAGCGAGTCAAGCGAGTCAAGCGAGTCAAGCGAGTCAAGCGAGTCAAGCGAGTCAAGCGAGTCAAGCGAGTCAAGCGAGTCAAGCGAGTCAAGCGAGTCAAGCGAGTCAAGCGAGTCAAGCGAGTCAAGCGAGTCAAGCGAGTCAAGCGAGTCAAGCGAGTCAAGCGAGTCAAGCGAGTCAAGCGAGTCAAGCGAGTCAAGCGAGTCAAACGAGTCAAACGAGTCAAACGAGCCAAACGAGTCAAACGAGTCAAACGAGTCAAACGAGTCAAACGAGTCAAACGAGTCAAACGAGTCAAACGAGTCAAACGGGTAAAACGGGTCAAACGGGTCAAACGGGTCAAACGGGTCAAACGGGTCAAACGGGTCAAACGGGTCAAACGGGTCAAACGGGTCAAACGGGTCAAACGGGTCAAACGGGTCAAACGGGTCAAACGGGTCAAACGGGTCAAACGGGTCAAACGGGTCAAACGGGTCAAACGGGTCAAACGGGTCAAACGGGTCAAACGGGTCAAACGGGTCAAACGGGTCAAACGGGTCAAACGGGTCAAACGAGTCAAACGAGTCAAACGAGTCAAACGAGTCAAACGAGCCAAACGAGCCAAACGAGTCAAACGAGCCAAACGAGCCAAACGAGTCAAACGAGCCAAACGAGTCAAACGAGCCAAACGAGTCAAACGAGTCAAACGAGTCAAACGAGTCAAACGATTCAAACGAGTCAAACGAGTCAGTCGAGTCAAACGAGTCAAACGAGTCAAACGAGTCAAACGAGTCAAACGAGTCAAACGAGTCAAACGAGTCAAACGAGTCAAACGAGTCAAACGAGTCAAACGAGTCAAACGAGTCAAACGAGTCAAACGAGTCAAACGAGTCAAACGAGTCAAACGAGTCAAACGAGTCAAACGAGTCAAACGAGTCAAACGAGTCAAACGAGTCAAACGAGTCAAACGAGTCAAACGAGTCAAACGAGTCAAACGAGTCAAACGAGTCAAACGAGTCAAACGAGTCAAACGAGTCAAACGAGTCAAACGAGTCAAACGAGTCAAACGAGTCAAACGAGTCAAACGAGTCAAACGAGTCAAACGAGTCAAACGAGTCAAACGAGTCAAACGAGTCAAACGAGTCAAACGAGTCAAACGAGTCAAACGAGTCAAACGAGTCAAACGAGTCAAACGAGTCAAACGAGTCAAACGAGTCAAACGAGTCAAACGAGTCAAACGAGTCAAACGAGTCAAACGAGTCAAACGAGTCAAACGAGTCAAACGAGTCAAACGAGTCAAACGAGTCAAACGAGTCAAACGAGTCAAACGAGTCAAACGAGTCAAACGAGTCAAACGAGTCAAACGAGTCAAACGAGTCAAACGAGTCAAACGAGTCAAACGAGTCAAACGAGTCAAACGAGTCAAACGAGTCAAACGAGTCAAACGAGTCAAACGAGTCAAACGAGTCAAACGAGTCAAACGAGTCAAACGAGTCAAACGAGTCAAACGAGTCAAACGAGTCAAACGAGTCAAACGAGTCAAACGAGTCAAACGAGTCAAACGAGTCAAACGAGTCAAACGAGTCAAACGAGTCAAACGAGTCAAACGAGTGAAACGGGTCGAACAGGACAATCGAGTCAAACGAGTGAAACGAGTCAAACGACCCAAACGAGTCAAACGAGTCAAACGAGTCAAACGAGTCAAACGACTCAAACGAGTCAGACGAGTCAGACGAGTCAGACGAGTCAGACGAGTAAGACGAGTCAAACGAGTCAAACGAGTCAAACGAGTCAAACGAGTGAAACGGGTCGAACAGGACAATCGAGTCAAACGAGTGAAACGAGTCAAACGACCCAAACGAGTCAAACGAGTCAAACGAGTCAAACGAGTCAAACGACTCAAACGACTCAAACGAGAGAAACGAGTCAAACGAGTCAAACGAGTCAAACGAGTCAAACGAGTCAAACGAGTCAAACGAGTCAAACGAGTCAAACGAGTCAAACGAGTCAAACGAGTCAAACGAGTCAAACGAGTCAAACGAGTCAAACGAGTCAAACGAGTCAAACGAGTCAAACGAGCCAAGCGACCCAAGCGAGCCAAGCGAGCCAAGCGAGCCAGGCGAGCCAAGCGAGCCAAGCGAGCCAAGCGAGCCAAGCGAGCCAAGCGAGCCAAGCGAGCCAAGCGAGCCAAGCGAGTCATACGAGTCAAACGAGTCAAACGAGTCAGTCGAGTCAGTCGAGTCAAACGACTCAATCGAGTCAGACGACTCAAACGACTCAAACGAGAGAAACGAGTCAATCGAGTCAAACGAGTCAAACGAGTCAAACGAGTCAAACGAGTCAAACGAGTCAAACGAGCCAAACGAGCCAAGCGAGCCAAGCGAGCCAAGCGAGCCAAGCGTGTCAAACGTGTCAAACGCGTCAGTCGAGTCAAACGAGTCAAACGAGTCAAACGAGCCAAACGAGTCAAACGAGTCAAACGAGTCAAACGAGTCAAACGAGTCAAACGAGTCAAACGAGTCAAACGGGTAAAACGGGTCAAACGGGTCAAACGGGTCAAACGGGTCAAACGGGTCAAACGGGTCAAACGGGTCAAACGGGTCAAACGGGTCAAACGGGTCAAACGGGTCAAACGGGTCAAACGGGTCAAACGGGTCAAACGAGTCAAACGAGTCAAACGAGTCAAACGAGTCAAACGAGTCAAACGAGTCAAACGAGTCAAACGACTCAATCGAGAGAAACGAGTCAAACGAGTCAAACGAGTCAAACGAGTCAAACGAGTCAAACGAGTCAAACGAGTCAAACGAGTCAAACGAGTCAAACGAGTCAAACGAGTCAAACGAGTCAAACGAGTCAAACGAGTCAAACGAGTCAAACGAGTCAAACGAGTCAAACGAGTCAAACGAGTCAAACGAGTCAAACGAGTCAAACGAGTCAAACGAGTCAAACGAGTCAAACGAGTCAAACGAGTCAAACGAGTCAAACGAGTCAAACGAGTCAAACGAGTCAAACGAGTCAAACGAGTCAAACGAGTCAAACGAGTCAAACGAGTCAAACGAGTCAAACGAGTCAGACGAGTCAGACGAGTCAGACGAGTCAGACGAGTAAGACGAGTCAAACGAGTCAAACGAGTCAAACGAGTCAAACGAGTGAAACGGGTCGAACAGGACAATCGAGTCAAACGAGTGAAACGAGTCAAACGACCCAAACGAGTCAAACGAGTCAAACGAGTCAAACGAGTCAAACGACTCAAACGAGTCAGACGAGTCAGACGAGTCAGACGAGTCAGACGAGTAAGACGAGTCAAACGAGTCAAACGAGTCAAACGAGTCAAACGAGTGAAACGGGTCGAACAGGACAATCGAGTCAAACGAGTGAAACGAGTCAAACGACCCAAACGAGTCAAACGAGTCAAACGAGTCAAACGAGTCAAACGACTCAAACGACTCAAACGAGAGAAACGAGTCAAACGAGTCAAACGAGTCAAACGAGTCAAACGAGTCAAACGAGTCAAAGGAGTCAAACGAGTCAAACGAGTCAAACGAGTCAAACGAGTCAAACGAGTCAAACGAGTCAAACGAGTCAAACGAGTCAAACGAGTCAAACGAGTCAAACGAGCCAAGCGAGCCAAGCGACCCAAGCGAGCCAAGCGAGCCAAGCGAGCCAAGCGAGCCAAGCGAGCCAAGCGAGCCAAGCGAGCCAAGCGAGCCAAGCGAGTCAAACGAGCCAAACGAGTCAGTCGAGTCAAACGAGTCAAACGAGTCAAACGAGTCAAACGAGTCAAACGAGTCAAACGAGTCAAACGAGTCAAACGAGTCAAACGAGTCAAACGAGTCAAACGAGTCAAACGAGTCAAACGAGTCAAACGAGTCAAACGAGTCAAACGAGTCAAACGAGTCAAACGAGTCAAACGAGTCAAACGAGTCAAACGAGTCAAACGAGTCAAACGAGTCAAACGAGTCAAACGAGTCAAACGAGTCAAACGAGTCAAACGAGTCAAACGAGTCAAACGAGTCAAACGAGTCAAACGAGTCAAACGAGTCAAACGAGTCAAACGAGTCAAACGAGTCAAACGAGTCAAACGAGTCAAACGAGTCAAACGAGTCAAACGAGTCAAACGAGTCAAACGAGTCAAACGAGTCAAACGAGTCAAACGAGTCAAACGAGTCAAACGAGTCAAACGAGTCAAACGAGTCAAACGAGTCAAACGAGTCAAACGAGTCAAACGAGTCAAACGAGCCAAACGAGTCAAACGAGCCAAACGAGCCAAACGAGCCAAACGAGTCAAACGAGCCAAACGAGTCAAACGAGCCAAACGAGTCAAACGAGTCAAACGAGTCAAACGAGTCAAACGAGTCAAACGAGTCAGACGAGTCAGACGAGTCAGACGAGTCAGACGAGTCAGACGAGTAAGACGAGTCAAACGAGTCAAACGAGTCAAACGAGTGAAACGGGTCGAACAGGACAATCGAGTCAAACGAGTGAAACGAGTCAAACGACCCAAACGAGTCAAACGAGTCAAACGAGTCAAACGAGTCAAACGACTCAAACGAGTCAGACGAGTCAGACGAGTCAGACGAGTCAGACGAGTCAGACGAGTCAGACGAGTCAGACGAGTCAGACGAGTAAGACGAGTCAAACGAGTCAAACGAGTCAAACGAGTCAAACGAGTGAAACGGGTCGAACAGGACAATCGAGTCAAACGAGTGAAACGAGTCAAACGACCCAAACGAGTCAAACGAGTCAAACGAGTCAAACGAGTCAAACGACTCAAACGACTCAAACGAGAGAAACGAGTCAAACGAGTCAAACGAGTCAAACGAGTCAAACGAGTCAAACGAGTCAAACGAGTCAAACGAGTCAAACGAGTCAAACGAGTCAAACGAGTCAAACGAGTCAAACGAGTCAAACGAGTCAAACGAGTCAAACGAGTCAAACGAGCCAAGCGAGCCAAGCGACCCAAGCGAGCCAAGCGAGCCAAGCGAGCCAAGCGAGCCAAGCGAGCCAAGCGAGCCAAGCGAGCCAAGCGAGCCAAGCGAGCCAAGCGAGCCAAGCGAGCCAAGCGAGCCAAGCGAGCCAAGCGAGCCAAGCGAGCCAAGCGAGTCAAACGAGTCAAACGAGTCAAACGAGTCAGTCGAGTCAGTCGAGTCAAACGACTCAATCGAGTCAGACGACTCAAACGACTCAAACGAGAGAAACGAGTCAATCGAGTCAAACGAGTCAAACGAGTCAAACGAGTCAAACGAGTCAAACGAGCCAAACGAGCCAAGCGAGCCAAGCGAGCCAAGCGAGCCAAGCGAGCCAAGCGAGCCAAGCGAGCCAAGCGAGCCAAGCGAGCCAAGCGAGCCAAGCGTGTCAAACGTGTCAAACGAGTCAGTCGAGTCAAACGAGTCAAACGAGTCAAACGAGCCAAACGAGTCAAACGAGTCAAACGAGTCAAACGAGTCAAACGAGTCAAACGAGTCAAACGAGTCAAACGGGTAAAACGGGTCAAACGGGTCAAACGGGTCAAACGGGTCAAACGGGTCAAACGGGTCAAACGGGTCAAACGGGTCAAACGGGTCAAACGGGTCAAACGGGTCAAACGGGTCAAACGGGTCAAACGGGTCAAACGGGTCAAACGGGTCAAACGAGTCAAACGAGTCAAACGAGTCAAACGAGTCAAACGAGTCAAACGAGTCAAACGAGTCAAACGAGTCAAACGAGTCAAACGAGTCAAACGAGTCAAACGAGTCAAACGAGTCAAACGAGTCAAACGAGTCAAACGAGTCAAACGAGTCAAACGAGTCAAACGAGTCAAACGAGTCAAACGAGTCAAACGAGTCAAACGAGTCAAACGAGTCAAACGAGTCAAACGAGTCAAACGAGTCAAACGAGTCAAACGAGTCAAACGAGTCAAACGAGTCAAACGAGTCAAACGAGTCAAACGAGTCAAACGAGTCAAACGAGTCAAACGAGTCAAACGAGTCAAACGAGTCAAACGAGTCAAACGAGTCAAACGAGTCAAACGAGTCAAACGAGTCAAACGAGTCAAACGAGTCAAACGAGTCAAACGAGTCAAACGAGTCAAACGAGTCAAACGAGTCAAACGAGTCAAACGAGTCAAACGAGTCAAACGAGTCAAACGAGTCAAACGAGTCAAACGAGTCAAACGAGTCAAACGAGTCAAACGAGTCAAACGAGTCAAACGAGTCAAACGAGTCAAACGAGTCAAACGAGTCAAACGAGTCAAACGAGTCAAACGAGTCAAACGAGTCAAACGAGTCAAACGAGTCAAACGAGTCAAACGAGTCAAACGAGTCAAACGAGTCAAACGAGTCAAACGAGTCAAACGAGTCAAACGAGTCAAACGAGTCAAACGAGTCAAACGAGTCAAACGAGTCAAACGAGTCAAACGAGTCAAACGAGTCAAACGAGTCAAACGAGTCAAACGAGTCAAACGAGTCAATCGAGCCAAGCGAGCCAAGCGAGCCAAGCGAGCCAAGCGAGCCAAGCGAGCCAAGCGAGCCAAGCGAGCCAAGCGAGCCAAGCGAGCCAAGCGAGCCAAGCGAGCCAAGCGAGCCAAGCGAGCCAAGCGAGCCAAGCGAGCCAAGCGAGCCAAGCGAGTCAGTCGAGTCAAACGACTCAATCGAGTCAGACGACTCAAACGACTCAAACGAGAGAAACGAGTCAAACGAGTCAAACGAGTCAAACGAGTCAAACGAGTCAAACGAGCCAAGCGAGTCAAACGAGTCAAACGAGTCAAACGAGTCAAACGAGTCAAACGAGTCAAACGAGTCAAACGAGTCAAACGAGTCAAACGAGTCAAACGAGTCAAACGAGCCAAACGAGCCAAACGAGCCAAGCGAGCCAAGCGAGCCAAGCGAGCCAAGCGAGCCAAGCGAGCCAAGCGAGCCAAGCGAGCCAAGCGAGCCAAGCGAGCCAAGCGAGCCAAGCGAGCCAAGCGAGCCAAGCGAGCCAAGCGAGCCAAGCGAGCCAAGCGAGCCAAGCGAGCCAAGCGAGCCAAGCGAGCCAAGCGAGCCAAGCGAGCCAAGCGAGCCAAGCGAGCCAAGCGAGCCAAGCGAGCCAAGCGAGCCAAGCGAGCCAAGCGAGCCAAGCGAGCCAAGCGAGCCAAGCGAGCCAAGCGAGCCAAGCGAGCCAAGCGAGCCAAGCGAGCCAAGCGAGCCAAGCAAGCCAAGCGAGCCAAGCGAGCCAAGCGAGCCAAGCGAGCCAAGCGAGCCAAGCGAGCCAAGCGAGCCAAGCGAGCCAAGCGAGCCAAGCGAGCCAAGCGAGCCAAGCGAGTCAAGCGAGCCAAGCGAGTCAAGCGAGCCAAGCGAGTCAAGCGAGCCAAGCGAGTCAAGCGAGCCAAGCGAGTCAAGCGAGTCAAGCGAGTCAAGCGAGCCAAGCGAGTCAAGCGAGCCAAGCGAGTCAAGCGAGCCAAGCGAGTCAAGCGAGCCAAGCGAGTCAAGCGAGCCAAGCGAGTCAAGCGAGCCAAGCGAGTCAAGCGAGCCAAGCGAGTCAAGCGAGCCAAGCGAGTCAAGCGAGCCAAGCGAGTCAAGCGAGCCAAGCGAGTCAAGCGAGCCAAGCGAGTCAAGCGAGCCAAGCGAGTCAAGCGAGCCAAGCGAGTCAAGCGAGCCAAGCGAGTCAAGCGAGCCAAGCGAGCCAAGCGAGTCAGTCGAGTCAAACGACTCAATCGAGTCAGACGACTCAAACGACTCAAACGAGAGAAACGAGTCAAACGAGTCAAACGAGTCAAACGAGTCAAACGAGTCAAACGAGCCAAGCGAGTCAAACGAGTCAAACGAGTCAAACGAGTCAAACGAGTCAAACGAGTCAAACGAGTCAAACGAGTCAAACGAGTCAAACGAGTCAAACGAGTCAAACGAGCCAAACGAGCCAAACGAGCCAAGCGAGCCAAGCGAGCCAAGCGAGCCAAGCGAGCCAAACGAGCCAAGCGAGCCAAGCGAGCCAAACGAGCCAAGCGAGCCAAGCGAGCCAAGCGAGCCAAGCGAGCCAAGCGAGCCAAGCGAGCCAAGCGAGCCAAGCGAGCCAAGCGAGCCAAGCGAGCCAAGCGAGCCAAGCGAGCCAAGCGAGCCAAGCGAGCCAAGCGAGCCAAGCGAGCCAAGCGAGCCAAGCGAGCCAAGCGAGCCAAGCGAGCCAAGCGAGCCAAGCGAGCCAAGCGAGCCAAGCGAGCCAAGCGAGCCAAGCGAGCCAAGCGAGCCAAGCGAGCCAAGCGAGCCAAGCGAGCCAAGCGAGCCAAGCGAGCCAAGCGAGCCAAGCGAGTCAAGCGAGCCAAGCGAGTCAAGCGAGCCAAGCGAGTCAAGCGAGCCAAGCGAGTCAAGCGAGCCAAGCGAGTCAAGCGAGCCAAGCGAGTCAAGCGAGCCAAGCGAGTCAAGCGAGCCAAGCGAGTCAAGCGAGCCAAGCGAGCCAAGCGAGCCAAGCGAGTCAAGCGAGCCAAGCGAGTCAAGCGAGCCAAGCGAGTCAAGCGAGCCAAGCGAGTCAAGCGAGCCAAGCGAGTCAAGCGAGCCAAGCGAGTCAAGCGAGCCAAGCGAGTCAAGCGAGCCAAGCGAGTCAAGCGAGCCAAGCGAGCCAAGCGAGCCAAGCGAGCCAAGCGAGCCAAGCGAGCCAAGCGAGCCAAGCGAGCCAAGCGAGTCAAGCGAGCCAAGCGAGTCAAGCGAGCCAAGCGAGTCAAGCGAGCCAAGCGAGTCAAGCGAGCCAAGCGAGCCAAGCGAGCCAAGCGAGTCAAGCGAGCCAAGCGAGTCAAGCGAGCCAAGCGAGTCAAGCGAGCCAAGCGAGTCAAGCGAGCCAAGCGAGTCAAGCGAGTCAAGCGAGTCAAGCGAGTCAAGCGAGTCAAGCGAGTCAAGCGAGTCAAGCGAGTCAAGCGAGTCAAGCGAGTCAAGCGAGTCAAGCGAGTCAAGCGAGTCAAGCGAGTCAAGCGAGTCAAGCGAGTCAAGCGAGTCAAGCGAGTCAAGCGAGTCAAGCGAGTCAAGCGAGTCAAGCGAGTCAAGCGAGTCAAGCGAGTCAAGCGAGTAAAGCGAGTCAAGCGAGTCAAGCGAGTCAAGCGAGTCAAGCGAGTCAAGCGAGTCAAGCGAGTCAAGCGAGTCAAGCGAGTCAAGCGAGTCAAGCGAGTCAAGCGAGTCAAGCGAGTCAACGAGTCAAGCGAGTCAAGCGAGTCAAGCGAGTCAAGCGAGTCAAGCGAGTCAAGCGAGTCAAGCGAGTCAAGCGAGTCAAGCGAGTCAAGCGAGTCAAGCGAGTCAAGCGAGTCAAGCGAGTCAAGCGAGTCAAGCGAGTCAAGCGAGTCAAGCGAGTCAAGCGAGTCAAGCGAGTCAAGCGAGTCAAGCGAGTCAAGCGAGTCAAGCGAGTCAAGCGAGTCAAGCGAGTCAAGCGAGTCAAGCGAGTCAAGCGAGTCAAGCGAGTCAAGCGAGTCAAGCGAGTCAAGCGAGTCAAGCGAGTCAAGCGAGTCAAGCGAGTCAAGCGAGTCAAGCGAGTCAAGCGAGTCAAGCGAGTCAAGCGAGTCAAGCGAGTCAAGCGAGTCAAGCGAGTCAAGCGAGTCAAGCGAGTCAAGCGAGTCAAGCGAGTCAAGCGAGTCAAGCGAGTCAAGCGAGTCAAACGAGTCAAACGAGTGAAACGGGTCGAACAGGACAATCGAGTCAAACGAGTGAAACGAGTCAAACGACCCAAACGAGTCAAACGAGTCAAACGAGTCAAACGAGTCAAACGAGTGAAACGGGTCGAACTGGACAATCGAGTCAAACGAGTCAAACGAGTGAAACGAGTCAAACGAGTCAAACGAGTCAAACGAGTCAAACGAGTCAACCGAGTCAAACGAGTCAAACGAGTCAAACGAGTCAAACGAGTCAAACGAGTCAAACGAGTCAAACGAGTCAAACGAGTCAAACGAGTCAAACGAGTCAAACGAGTCAAACGAGCCAAACGAGCCAAACGAGCCAAGCGAGCCAAGCGAGCCAAGCGAGCCAAGCGAGCCAAGCGAGCCAAGCGAGCCAAGCGAGCCAAGCGAGCCAAGCGAGCCAAGCGAGCCAAGCGAGCCAAGCGAGCCAAGCGAGCCAAGCGAGCCAAGCGAGCCAAGCGAGCCAAGCGAGCCAAGCGAGCCAAGCGAGCCAAGCGAGCCAAGCGAGCCAAGCGAGCCAAGCGAGCCAAGCGAGCCAAGCGAGCCAAGCGAGCCAAGCGAGCCAAGCGAGCCAAGCGAGCCAAGCGAGCCAAGCGAGCCAAGCGAGCCAAGCGAGCCAAGCGAGCCAAGCGAGTCAAGCGAGCCAAGCGAGTCAAGCGAGCCAAGCGAGTCAAGCGAGCCAAGCGAGTCAAGCGAGCCAAGCGAGCCAAGCGAGCCAAGCGAGCCAAGCGAGCCAAGCGAGTCAAGCGAGCCAAGCGAGTCAAGCGAGTCAAGCGAGTCAAGCGAGTCAAGCGAGTCAAGCGAGCCAAGCGAGTCAAGCGAGTCAAGCGAGTCAAGCGAGCCAAGCGAGCCAAGCGAGCCAAGCGAGCCAAGCGAGCCAAGCGAGTCAAGCGAGCCAAGCGAGTCAAGCGAGCCAAGCGAGTCAAGCGAGCCAAGCGAGTCAAGCGAGCCAAGCGAGTCAAGCGAGCCAAGCGAGTCAAGCGAGCCAAGCGAGCCAAGCGAGCCAAGCGAGCCAAGCGAGTCAAGCGAGCCAAGCGAGTCAAGCGAGTCAAGCGAGTCAAGCGAGTCAAGCGAGTCAAGCGAGTCAAGCGAGTCAAGCGAGTCAAGCGAGTCAAGCGAGTCAAGCGAGTCAAGCGAGTCAAGCGAGTCAAGCGAGTCAAGCGAGTCAAGCGAGTCAAGCGAGTCAAGCGAGTCAAGCGAGTCAAGCGAGTCAAGCGAGTCAAGCGAGTCAAGCGAGTCAAGCGAGTCAAGCGAGTCAAGCGAGTCAAGCGAGTCAAGCGAGTCAAGCGAGTCAAGCGAGTCAAGCGAGTCAAGCGAGTCAAGCGAGTCAAGCGAGTCAAGCGAGTCAAGCGAGTCAAGCGAGTCAAGCGAGTCAAGCGAGTCAAGCGAGTCAAGCGAGTCAAGCGAGTCAAGCGAGTCAAGCGAGTCAAGCGAGTCAAGCGAGTCAAGCGAGTCAAGCGAGTCAAGCGAGTCAAGCGAGTCAAGCGAGTCAAGCGAGTCAAGCGAGTCAAGCGAGTCAAGCGAGTCAAGCGAGTCAAGCGAGTCAAGCGAGTCAAGCGAGTCAAGCGAGTCAAGCGAGTCAAGCGAGTCAAGCGAGTCAAGCGAGTCAAGCGAGTCAAGCGAGTCAAGCGAGTCAAGCGAGTCAAGCGAGTCAAGCGAGTCAAGCGAGTCAAGCGAGTCAAGCGAGTCAAGCGAGTCAAGCGAGTCAAGCGAGTCAAGCGAGTCAAGCGAGTCAAGCGAGTCAAGCGAGTCAAGCGAGTCAAGCGAGTCAAGCGAGTCAAGCGAGTCAAACGAGTCAAACGAGTCAAACGAGCCAAACGAGTCAAACGAGTCAAACGAGTCAAACGAGTCAAACGAGTCAAACGAGTCAAACGAGTCAAACGAGTCAAACGGGTAAAACGGGTCAAACGGGTCAAACGGGTCAAACGGGTCAAACGGGTCAAACGGGTCAAACGGGTCAAACGGGTCAAACGGGTCAAACGGGTCAAACGGGTCAAACGGGTCAAACGGGTCAAACGGGTCAAACGGGTCAAACGGGTCAAACGGGTCAAACGGGTCAAACGGGTCAAACGGGTCAAACGGGTCAAACGGGTCAAACGGGTCAAACGGGTCAAACGGGTCAAACGAGTCAAACGAGTCAAACGAGTCAAACGAGTCAAACGAGCCAAACGAGCCAAACGAGTCAAACGAGCCAAACGAGCCAAACGAGTCAAACGAGCCAAACGAGTCAAACGAGCCAAACGAGTCAAACGAGTCAAACGAGTCAAACGAGTCAAACGATTCAAACGAGTCAAACGAGTCAGTCGAGTCAAACGAGTCAAACGAGTCAAACGAGTCAAACGAGTCAAACGAGTCAAACGAGTCAAACGAGTCAAACGAGTCAAACGAGTCAAACGAGTCAAACGAGTCAAACGAGTCAAACGAGTCAAACGAGTCAAACGAGTCAAACGAGTCAAACGAGTCAAACGAGTCAAACGAGTCAAACGAGTCAAACGAGTCAAACGAGTCAAACGAGTCAAACGAGTCAAACGAGTCAAACGAGTCAAACGAGTCAAACGAGTCAAACGAGTCAAACGAGTCAAACGAGTCAAACGAGTCAAACGAGTCAAACGAGTCAAACGAGTCAAACGAGTCAAACGAGTCAAACGAGTCAAACGAGTCAAACGAGTCAAACGAGTCAAACGAGTCAAACGAGTCAAACGAGTCAAACGAGTCAAACGAGTCAAACGAGTCAAGCGAGTCAAGCGAGTCAAGCGAGTCAAGCGAGTCAAGCGAGTCAAGCGAGTCAAGCGAGTCAAGCGAGTCAAGCGAGTCAAGCGAGTCAAGCGAGTCAAGCGAGTCAAACGAGTCAAACGAGTCAAACGAGTCAAACGAGTCAAACGAGTCAAACGAGTCAAACGAGTCAAACGAGTCAAACGAGTCAAACGAGTCAAACGAGTCAATCGAGTCAAACGAGTCAAACGGGTCAATCGAGTCAAACGAGTCAATCGAGTCAAACGAGTCAAACGAGTCAATCGAGTCAAACGAGTCAAACGTGTCAAATGGGTCAAACGGGTCGAACAGGACAATCGAGTCAAACGAGTCAATCGTGTCAAACGAGTCAAACAAGTCAAACGAGTCAAACAAGTCAAACGAGTCAAACGAGTCAAACGTGTCAAACGAGTCAAACGAGTCAAACGAGTCAAACGAGTCAATCGAGTCAAACCAGTCAAACGAGTCAAACGAGTCAAACGAGTCAAACGAGTCAAACGAGTCAAACGAGTCAAACGAGTCAAACGAGTCAAACGAGTCAAACGAGTCAAACGAGTCAAACGAGTCAAACGAGTCAAACGAGTCAAACGAGTCAAACGAGTCAAACGAGTCAAACGAGTCAAACGAGTCAAACGAGTCAAACGAGTCAAACGAGTCAAACGAGTCAAACGAGTCAAACGAGTCAAACGAGTCAAACGAGTCAAACGAGTCAAACGAGTCAAACGAGTCAAACGAGTCAAACGAGTCAAACGAGTCAAACGAGTCAAACGAGTCAAACGAGTCAAACGAGTCAAACGAGTCAAACGAGTCAAACGAGTCAAACGAGTCAAACGAGTCAAACGAGTCAAACGAGTCAAACGAGTCAAACGAGTCAAACGAGTCAAACGAGTCAAACGAGTCAAACGAGTCAAACGAGTCAAACGAGTCAAACGAGTCAAACGAGTCAAACGAGTCAAACGAGTCAAACGAGTCAAACGAGTCAAACGAGTCAAACGAGTCAAACGAGTCAAACGAGTCAAACGAGTCAAACGAGTCAAACGAGTCAAACGAGTCAAACGAGTCAAACGAGTCAAACGAGTCAAACGAGTCAAACGAGTCAAACGAGTCAAACGAGTCAAACGAGTCAAACGAGTCAAACGAGTCAAACGAGTCAAACGAGTCAAACGAGTCAAACGAGTCAAACGAGTCAAACGAGTCAAACGAGTCAAACGAGTCAAACGAGTCAAACGAGTCAAACGAGTCAAACGAGTCAAACGAGTCAAACGAGTCAAACGAGTCAAACGAGTCAAACGAGTCAAACGAGTCAAACGAGTCAAACGAGTCAAACGAGTCAAACGAGTCAAACGAGTCAAACGAGTCAAACGAGTCAAACGAGTCAAACGAGTCAAACGAGTCAAACGAGTCAAACGAGTCAAACGAGTCAAACGAGTCAAACGAGTCAAACGAGTCAAACGAGTCAAACGAGTCAAACGAGTCAAACGAGTCAAACGAGTCAAACGAGTGAAACGGGTCGAACAGGACAATCGAGTCAAACGAGTGAAACGAGTCAAACGACCCAAACGAGTCAAACGAGTCAAACGAGTCAAACGAGTCAAACGACTCAAACGAGTCAGACGAGTCAGACGAGTCAGACGAGTCAGACGAGTAAGACGAGTCAAACGAGTCAAACGAGTCAAACGAGTCAAACGAGTGAAACGGGTCGAACAGGACAATCGAGTCAAACGAGTGAAACGAGTCAAACGACCCAAACGAGTCAAACGAGTCAAACGAGTCAAACGAGTCAAACGACTCAAACGACTCAAACGAGAGAAACGAGTCAAACGAGTCAAACGAGTCAAACGAGTCAAACGAGTCAAACGAGTCAAACGAGTCAAACGAGTCAAACGAGTCAAACGAGTCAAACGAGTCAAACGAGTCAAACGAGTCAAACGAGTCAAACGAGTCAAACGAGTCAAACGAGCCAAGCGACCCAAGCGAGCCAAGCGAGCCAAGCGAGCCAAGCGAGCCAAGCGAGCCAAGCGAGCCAAGCGAGCCAAGCGAGCCAAGCGAGCCAAGCGAGCCAAGCGAGCCAAGCGAGTCATACGAGTCAAACGAGTCAAACGAGTCAGTCGAGTCAGTCGAGTCAAACGACTCAATCGAGTCAGACGACTCAAACGACTCAAACGAGAGAAACGAGTCAATCGAGTCAAACGAGTCAAACGAGTCAAACGAGTCAAACGAGTCAAACGAGTCAAACGAGCCAAACGAGCCAAGCGAGCCAAGCGAGCCAAGCGAGCCAAGCGTGTCAAACGTGTCAAACGCGTCAGTCGAGTCAAACGAGTCAAACGAGTCAAACGAGCCAAACGAGTCAAACGAGTCAAACGAGTCAAACGAGTCAAACGAGTCAAACGAGTCAAACGAGTCAAACGGGTAAAACGGGTCAAACGGGTCAAACGGGTCAAACGGGTCAAACGGGTCAAACGGGTCAAACGGGTCAAACGGGTCAAACGGGTCAAACGGGTCAAACGGGTCAAACGGGTCAAACGGGTCAAACGGGTCAAACGAGTCAAACGAGTCAAACGAGTCAAACGAGTCAAACGAGTCAAACGACTCAAACGAGAGAAACGAGTCAAACGAGTCAAACGAGTCAAACGAGTCAAACGAGTCAAACGAGTCAAACGAGTCAAACGAGTCAAACGAGTCAAACGAGTCAAACGAGTCAAACGAGTCAAACGAGTCAAACGAGTCAAACGAGTCAAACGAGTCAAACGAGTCAAACGAGTCAAACGAGTCAAACGAGTCAAACGAGTCAAACGAGTCAAACGAGTCAAACGAGTCAAACGAGTCAAACGAGTCAAACGAGTCAAACGAGTCAAACGAGTCAAACGAGTCAAACGAGTCAAACGAGTCAAACGAGTCAAACGAGTCAAACGAGTCAAACGAGTCAAACGAGTCAGACGAGTCAGACGAGTCAGACGAGTCAGACGAGTAAGACGAGTCAAACGAGTCAAACGAGTCAAACGAGTCAAACGAGTGAAACGGGTCGAACAGGACAATCGAGTCAAACGAGTGAAACGAGTCAAACGACCCAAACGAGTCAAACGAGTCAAACGAGTCAAACGAGTCAAACGAGTCAAACGAGTCAGACGAGTCAGACGAGTCAGACGAGTCAGACGAGTAAGACGAGTCAAACGAGTCAAACGAGTCAAACGAGTCAAACGAGTGAAACGGGTCGAACAGGACAATCGAGTCAAACGAGTGAAACGAGTCAAACGACCCAAACGAGTCAAACGAGTCAAACGAGTCAAACGAGTCAAACGACTCAAACGACTCAAACGAGAGAAACGAGTCAAACGAGTCAAACGAGTCAAACGAGTCAAACGAGTCAAACGAGTCAAAGGAGTCAAACGAGTCAAACGAGTCAAACGAGTCAAACGAGTCAAACGAGTCAAACGAGTCAAACGAGTCAAACGAGTCAAACGAGTCAAACGAGTCAAACGAGCCAAGCGAGCCAAGCGACCCAAGCGAGCCAAGCGAGCCAAGCGAGCCAAGCGAGCCAAGCGAGCCAAGCGAGCCAAGCGAGCCAAGCGAGCCAAGCGAGTCAAACGAGCCAAACGAGTCAGTCGAGTCAAACGAGTCAAACGAGTCAAACGAGTCAAACGAGTCAAACGAGTCAAACGAGTCAAACGAGTCAAACGAGTCAAACGAGTCAAACGAGTCAAACGAGTCAAACGAGTCAAACGAGTCAAACGAGTCAAACGAGTCAAACGAGTCAAACGAGTCAAACGAGTCAAACGAGTCAAACGAGTCAAACGAGTCAAACGAGTCAAACGAGTCAAACGAGTCAAACGAGTCAAACGAGTCAAACGAGTCAAACGAGTCAAACGAGTCAAACGAGTCAAACGAGTCAAACGAGTCAAACGAGTCAAACGAGTCAAACGAGTCAAACGAGTCAAACGAGTCAAACGAGTCAAACGAGTCAAACGAGTCAAACGAGTCAAACGAGTCAAACGAGTCAAACGAGTCAAACGAGTCAAACGAGTCAAACGAGTCAAACGAGTCAAACGAGTCAAACGAGTCAAACGAGTCAAACGAGTCAAACGAGTCAAACGAGTCAAACGAGTCAAACGAGTCAAACGAGTCAAACGAGTCAAACGAGCCAAACGAGTCAAACGAGCCAAACGAGCCAAACGAGCCAAACGAGTCAAACGAGCCAAACGAGTCAAACGAGCCAAACGAGTCAAACGAGTCAAACGAGTCAAACGAGTCAAACGAGTCAAACGAGTCAGACGAGTCAGACGAGTCAGACGAGTCAGACGAGTCAGACGAGTAAGACGAGTCAAACGAGTCAAACGAGTCAAACGAGTGAAACGGGTCGAACAGGACAATCGAGTCAAACGAGTGAAACGAGTCAAACGACCCAAACGAGTCAAACGAGTCAAACGAGTCAAACGAGTCAAACGACTCAAACGAGTCAGACGAGTCAGACGAGTCAGACGAGTCAGACGAGTCAGACGAGTCAGACGAGTCAGACGAGTCAGACGAGTCAGACGAGTAAGACGAGTCAAACGAGTCAAACGAGTCAAACGAGTCAAACGAGTGAAACGGGTCGAACAGGACAATCGAGTCAAACGAGTGAAACGAGTCAAACGACCCAAACGAGTCAAACGAGTCAAACGAGTCAAACGAGTCAAACGACTCAAACGACTCAAACGAGAGAAACGAGTCAAACGAGTCAAACGAGTCAAACGAGTCTAACGAGTCAAACGAGTCAAACGAGTCAAACGAGTCAAACGAGTCAAACGAGTCAAACGAGTCAAACGAGTCAAACGAGTCAAACGAGTCAAACGAGTCAAACGAGTCAAACGAGCCAAGCGAGCCAAGCGACCCAAGCGAGCCAAGCGAGCCAAGCGAGCCAAGCGAGCCAAGCGAGCCAAGCGAGCCAAGCGAGCCAAGCGAGCCAAGCGAGCCAAGCGAGCCAAGCGAGCCAAGCGAGCCAAGCGAGCCAAGCGAGCCAAGCGAGTCAAACGAGTCAAACGAGTCAAACGAGTCAGTCGAGTCAGTCGAGTCAAACGACTCAATCGAGTCAGACGACTCAAACGACTCAAACGAGAGAAACGAGTCAATCGAGTCAAACGAGTCAAACGAGTCAAACGAGTCAAACGAGTCAAACGAGCCAAACGAGCCAAGCGAGCCAAGCGAGCCAAGCGAGCCAAGCGAGCCAAGCGAGCCAAGCGAGCCAAGCGAGCCAAGCGAGCCAAGCGAGCCAAGCGTGTCAAACGTGTCAAACGAGTCAGTCGAGTCAAACGAGTCAAACGAGTCAAACGAGCCAAACGAGTCAAACGAGTCAAACGAGTCAAACGAGTCAAACGAGTCAAACGAGTCAAACGAGTCAAACGGGTAAAACGGGTCAAACGGGTCAAACGGGTCAAACGGGTCAAACGGGTCAAACGGGTCAAACGGGTCAAACGGGTCAAACGGGTCAAACGGGTCAAACGGGTCAAACGGGTCAAACGGGTCAAACGGGTCAAACGGGTCAAACGGGTCAAACGAGTCAAACGAGTCAAACGAGTCAAACGAGTCAAACGAGTCAAACGAGTCAAACGAGCCAAACGAGTCAAACGAGCCAAACGAGCCAAACGAGCCAAACGAGTCAAACGAGCCAAACGAGTCAAACGAGCCAAACGAGTCAAACGAGTCAAACGAGTCAAACGAGTCAAACGAGTCAAACGAGTCAAACGAGTCAGACGAGTCAGACGAGTCAGACGAGTCAGACGAGTAAGACGAGTCAAACGAGTCAAACGAGTCAAACGTGTCAAACGAGTGAAACGGGTCGAACAGGACAATCGAGTCAAACGAGTGAAACGAGTCAAACGACCCAAACGAGTCAAACGAGTCAAACGAGTCAAACGAGTCAAACGAGTCAAACGAGTCAAACGACTCAAACGAGTCAGACGAGTCAGACGAGTCAGACGAGTCAGACGAGTCAGACGAGTCAGACGAGTAAGACGAGTCAAACGAGTCAAACGAGTCAAACGAGTCAAACGAGTGAAACGGGTCGAACAGGACAATCGAGTCAAACGAGTGAAACGAGTCAAACGATCCAAACGAGTCAAAAGAGTCAAACGAGTCAAACGAGTCAAACGACTCAAACGACTCAAACGAGAGAAACGAGTCAAACGAGTCAAACGAGTCAAACGAGTCAAACGAGTCAAACGAGTCAAACGAGTCAAACGAGTCAAACGAGTCAAACGAGTCAAACGAGTCAAACGAGTCAAACGAGTCAAACGAGTCAAACGAGTCAAACGAGTCAAACGAGTCAAACGAGTCAAACGAGCCAAGCGAGCCAAGCGACCCTAGCGAGCCAAGCGAGCCAAGCGAGCCAAGCGAGCCAAGCGAGCCAAGCGAGCCAAGCGAGTCAAACGAGCCAAACGAGTCAGTCGAGTCAAACGAGTCAAACGAGTCAAACGAGTCAAACGAGTCAAACGAGTCAAACGAGTCAAACGAGTCAAACGAGTCAAACGAGTCAAACGAGTCAAACGAGTCAAACGAGTCAAACGAGTCAAACGAGTCAAACGAGTCAAACGAGTCAAACGAGTCAAACGAGTCAAACGAGTCAAACGAGTCAAACGAGTCAAACGAGTCAAACGAGTCAAACGAGTCAAACGAGTCAAACGAGTCAAACGAGTCAAACGAGTCAAACGAGTCAAACGAGTCAAACGAGTCAAACGAGTCAAACGAGTCAAACGAGTCAAACGAGTCAAACGAGCCAAGCGAGCCAAGCGACCCAAGCGATCCAAGCGAGCCAAGCGAGCCAAGCGAGCCAAGCGAGCCAAGCGAGCCAAGCGAGTCAAACGAGCCAAACGAGTCAGTCGAGTCAAACGAGTCAAACGAGTCAAACGAGTCAAACGAGTCAAACGAGTCAAACGAGTCAAACGAGTCAAACGAGTCAAACGAGTCAAACGAGTCAAACGAGTCAAACGAGTCAAACGAGTCAAACGAGTCAAACGAGTCAAACGAGTCAAACGAGTCAAACGAGTCAAACGAGTCAAACGAGTCAAACGAGTCAAACGAGTCAAACGAGTCAAACGAGTCAAACGAGTCAAACGAGTCAAACGAGTCAAACGAGTCAAACGAGTCAAACGAGTCAAACGAGTCGAACAGGACAATCGAGTCAAACGAGTGAAACGAGTCAAACGACCCAAACGAGTCAAACGAGTCAAACGAGTCAAACGAGTCAAACGACTCAAACGAGTCAGACGAGTCAGACGAGTCAGACGAGTCAGACGAGTAAGACGAGTCAAACGAGTGAAACGAGTCAAACGAGTGAAACGGGTCGAACAGGACAATCGAGTCAAACGAGTGAAACGAGTCAAACGACCCAAACGAGTCAAACGAGTCAAACGAGTCAAACGAGTCAAACGACTCAAACGACTCAAACGAGAGAAACGAGTCAAACGAGTCAAACGAGTCAAACGAGTCAAACGAGTCAAACGAGTCAAACGAGTCAAACGAGTCAAACGAGTCAAACGAGTCAAACGAGTCAAACGAGCCAAGCGAGCCAAGCGACCCAAGCGAGCCAAGCGAGCCAAGCGAGCCAAGCGAGCCAAGCGAGCCAAGCGAGCCAAGCGAGCCAAGCGAGCCAAGCGAGCCAAGCGAGCCAAGCGAGCCAAGCGAGCCAAGCGAGCCAAGCGAGTCAAACGAGTCAAACGAGTCAAACGAGTCAGTCGAGTCAGTCGAGTCAAACGACTCAATCGAGTCAGACGACTCAAACGACTCAAACGAGAGAAACGAGTCAATCGAGTCAAACGAGTCAAACGAGTCAAACGAGTCAAACGAGTCAAACGAGTCAAACGAGCCAAACGAGCCAAGCGAGCCAAGCGAGCCAAGCGAGCCAAGCGAGCCAAGCGAGCCAAGCGAGCCAAGCGAGCCAAGCGAGCCAAGCGAGCCAAGCGAGCCAAGCGAGCCAAGCGAGCCAAGCGAGCCAAGCGGGCCAAGCGGGCCAAGCGAGCCAAGCGAGCCAAGCGAGCCAAGCGAGCCAAGCGAGCCAAGCGAGCCAAGCGAGCCAAGCGAGCCAAGCGAGCCAAGCGAGCCAAGCGAGCCAAGCGAGCCAAGCGAGCCAAGCGAGCCAAGCGAGCCAAGCGAGCCAAGCGAGCCAAGCGAGCCAAGCGAGCCAAGCGAGCCAAGCGAGCCAAGCGAGCCAAGCGAGCCAAGCGAGCCAAGCGAGCCAAGCGAGCCAAGCGAGCCAAGCGAGTCAAACGAGCCAAGCGAGCCAAGCGAGCCAAGCGAGCCAAGCGAGCCAAACGAGTCAAACGAGCCAAACGAGTCAAACGAGCCAAACGAGTCAAACGAGTCAAACGAGTCAAACGAGTCAAACGAGTCAAACGAGTCAAACGAGTCAGACGAGTCAGACGAGTCAGACGAGTCAGACGAGTAAGACGAGTAAGACGAGTCAAACGAGTCAAACGAGTCAAACGAGTGAAACGGGTCGAACAGGACAATCGAGTCAAACGAGTGAAACGAGTCAAACGACCCAAACGAGTCAAACGAGTCAAACGAGTCAAACGAGTCAAACGACTCAAACGAGTCAGACGAGTCAGACGAGTCAGACGAGTCAGACGAGTCAGACGAGTCAGACGAGTCAGACGAGTCAGACGAGTCAGACGAGTCAGACGAGTCAGACGAGTCAGACGAGTCAGACGAGTCAGACGAGTCAGACGAGTCAGACGAGTCAGACGAGTCAGACGAGTAAGACGAGTCAAACGAGTCAAACGAGTCAAACGAGTCAAACGAGTGAAACGGGTCGAACAGGACAATCGAGTCAAACGAGTGAAACGAGTCAAACGACCCAAACGAGTCAAACGAGTCAAACGAGTCAAACGAGTCAAACGACTCAAACGACTCAAACGAGAGAAACGAGTCAAACGAGTCAAACGAGTCAAACGAGTCAAACGAGTCAAACGAGTCAAACGAGTCAAACGAGTCAAACGAGTCAAACGAGTCAAACGAGTCAAACGAGTCAAACGAGTCAAACGAGTCAAACGAGTCAAACGAGTCAAACGAGTCAAACGAGTCAAACGAGTCAAACGAGTCAAACGAGTCAAACGAGTCAAACGAGTCAAACGAGTCAAACGAGTCAAACGAGTTAAAGGAGTCAAACGACTCAAACGACTCAAACGAGAGAAACGAGTCAAACGAGTCAAACGAGTCAAACGAGTCAAACGAGTCAAACGAGTCAAACGAGTCAAACGAGTCAAACGAGTCAAACGAGTCAAACGAGTCAAACGAGTCAAACGAGTCAAACGAGTCAAACGAGTCAAACGAGTCAAACGAGTCAAACGAGTCAAACGAGTCAAACGAGTCAAACGAGTCAAACGAGTCAAACGAGTCAAACGAGTCAAACGAGTCAAACGAGTCAAACGAGTCAAACGAGTCAAACGAGTCAAACGAGTCAAACGAGTCAAACGAGTCAAACGAGTCAAACGACTCAAACGAGTCAGACGAGTCAGACGAGTCAGACGAGTCAGACGAGTAAGACGAGTCAAACGAGTCAAACGAGTCAAACGAGTGAAACGGGTCGAACAGGACAATCGAGTCAAACGAGTGAAACGAGTCAAACGACCCAAACGAGTCAAACGAGTCAAACGAGTCAAACGAGTCAAACGACTCAAACGACTCAAACGAGAGAAACGAGTCAAACGAGTCAAACGAGTCAAACGAGTCAAACGAGTCAAACGAGTCAAACGAGTCAAACGAGTCAAACGAGTCAAACGAGTCAAACGAGTCAAACGAGTCAAACGAGTCAAACGAGCCAAGCGAGCCAAGCGACCCAAGCGAGCCAAGCGAGCCAAGCGAGCCAAGCGAGCCAAGCGAGCCAAGCGAGCCAAGCGAGCCAAGCGAGCCAAGCGAGCCAAGCGAGCCAAGCGAGCCAAGCGAGCCAAGCGAGCCAAGCGAGTCAAACGAGTCAAACGAGTCAAACGAGTCAGTCGAGTCAGTCGAGTCAAACGACTCAATCGAGTCAGACGACTCAAACGACTCAAACGAGAGAAACGAGTCAATCGAGTCAAACGAGTCAAACGAGTCAAACGAGTCAAACGAGTCAAACGAGTCAAACGAGCCAAACGAGCCAAGCGAGCCAAGCGAGCCAAGCGAGCCAAGCGAGCCAAGCGAGCCAAGCGAGCCAAGCGAGCCAAGCGAGCCAAGCGAGCCAAGCGAGCCAAGCGAGCCAAGCGGGCCAAGCGGGCCAAGCGAGCCAAGCGAGCCAAGCGAGCCAAGCGAGCCAAGCGAGCCAAGCGAGCCAAGCGAGCCAAGCGAGCCAAGCGAGCCAAGCGAGCCAAGCGAGCCAAGCGAGCCAAGCGAGCCAAGCGAGCCAAGCGAGCCAAGCGAGCCAAGCGAGCCAAGCGAGCCAAGCGAGCCAAGCGAGCCAAGCGAGCCAAGCGAGCCAAGCGAGCCAAGCGAGCCAAGCGAGCCAAGCGAGCCAAGCGAGCCAAGCGAGCCAAGCGAGCCAAGCGAGCCAAGCGAGTCAAACGAGCCAAGCGAGCCAAGCGAGCCAAGCGAGCCAAGCGAGCCAAACGAGTCAAACGAGCCAAACGAGTCAAACGAGCCAAACGAGTCAAACGAGTCAAACGAGTCAAACGAGTCAAACGAGTCAAACGAGTCAAACGAGTCAGACGAGTCAGACGAGTCAGACGAGTCAGACGAGTAAGACGAGTAAGACGAGTCAAACGAGTCAAACGAGTCAAACGAGTGAAACGGGTCGAACAGGACAATCGAGTCAAACGAGTGAAACGAGTCAAACGACCCAAACGAGTCAAACGAGTCAAACGAGTCAAACGAGTCAAACGACTCAAACGAGTCAGACGAGTCAGACGAGTCAGACGAGTCAGACGAGTAAGACGAGTCAAACGAGTCAAACGAGTCAAACGAGTCAAACGAGTGAAACGGGTCGAACAGGACAATCGAGTCAAACGAGTGAAACGAGTCAAACGACCCAAACGAGTCAAACGAGTCAAACGAGTCAAACGAGTCAAACGACTCAAACGACTCAAACGAGAGAAACGAGTCAAACGAGTCAAACGAGTCAAACGAGTCAAACGAGTCAAACGAGTCAAACGAGTCAAACGAGTCAAACGAGTCAAACGAGTCAAACGAGTCAAACGAGTCAAACGAGTCAAACGAGTCAAACGAGTCAAACGAGTCAAACGAGTCAAACGAGTCAAACGAGTCAAACGAGTCAAACGAGTCAAACGAGTCAAACGACTCAAACGACTCAAACGAGAGAAACGAGTCAAACGAGTCAAACGAGTCAAACGAGTCAAACGAGTCAAACGAGTCAAACGAGTCAAACGAGTCAAACGAGTCAAACGAGTCAAACGAGTCAAACGAGTCAAACGAGTCAAACGAGTCAAACGAGTCAAACGAGTCAAACGAGTCAAACGAGTCAAACGAGTCAAACGAGTCAAACGAGTCAAACGAGTCAAACGAGTCAAGCGAGCCAAGCGAGCCAAGCGAGCCAAGCGAGCCAAGCGAGCCAAGCGAGCCAAGCGAGCCAAGCGAGCCAAGCGAGCCAAGCGAGCCAAGCGAGCCAAGCGAGCCAAGCGAGCCAAGCGAGTCAAACGAGCCAAGCGAGCCAAGCGAGCCAAGCGAGCCAAGCGAGCCAAACGAGCCAAGCGAGCCAAGCGAGCCAAGCGAGCCAAGCGAGCCAAGCGAGCCAAGCGAGCCAAGCGAGCCAAGCGAGCCAAGCGAGCCAAGCGAGCCAAGCGAGCCAAGCGAGCCAAGCGAGCCAAGCGAGCCAAGCGAGCCAAGCGAGCCAAGCGAGCCAAGCGAGCCAAGCGAGCCAAGCGAGCCAAGCGAGCCAAGCGAGCCAAGCGAGCCAAGCGAGCCAAGCGAGCCAAGCGAGCCAAGCGAGCCAAGCGAGTCAAACGAGCCAAGCGAGCCAAGCGAGCCAAGCGAGCCAAGCGAGCCAAGCGAGCCAAGCGAGCCAAACGAGTCAAACGAGCCAAACGAGTCAAACGAGCCAAACGAGTCAAACGAGTCAAACGAGTCAAACGAGTCAAACGAGTCAAACGAGTCAAACGAGTCAGACGAGTCAGACGAGTCAGACGAGTCAGACGAGTAAGACGAGTAAGACGAGTCAAACGAGTCAAACGAGTCAAACGAGTGAAACGGGTCGAACAGGACAATCGAGTCAAACGAGTGAAACGAGTCAAACGACCCAAACGAGTCAAACGAGTCAAACGAGTCAAACGAGTCAAACGACTCAAACGAGTCAGACGAGTCAGACGAGTCAGACGAGTCAGACGAGTAAGACGAGTCAAACGAGTCAAACGAGTCAAACGAGTCAAACGAGTGAAACGGGTCGAACAGGACAATCGAGTCAAACGAGTGAAACGAGTCAAACGACCCAAACGAGTCAAACGAGTCAAACGAGTCAAACGAGTCAAACGACTCAAACGACTCAAACGAGAGAAACGAGTCAAACGAGTCAAACGAGTCAAACGAGTCAAACGAGTCAAACGAGTCAAACGAGTCAAACGAGTCAAACGAGTCAAACGAGTCAAACGAGTCAAACGAGTCAAACGAGTCAAACGAGTCAAACGAGTCAAACGAGTCAAACGAGTCAAACGAGTCAAACGAGTCAAACGAGTCAAACGAGTCAAACGAGTCAAACGAGTCAAACGAGTCAAACGAGTCAAACGAGTCAAACGACTCAAACGACTCAAACGAGAGAAACGAGTCAAACGAGTCAAACGAGTCAAACGAGTCAAACGAGTCAAACGAGTCAAACGAGTCAAACGAGTCAAACGAGTCAAACGAGTCAAACGAGTCAAACGAGTCAAACGAGTCAAACGAGTCAAACGAGTCAAACGAGTCAAACGAGTCAAACGAGTCAAACGAGTCAAACGAGTCAAACGAGTCAAACGAGTCAAACGAGTCAAACGAGTCAAACGAGTCAAACGAGTCAAACGAGTCAAACGAGTCAAACGAGTCAAACGAGTCAAACGAGTCAAACGAGTCAAACGAGTCAAACGAGTCAAACGAGTCAAACGAGTCAAACGAGCCAAGCGAGCCAAGCGACCCAAGCGAGCCAAGCGAACCAAGCGAGCCAAGCGAGCCAAGCGAGCCAAGCGAGCCAAGCGAGCCAAGCGAGCCAAGCGAGTCAAACGAGCCAAACGAGTCAGTCGAGTCAAACGAGTCAAACGAGTCAAACGAGTCAAACGAGTCAAACGAGTCAAACGAGTCAAACGAGTCAAACGAGTCAAACGAGTCAAACGAGTCAAACGAGTCAAACGAGTCAAACGAGTCAAACGAGTCAAACGAGTCAAACGAGTCAAACGAGTCAAACGAGTCAAACGAGTCAAACGAGTCAAACGAGTCAAACGAGTCAAACGAGTCAAACGAGTCAAACGAGTCAAACGAGTCAAACGAGTCAAACGAGTCAAACGAGTCAAACGAGTCAAACGAGTCAAACGAGTCAAACGAGTCAAACGAGTCAAACGAGTCAAACGAGTCAAACGAGTCAAACGAGTCAAACGAGTCAAACGAGTCAAACGAGTCAAACGAGTCAAACGAGTCAAACGAGTCAAACGAGTCAAACGAGTCAAACGAGTCAAACGAGTCAAACGAGTCAAACGAGTCAAACGAGTCAAACGAGTCAAACGAGTCAAACGAGTCAAACGAGTCAAACGAGTCAAACGAGTCAAACGAGTCAAACGAGTCAAACGAGTCAAACGAGTCAAACGAGCCAAACGAGTCAAACGAGCCAAGCGAGCCAAGCGAGCCAAGCGAGCCAAGCGAGCCAAGCGAGCCAAGCGAGCCAAGCGAGCCAAACGAGCCAAACGAGCCAAACGAGTCAAACGAGTCAAACGAGTCAAACGAGTCAAACGAGTCAAACGAGTCAAACGAGTCAAACGAGTCAAACGAGTCAAACGAGTCAAACGAGCCAAGCGAGCCAAGCGAGCCAAGCGAGCCAAGCGAGCCAAGCGAGCCAAGCGAGCCAAGCGAGCCAAGCGAGCCAAGCGAGCCAAGCGAGCCAAGCGAGCCAAGCGAGCCAAGCGAGCCAAGCGAGCCAAGCGAGCCAAGCGAGCCAAGCGAGCCAAGCGAGCCAAGCGAGCCAAGCGAGCCAAGCGAGCCAAGCGAGCCAAGCGAGCCAAGCGAGCCAAGCGAGCCAAGCGAGCCAAGCGAGCCAAGCGAGCCAAGCGAGCCAAGCGAGCCAAGCGAGCCAAGCGAGCCAAGCGAGCCAAGCGAGCCAAGCGAGCCAAGCGAGCCAAGCGAGCCAAGCGAGCCAAGCGAGCCAAGCGAGCCAAGCGAGCCAAGCGAGCCAAGCGAGCCAAGCGAGCCAAGCGAGCCAAGCGAGCCAAGCGAGCCAAGCGAGCCAAGCGAGCCAAGCGAGCCAAGCGAGCCAAGCGAGCCAAGCGAGCCAAGCGAGCCAAGCGAGCCAAGCGAGCCAAGCGAGCCAAGCGAGCCAAGCGAGCCAAGCGAGCCAAGCGAGCCAAGCGAGCCAAGCGAGCCAAGCGAGCCAAGCGAGCCAAGCGAGCCAAGCGAGCCAAGCGAGCCAAGCGAGCCAAGCGAGCCAAGCGAGCCAAGCGAGCCAAGCGAGCCAAGCGAGCCAAGCGAGCCAAGCGAGCCAAGCGAGCCAAGCGAGCCAAGCGAGCCAAGCGAGCCAAGCGAGCCAAGCGAGCCAAGCGAGCCAAGCGAGCCAAGCGAGCCAAGCGAGCCAAGCGAGCCAAGCGAGCCAAGCGAGCCAAGCGAGCCAAGCGAGCCAAGCGAGCCAAGCGAGCCAAGCGAGCCAAGCGAGCCAAGCGAGCCAAGCGAGCCAAGCGAGCCAAGCGAGCCAAGCGAGCCAAGCGAGCCAAGCGAGCCAAACGAGCCAAACGAGCCAAACGAGCCAAACGAGCCAAACGAGCCAAACGAGCCAAACGAGCCAAACGAGCCAAACGAGCCAAACGAGCCAAACGAGCCAAACGAGCCAAACCAGCCATACGAGCCAAACGAGCCAAACGAGCCAAACGAGCCAAACGAGCCAAACGAGCCAAACGAGCCAAACGAGCCAAACGAGCCAAACGAGCCAAACGAGCCAAACGAGCCAAACGAGCCAAACGAGCCAAACGAGCCAAACGAGCCAAACGAGTCAAACGAGTCAAACGAGTCAAACGAGCCAAACGAGTCAAACGAGTCAAACGAGTCAAACGAGTCAAACGAGTCAAACGAGTCAAACGAGTCAAACGAGTCAAACGAGTCAAACGAGTCAAACGAGTCAAACGAGTCAAACGAGTCAAACGAGTCAAACGAGTCAAACGAGTCAAACGAGTCAAACGAGTCAAACGAGTCAAACGAGTCAAACGAGTCAAACGAGTCAAACGAGTCAAACGAGTCAAACGAGTCAAACGAGTCAAACGAGTCAAACGAGTCAAACGAGTCAAACGAGTCAAACGAGTCAAACGAGTCAAACGAGTCAAACGAGTCAAACGAGTCAAACGAGTCAAACGAGTCAAACGAGTCAAACGAGTCAAACGAGTCAAACGAGTCAAACGAGTCAAACGAGTCAAACGAGTCAAACGAGTCAAACGAGTCAAACGAGTCAAACGAGTCAAACGAGTCAAACGAGTCAAACGAGTCAAACGAGTCAAACGAGTGAAACGAGTGAAACGAGTGAAACGAGTGAAACGAGTCAAACGAGTGAAACGGGTCGAACAGGACAATCGAGTCAAACGAGTGAAACGAGTGAAACGAGTCAAACGAGTCAAACGAGTCAAACGAGTAAAACGAGTCAAACGAGTGAAACGAGTCAATCGAGTCAAACGAGTCAAACGAGTCAAACGAGTTACTCGAGTCAATCGGGTCAAGCGAGTCAAACGAGTCAAACGAGTCAAACGAGTCAAACGAGTCAAACGAGTCAAACGAGTCAAACGAGTCAAACGAGTCAAACGAGTCAAACGAGTCAAACGAGTCAAACGAGTCAAACGAGTCAAACGAGTCAAACGAGTCAAACGAGTCAAACGAGTCAAACGAGTCAAACGAGTCAAACGAGTCAAACGAGTCAAACGAGTCAAACGAGTCAAACGAGTCAAACGAGTCAAACGAGTCAAACGAGTCAAACGAGTCAAACGAGTCAAACGAGTCAAACGAGTCAAACGAGTCAAACGAGTCAAACGAGTCAAACGAGTCAAACGAGTCAAACGAGTCAAACGAGTCAAACGAGTCAAACGAGTCAAACGAGTCAAACGAGTCAAACGAGTCAAACGAGTCAAACGAGTCAAACGAGTCAAACGAGTCAAACGAGTCAAACGAGTCAAACGAGTCAAACGAGTCAAACGAGTCAAACGAGTCAAACGAGTCAAACGAGTCAAACGAGTCAAACGAGTCAAACGAGTCAAACGAGTCAAACGAGTCAAACGAGTCAAACGAGTCAAACGAGTCAAACGAGTCAAACGAGTCAAACGAGTCAAACGAGTCAAACGAGTCAAACGAGTCAAACGAGTCAAACGAGTCAAACGAGTCAAACGAGTCAAACGAGCCAAACGAGCCAAACGAGCCAAACGAGCCAAACGAGCCAAACGAGCCAAACGAGCCAAAAGAGCCAAACGAACCAAACGAGCCAAACGAGCCAAACGAGTCAAACGTGTCAAACGGGTCGAACGTGTGAAACGGGTCGAACAGGACAATCGAGTCAAACGAGTCAAACGAGTCAAACGACCCAAACGAGTCAAACGAGTCAAACAAGTCAAACGAGTCAAACGAGTCAAACGAGTGAAACGGGTCGAACAGGACAATCGAGTCAAACGAGTGAAACGAGTGAAACGAGTCAAACGAGTCAAACGAGTCAAACGAGTCAAACGAGTGAAACGAGTCAAACGAGTCAAACGAGTCAATCGAGTCAAACGAGTCAAACGAGTCAAACGAGTTACTCGAGTCAATCGGGTCAAGCGAGTCAAACGAGTCAAACGAGTCAAACGAGTCAAACGAGTCAAACGAGTCAAACGAGTCAAACGAGTCAAACGAGCCAAACGAGCCAAACGAGCCAAACGAGCCAAACGAGCCAAACGAGCCAAACGAGCCAAACGATCCAAACGAGCCAAACGAGCCAAACGAGTCAAACGTGTCAAACGGGTCGAACGTGTAAAACGGGTCGAACAGGACAATCGAGTCAAACGAGTCAAACGAGTCAAACGACCCAAACGAGTCAAACGAGTCAAACAAGTCAAACGAGTCAAACGAGTCAAACGAGTGAAACGGGTCGAACAGGACAATCGAGTCAAACGAGTGAAACGAGTGAAACGAGTCAAACGAGTCAAACGAGTGAAACGAGTCAAACGAGTCAAACGAGTCAATCGAGTCAAACGAGTCAAACGAGTCAAACGAGTTACTCGAGTCAATCGGGTCAAGCGAGTCAAACGAGTCAAACGAGTCAAACGAGTCAAACGAGTCAAACGAGTCAAACGAGTCAAACGAGTCAAACGAGTCAAACGAGTCAAACGAGTCAAACGAGTCAAACGAGTCAAACGAGTCAAACGAGTCAATCGAGTCAAACGAGTCAAACGAGTCAAACGAGTTACTCGAGTCAATCGGGTCAAGCGATTCAAACGAGTCAAACGAGTCAAACGAGTCAAACGAGTCAAACGAGTCAAACGAGTCAAACGAGTCAAACGAGTCAAACGAGTCAAACGAGTCAAACGAGTCAAACGAGTCAAACGAGTCAAACGAGTCAAACGAGTCAAACGAGTCAAACGAGTCAAACGAGTCAAACGAGTCAAACGAGTCAAACGAGTCAAACGAGTCAAACGAGTCAAACGAGTCAAACGAGTCAAACGAGTCAAACGAGTCAAACGAGTCAAACGAGTCAAACGAGTCAAACGAGTCAAACGAGTCAAACGAGTCAAACGAGTCAAACGAGTCAAACGAGTCAAACGAGTCAAACGAGTCAAACGAGTCAAACGAGTCAAACGAGTCAAACGAGTCAAACGAGTCAAACGAGTCAAACGAGTCAAACGAGTCAAACGAGTCAAACGAGTCAAACGAGTCAAACGAGTCAAACGAGTCAAACGAGTCAAACGAGTCAAACGAGTCAAACGAGTCAAACGAGTCAAACGAGTCAAACGAGTCAAACGAGTCAAACGAGTCAAACGAGTCAAACGAGTCAAACGAGTCAAACGAGTCAAACGAGTCAAACGAGTCAAACGAGTCAAACGAGTCAAACGAGTCAAACGAGTCAAACGAGTCAAACGAGTCAAACGAGTCAAACGAGTCAAACGAGTCAAACGAGTCAAACGAGTCAAACGAGTCAAACGAGTCAAACGAGTCAAACGAGTCAAACGAGTCAAACGAGTCAAACGAGTCAAACGAGTCAAACGAGTCAAACGAGTCAAACGAGTCAAACGTGTCAAACGGGTCGAACGTGTGAAACGGGTCGAACAGGACAATCGAGTCAAACGAGTCAAACGAGTCAAACGACCCAAACGAGTCAAACGAGTCAAACAAGTCAAACGAGTCAAACGAGTCAAACGAGTGAAACGGGTCGAACAGGACAAACGAGTCAAACGAGTGAAACGAGTGAAACGAGTCAAACGAGTCAAACGAGTCAAACGAGTCAAACGAGTGAAACGAGTCAAACGAGTCAAACGAGTCAATCGAGTCAAACGAGTCAAACGAGTCAAACGAGTTACTCGAGTCAATCGGGTCAAGCGAGTCAAACGAGTCAAACGAGTCAAACGAGTCAAACGAGTCAAACGAGTCAAACGAGTCAAACGAGTCAAACGAGCCAAACGAGCCAAACGAGCCAAACGAGCCAAACGAGCCAAACGAGCCAAACGAGCCAAACGATCCAAACGAGCCAAACGAGCCAAACGAGTCAAACGTGTCAAACGGGTCGAACGTGTGAAACGGGTCGAACAGGACAATCGAGTCAAACGAGTCAAACGAGTCAAACGACCCAAACGAGTCAAACGAGTCAAACAAGTCAAACGAGTCAAACGAGTCAAACGAGTGAAACGGGTCGAACAGGACAATCGAGTCAAACGAGTGAAACGAGTGAAACGAGTCAAACGAGTCAAACGAGTGAAACGAGTCAAACGAGTCAAACGAGTCAAACGAGTCAAACGAGTCAAACGAGTCAAACGAGTTACTCGAGTCAATCGGGTCAAACGAGTCAAACGAGTCAAACGAGTCAAACGAGTCAAACGAGTCAAACGAGTCAAACGAGTCAAACGAGTCAAACGAGTCAAACGAGTCAAACGAGTCAAACGAGTCAAACGAGTCAAACGAGTCAAACGAGTCAATCGAGTCAAACGAGTCAAACGAGTCAAACGAGTTACTCGAGTCAATCGGGTCAAGCGATTCAAACGAGTCAAACGAGTCAAACGAGTCAAACGAGTCAAACGAGTCAAACGAGTCAAACGAGTCAAACGAGTCAAACGAGTCAAACGAGTCAAACGAGTCAAACGAGTCAAACGAGTCAAACGAGTCAAACGAGTCAAACGAGTCAAACGAGTCAAACGAGTCAAACGAGTCAAACGAGTCAAACGAGTCAAACGAGTCAAACGAGTCAAACGAGTCAAACGAGTCAAACGAGTCAAACGAGTCAAACGAGTCAAACGAGTCAAACGAGTCAAACGAGTCAAACGAGTCAAACGAGTCAAACGAGTCAAACGAGTCAAACGAGTCAAACGAGTCAAACGAGTCAAACGAGTCAAACGAGTCAAACGAGTCAAACGAGTCAAACGAGTCAAACGAGTCAAACGAGTCAAACGAGTCAAACGAGTCAAACGAGTCAAACGAGTCAAACGAGTCAAACGAGTCAAACGAGTCAAACGAGTCAAACGAGTCAAACGAGTCAAACGAGTCAAACGAGTCAAACGAGTCAAACGAGTCAAACGAGTCAAACGAGTCAAACGAGTCAAACGAGTCAAACGAGTCAAACGAGTCAAACGAGTCAAACGAGTCAAACGAGTCAATCGAGTCAAACGAGTCAAACGAGTCAAACGAGTCAAACGAGTCAAACGAGTCAAACGAGTCAAACGAGTCAAACGAGTCAAACGAGTCAAACGAGTCAAACGAGTCAAACGAGTCAAACGAGTCAAACGAGTCAAACGAGTCAAACGAGTCAAACGAGTCAAACGAGTCAAACGAGTCAAACGAGTCAAACGAGTCAAACGAGTCAAACGAGTCAAACGAGTCAAACGAGTCAAACGAGTCAAACGAGTGAAACGAGTGAAACGAGTGAAACGAGTCAAACGAGTGAAACGGGTCGAACCGGACAATCGAGTCAAACGAGTCAAACGAGTGAAACGAGTCAAACGAGTCAAACGAGTCAAACGAGTAAAACGAGTGAAACGAGTGAAACGAGTCAATCGAGTCAAACGAGTCAAACGAGTCAAACGAGTTACTCGAGTCAATCGGGTCAAGCGAGTCAAACGAGTCAAACGAGTCAAACGAGTCAAACGAGTCAAACGAGTCAAACGAGTCAAACGAGTCAAACGAGTCAAACGAGTCAAACGAGTCAAACGAGTCAAACGAGTCAAACGAGTCAAACGAGTCAAACGAGTCAAACGAGTCAAACGAGTCAAACGAGTCAAACGAGTCAAACGAGTCAAACGAGTCAAACGAGTCAAACGAGTCAAACGAGTCAAACGAGTCAAACGAGTCAAACGAGTCAAACGAGTCAAACGAGTCAAACGAGTCAAACGAGTCAAACGAGTCAAGCGAGTCAAACGAGTCAAACGAGTCAAACGAGTCAAACGAGTCAAACGAGTCAAACGAGTCAAACGAGTCAAACGAGTCAAACGAGTCAAACGAGTCAAACGAGTCAAACGAGTCAAACGAGTCAAACGAGTCAAACGAGTCAAACGAGTCAAACGAGTCAAACGAGCCAAACGAGCCAAACGAGCCAAACGAGCCAAACGAGCCAAACGAGCCAAACGAGCCAAACGAGCCAAACGAGTCAAACGTGTCAAACGGGTCGAACGAGTGAAACGGGTCGAACAGGACAATCGAGTCAAACGAGTGAAACGAGTCAAACGACCCAAACGAGTCAAACGAGTCAAACGAGTCAAACGAGTGAAACGAGTCAAACGAGTGAAACGGGTCGAACAGGACAATCGAGTCAAACGAGTCAAACGAGTGAAACGAGTCAAACGAGTGAAACGAGTCAAACGAGTCAAACGAGTCAAACGAGTCAAACGAGTGAAACGAGTCAAACGAGTCAAACGAGTCAATCGAGTCAAACGAGTCAAACGAGTCAAACGAGTTACTCGAGTCAATCGGGTCAAGCGAGTCAAACGAGTCAAACGAGTCAAACGAGTCAAACGAGTCAAACGAGTCAAACGAGTCAAACGAGTCAAACGAGTCAAACGAGTCAAACGAGTCAAACGAGTCAAACGAGTCAAACGAGTCAAACGAGTCAAACGAGTCAAACGAGTCAAACGAGTCAAACGAGTCAAACGAGTCAAACGAGTCAAACGAGTCAAACGAGTCAAACGAGTCAAACGAGTCAAACGAGTCAAACGAGTCAAACGAGTCAAGCGAGTCAAACGAGCCAAACGAGCCAAACGAGCCAAACGAGCCAAACGAGCCAAACGAGGCAAACGAGTCAAACGAGTCAAACGAGTCAAACGAGTCAAACGAGTCAAACGAGTCAAACGAGTCAAACGAGTCAAACGAGTCAAACGAGTCAAACGAGTCAAACGAGTCAAACGAGTCAAACGAGTCAAACGAGTCAAACGAGTCAAACGAGTCAAACGAGTCAAACGAGTCAAACGAGTCAAACGAGTCAAACGAGTCAAACGAGTCAAACGAGTCAAACGAGTCAAACGAGTCAAACGAGTCAAACGAGTCAAACGAGTCAAACGAGTCAAACGAGTCAAACGAGTCAAACGAGTCAAACGAGTCAAACGAGTCAAACGAGTCAAACGAGTCAAACGAGTCAAACGAGTCAAACGAGTCAAACGAGTCAAACGAGTCAAACGAGTCAAACGAGTCAAACGAGTCAAACGAGTCAAACGAGTCAAACGAGTCAAACGAGTCAAACGAGTCAAACGAGTCAAACGAGTCAAACGAGTCAAACGAGTCAAACGAGTCAAACGAGTCAAACGAGTCAAACGAGTCAAACGAGTCAAACGAGTCAAACGAGTCAAACGAGTCAAACGAGTCAAACGAGTCAAACGAGTCAAACGAGTCAAACGAGTCAAACGAGTCAAACGAGTCAAACGAGTCAAACGAGTCAAACGAGTCAAACGAGTCAAACGAGTCAAACGAGTCAAACGAGTCAAACGAGTCAAACGAGTCAAACGAGTCAAACGAGTCAAACGAGTCAAACGAGTCAAACGAGTCAAACGAGTCAAACGAGTCAAACGAGTCAAACGAGTCAAACGAGTCAAACGAGTCAAACGAGTCAAACGAGTCAAACGAGTCAAACGAGTCAAACGAGTCAAACGAGTCAAACGAGTCAAACGAGTCAAACGAGTCAAACGAGTCAAACGAGTCAAACGAGTCAAACGAGTCAAACGAGTGAAACGAGTCAAACGAGTGAAACGGGTCGAACAGGACAATCGAGTCAAACGAGTGAAACGAGTGAAACGAGTCAAACGAGTCAAACGAGTCAAACGAGTCAAACGAGTCAAACGAGTAAAACGAGTCAAACGAGTGAAACGAGTCAATCGAGTCAAACGAGTCAAACGAGTCAAACGAGTTACTCGAGTCAATCGGGTCAAGCGAGTCAAACGAGTCAAACGAGTCAAACGAGTCAAACGAGTCAAACGAGTCAAACGAGTCAAACGAGTCAAACGAGTCAAACGAGTCAAACGAGTCAAACGAGTCAAACGAGCCAAACGAGCCAAACGAGCCAAACGAGCCAAACGAGCCAAACGAGCCAAACGAGCCAAACGATCCAAACGAGCCAAACGAGCCAAACGAGTCAAACGTGTCAAACGGGTCGAACGTGTGAAACGGGTCGAACAGGACAATCGAGTCAAACGAGTCAAACGAGTCAAACGACCCAAACGAGTCAAACGAGTCAAACAAGTCAAACGAGTCAAACGAGTCAAACGAGTGAAACGGGTCGAACAGGACAATCGAGTCAAACGAGTGAAACGAGTCAAACGAGTCAAACGAGTCAAACGAGTCAAACGAGTCAAACGAGTGAAACGAGTCAAACGAGTCAAACGAGTCAATCGAGTCAAACGAGTCAAACGAGTCAAACGAGTTACTCGAGTCAATCGGGTCAAGCGAGTCAAACGAGTCAAACGAGTCAAACGAGTCAAACGAGTCAAACGAGTCAAACGAGTCAAACGAGTCAAACGAGTCAAACGAGTCAAACGAGTCAAACGAGTCAAACGAGTCAAACGAGTCAATCGAGTCAAACGAGTCAAACGAGTCAAACGAGTTACTCGAGTCAATCGGGTCAAGCGATTCAAACGAGTCAAACGAGTCAAACGAGTCAAACGAGTCAAACGAGTCAAACGAGTCAAACGAGTCAAACGAGTCAAACGAGTCAAACGAGTCAAACGAGTCAAACGAGTCAAACGAGTCAAACGAGTCAAACGAGTCAAACGAGTCAAACGAGTCAAACGAGTCAAACGAGTCAAACGAGTCAAACGAGTCAAACGAGTCAAACGAGTCAAACGAGTCAGACGAGTCAAACGAGTCAGACGAGTCAAACGAGTCAAACGAGTCAAACGAGTCAAACGAGTCAAACGAGTCAAACGAGTCAAACGAGTCAAACGAGCCAAGCGAGCCAAGCGAGCCAAGCGAGCCAAGCGAGCCAAGCGAGCCAAGCGAGCCAAGCGAGCCAAGCGAGCCAAGCGAGCCAAGCGAGCCAAGCGAGCCAAGCGAGCCAAGCGAGCCAAGCGAGCCAAGCGAGCCAAGCGAGCCAAGCGAGCCAAGCGAGCCAAGCGAGCCAAGCGAGCCAAGCGAGCCAAACGAGCCAAACGAGCCAAACGAGCCAAACGAGCCAAACGAGCCAAACGAGCCAAACGAGCCAA
Source organism: Andrena haemorrhoa (assembly GCA_910592295.1). Classification (NCBI taxonomy): domain Eukaryota; kingdom Metazoa; phylum Arthropoda; class Insecta; order Hymenoptera; family Andrenidae; genus Andrena; species Andrena haemorrhoa. The sequence goes on along the minus strand of CAJUZA010000346.1, from coordinate 306,022 downwards.
ACGAGCCAAACGAGCCAAACGAGCCAAACGAGCCAAACGAGCCAAACGAGCCAAACGAGCCAAACGAGCCAAACGAGCCAAACGAGCCAAACGAGCCAAACGAGCCAAACGAGTCAAACGAGTCAAACGAGTCAAACGAGTCAAACGAGTCAAACGAGTCAAACGAGTCAAACGAGTCAAACGAGTCAAACGAGTCAAACGAGTCAAACGAGTCAAACGAGTCAAACGAGTCAAACGAGTCAAACGAGTCAAACGAGTCAAACGAGTCAAACGAGTCAAACGAGTCAAACGAGTCAAACGAGTCAAACGAGTCAAACGAGTCAAACGAGTCAAACGAGTCAAACGAGTCAAACGAGTCAAACGAGTCAAACGAGTCAAACGAGTCAAACGAGTCAAACGAGTCAAACGAGTCAAACGAGTCAAACGAGTCAAACGAGTGAAACGAGTGAAACGAGTGAAACGAGTGAAACGAGTGAAACGAGTGAAACGAGTGAAACGAGTCAAACGAGTGAAACGGGTCGAACAGGACAATCGAGTCAAACGAGTGAAACGAGTGAAACGAGTCAAACGAGTCAAACGAGTCAAACGAGTAAAACGAGTCAAACGAGTGAAACGAGTCAATCGAGTCAAACGAGTCAAACGAGTCAAACGAGTTACTCGAGTCAATCGGGTCAAGCGAGTCAAACGAGTCAAACGAGTCAAACGAGTCAAACGAGTCAAACGAGTCAAACGAGTCAAACGAGTCAAACGAGTCAAACGAGTCAAACGAGTCAAACGAGTCAAACGAGTCAAACGAGTCAAACGAGTCAAACGAGCCAAACGAGCCAAACGAGCCAAACGAGCCAAACGAGCCAAACGAGCCAAACGAGCCAAACGATCCAAACGAGCCAAACGAGCCAAACGAGTCAAACGTGTCAAACGGGTCGAACGTGTGAAACGGGTCGAACAGGACAATCGAGTCAAACGAGTCAAACGAGTCAAACGACCCAAACGAGTCAAACGAGTCAAACAAGTCAAACGAGTCAAACGAGTCAAACGAGTGAAACGGGTCGAACAGGACAATCGAGTCAAACGAGTGAAACGAGTGAAACGAGTCAAACGAGTCAAACGAGTCAAACGAGTCAAACGAGTGAAACGAGTCAAACGAGTCAAACGAGTCAATCGAGTCAAACGAGTCAAACGAGTCAAACGAGTTACTCGAGTCAATCGGGTCAAGCGAGTCAAACGAGTCAAACGAGTCAAACGAGTCAAACGAGTCAAACGAGTCAAACGAGTCAAACGAGTCAAACGAGTCAAACGAGTCAAACGAGCCAAACGAGCCAAACGAGCCAAACGAGCCAAACGAGCCAAACGAGCCAAACGAGCCAAACGATCCAAACGAGCCAAACGAGCCAAACGAGTCAAACGTGTCAAACGGGTCGAACGTGTGAAACGGGTCGAACAGGACAATCGAGTCAAACGAGTCAAACGAGTCAAACGACCCAAACGAGTCAAACGAGTCAAACAAGTCAAACGAGTCAAACGAGTCAAACGAGTGAAACGGGTCGAACAGGACAAACGAGTCAAACGAGTGAAACGAGTGAAACGAGTGAAACAGGTCGAACAGGACAATCGAGTCAAACGAGTGAAACGAGTCAAACGAGTCAAACGAGTCAAACGAGTCAAACGAGTCAAACGAGTCAAACGAGTTACTCGAGTCAATCGGGTCAAGCGAGTCAAACGAGTCAAACGAGTCAAACGAGTCAAACGAGTCAAACGAGTCAAACGAGTCAAACGAGTCAAACGAGTCAAACGAGTCAAACGAGTCAAACGAGTCAAACGAGTCAATCGAGTCAAACGAGTCAAACGAGTCAAACGAGTTACTCGAGTCAATCGGGTCAAGCGATTCAAACGAGTCAAACGAGTCAAACGAGTCAAACGAGTCAAACGAGTCAAACGAGTCAAACGAGTCAAACGAGTCAAACGAGTCAAACGAGTCAAACGAGTCAAACGAGTCAAACGAGTCAAACGAGTCAAACGAGTCAAACGAGTCAAACGAGTCAAACGAGTCAAACGAGTCAAACGAGTCAAACGAGTCAAACGAGTCAAACGAGTCAAACGAGTCAAACGAGTCAAACGAGTCAAACGAGTCAAACGAGTCAAACGAGTCAAACGAGTCAAACGAGTCAAACGAGTCAAACGAGTCAAACGAGTCAAACGAGTCAAACGAGTCAAACGAGTCAAACGAGTCAAACGAGTCAAACGAGTCAAACGAGTCAAACGAGTCAAACGAGTCAAACGAGTCAAACGAGTCAAACGAGTCAAACGAGTCAAACGAGTCAAACGAGTCAAACGAGTCAAACGAGTCAAACGAGTCAAACGAGTCAAACGAGTCAAACGAGTCAAACGAGTCAAACGAGTCAAACGAGTCAAACGAGTCAAACGAGTCAAACGAGTCAAACGAGTCAAACGAGTCAAACGAGTCAAACGAGTCAAACGAGTCAAACGAGTCAAACGAGTCAAACGAGTCAAACGAGTCAAACGAGTCAAACGAGTCAAACGAGTCAAACGAGTCAAACGAGTCAAACGAGTCAAACGAGTCAAACGAGTCAAACGAGTCAAACGAGTCAAACGAGTCAAACGAGTCAAACGAGCCAAACGAGCCAAACGAGCCAAACGAGCCAAACGAGCCAAACGAGCCAAACGAGCCAAACGAGCCAAACGAGCCAAACGAGCCAAACGAGTCAAACGTGTCAAACGGGTCGAACGAGTGAAACGGGTCGAACAGGACAATCGAGTCAAACGAGTCAAACGAGTCAAACGACCCAAACGAGTCAAACGAGTCAAACGAGTCAAACGAGTGAAACGAGTCAAACGAGTGAAACGGGTCGAACAGGACAATCGAGTCAAACGAGTGAAACGAGTGAAACGAGTCAAACGAGTGAAACGAGTCAAACGAGTCAAACGAGTCAAACGAGTCAAACGAGTCAAACGAGTCAAACGAGTCAAACGAGTCAATCGAGTCAAACGAGTCAAACGAGTCAAACGAGTTACTCGAGTCAATCGGGTCAAGCGAGTCAAACGAGTCAAACGAGTCAAACGAGTCAAACGAGTCAAACGAGTCAAACGAGTCAAACGAGTCAAACGAGTCAAACGAGTCAAACGAGTCAAACGAGTCAAACGAGTCAAACGAGTCAAACGAGTCAAACGAGTCAAACGAGTCAAACGAGTCAAACGAGTCAAACGAGTCAAACGAGTCAAACGAGTCAAACGAGTCAAACGAGTCAAACGAGTCAAACGAGTCAAACGAGTCAAACGAGTCAAACGAGTCAAACGAGTCAAACGAGTCAAACGAGTCAAACGAGTCAAACGAGTCAAGCGAGTCAAACGAGCCAAACGAGCCAAACGAGCCAAACGAGCCAAACGAGCCAAACGAGCCAAACGAGCCAAACGAGGCAAACGAGTCAAACGAGTCAAACGAGTCAAACGAGTCAAACGAGTCAAACGAGTCAAACGAGTCAAACGAGTCAAACGAGTCAAACGAGTCAAACGAGTCAAACGAGTCAAACGAGTCAAACGAGTCAAACGAGTCAAACGAGTCAAACGAGTCAAACGAGTCAAACGAGTCAAACGAGTCAAACGAGTCAAACGAGTCAAACGAGTCAAACGAGTCAAACGAGTCAAACGAGTCAAACGAGTCAAACGAGTCAAACGAGTCAAACGAGTCAAACGAGTCAAACGAGTCAAACGAGTCAAACGAGTCAAACGAGTCAAACGAGTCAAACGAGTCAAACGAGTCAAACGAGTCAAACGAGTCAAACGAGTCAAACGAGTCAAACGAGTCAAACGAGTCAAACGAGTCAAACGAGTCAAGCGAGTCAAACGAGCCAAACGAGCCAAACGAGCCAAACGAGCCAAACGAGCCAAACGAGCCAAACGAGCCAAACGAGGCAAACGAGTCAAACGAGTCAAACGAGTCAAACGAGTCAAACGAGTCAAACGAGTCAAACGAGTCAAACGAGTCAAACGAGTCAAACGAGTCAAACGAGTCAAACGAGTCAAACGAGTCAAACGAGTCAAACGAGTCAAACGAGTCAAACGAGTCAAACGAGTCAAACGAGTCAAACGAGTCAAACGAGTCAAACGAGTCAAACGAGTCAAACGAGTCAAACGAGTCAAACGAGTCAAACGAGTCAAACGAGTCAAACGAGTCAAACGAGTCAAACGAGTCAAACGAGTCAAACGAGTCAAACGAGTCAAACGAGTCAAACGAGTCAAACGAGTCAAACGAGTCAAACGAGTCAAACGAGTCAAACGAGTCAAACGAGTCAAACGAGTCAAACGAGTCAAACGAGTCAAACGAGTCAAACGAGTCAAACGAGTCAAACGAGTCAAACGAGTCAATCGAGTCAAACGAGTCAAACGAGTCAAACGAGTCAAACGAGTCAAACGAGTCAAACGAGTCAAACGAGTCAAACGAGTCAAACGAGTCAAACGAGTCAAACGAGTCAAACGAGTCAAACGAGTCAAACGAGTCAAACGAGTCAAACGAGTCAAACGAGTCAAACGAGTCAAACGAGTCAAACGAGTCAAGCGAGTCAAACGAGCCAAACGAGCCAAACGAGCCAAACGAGCCAAACGAGCCAAACGAGCCAAACGAGCCAAACGAGGCAAACGAGTCAAACGAGTCAAACGAGTCAAACGAGTCAAACGAGTCAAACGAGTCAAACGAGTCAAACGAGTCAAACGAGTCAAACGAGTCAAACGAGTCAAACGAGTCAAACGAGTCAAACGAGTCAAACGAGTCAAACGAGTCAAACGAGTCAAACGAGTCAAACGAGTCAAACGAGTCAAACGAGTCAAACGAGTCAAACGAGTCAAACGAGTCAAACGAGTCAAACGAGTCAAACGAGTCAAACGAGTCAAACGAGTCAAACGAGTCAAACGAGTCAAACGAGTCAAACGAGTCAAACGAGTCAAACGAGTCAAACGAGTCAAACGAGTCAAACGAGTCAAACGAGTCAAACGAGTCAAACGAGTCAAACGAGTCAAACGAGTCAAACGAGTCAAACGAGTCAAACGAGTCAAACGAGTCAAACGAGTCAAACGAGTCAAACGAGTCAAACGAGTCAAACGAGTCAAACGAGTCAAACGAGTCAATCGAGTCAAACGAGTCAAACGAGTCAAACGAGTTACTCGAGTCAATCGGGTCAAGCGATTCAAACGAGTCAAACGAGTCAAACGAGTCAAACGAGTCAAACGAGTCAAACGAGTCAAACGAGTCAAACGAGTCAAACGAGTCAAACGAGTCAAACGAGTCAAACGAGTCAAACGAGTCAAACGAGTCAAACGAGTCAAACGAGTCAAACGAGTCAAACGAGTCAAACGAGTCAAACGAGTCAAACGAGTCAAACGAGTCAAACGAGTCAAACGAGTCAAACGAGTCAAACGAGTCAAACGAGTCAAACGAGTCAAACGAGTCAAACGAGTCAAACGAGTCAAACGAGTCAAACGAGTCAAACGAGTCAAACGAGTCAAACGAGCCAAGCGAGCCAAGCGAGCCAAGCGAGCCAAGCGAGCCAAGCGAGCCAAGCGAGCCAAGCGAGCCAAGCGAGCCAAGCGAGCCAAGCGAGCCAAGCGAGCCAAGCGAGCCAAGCGAGCCAAGCGAGCCAAGCGAGCCAAGCGAGCCAAGCGAGCCAAGCGAGCCAAGCGAGCCAAGCGAGCCAAACGAGCCAAACGAGCCAAACGAGCCAAACGAGCCAAACGAGCCAAACGAGCCAAACGAGCCAAACGAGCCAAACGAGCCAAACGAGCCAAACGAGCCAAACGAGCCAAACGAGCCAAACGAGCCAAACGAGCCAAACGAGCCAAACGAGCCAAACGAGCCAAACGAGCCAAACGAGCCAAACGAGCCAAACGAGTCAAACGAGTCAAACGAGTCAAACGAGTCAAACGAGTCAAACGAGTCAAACGAGTCAAACGAGTCAAACGAGTCAAACGAGTCAAACGAGTCAAACGAGTCAAACGAGTCAAACGAGTCAAACGAGTCAAACGAGTCAAACGAGTCAAACGAGTCAAACGAGTCAAACGAGTCAAACGAGTCAAACGAGTCAAACGAGTCAAACGAGTCAAACGAGTCAAACGAGTCAAACGAGTCAAACGAGTCAAACGAGTCAAACGAGTCAAACGAGTCAAACGAGTCAAACGAGTCAAACGAGTCAAACGAGTCAAACGAGTCAAACGAGTCAAACGAGTCAAACGAGTCAAACGAGTCAAACGAGTCAAACGAGTCAAACGAGTCAAACGAGTCAAACGAGTCAAACGAGTCAAACGAGTCAAACGAGTCAAACGAGTCAAACGAGTCAAACGAGTCAAACGAGTCAAACGAGTCAAACGAGTCAAACGAGTCAAACGAGTCAAACGAGTCAAACGAGTCAAACGAGTCAAACGAGTCAAACGAGTCAAACGAGTCAAACGAGTCAAACGAGTCAAACGAGTCAAACGAGTCAAACGAGTCAAACGAGTCAAACGAGTCAAACGAGTCAAACGAGTCAAACGAGTCAAACGAGTCAAACGAGTCAAACGAGTCAAACGAGTCAAACGAGTCAAACGAGTCAAACGAGTCAAACGAGTCAAACGAGTCAAACGAGTCAAACGAGTCAAACGAGTCAAACGAGTCAAACGAGTCAAACGAGTCAAACGAGTCAAACGAGTCAAACGAGTCAAACGAGTCAAACGAGTCAAACGAGTGAAACGAGTCAAACGAGTGAAACGGGTCGAACAGGACAATCGAGTCAAACGAGTGAAACGAGTGAAACGAGTCAAACGAGTCAAACGAGTCAAACGAGTCAAACGAGTCAAACGAGTAAAACGAGTCAAACGAGTGAAACGAGTCAATCGAGTCAAACGAGTCAAACGAGTCAAACGAGTTACTCGAGTCAATCGGGTCAAGCGAGTCAAACGAGTCAAACGAGTCAAACGAGTCAAACGAGTCAAACGAGTCAAACGAGTCAAACGAGTCAAACGAGTCAAACGAGTCAAACGAGTCAAACGAGCCAAACGAGCCAAACGAGCCAAACGAGCCAAACGAGCCAAACGAGCCAAACGAGCCAAACGATCCAAACGAACCAAACGAGCCAAACGAGTCAAACGTGTCAAACGGGTCGAACGTGTGAAACGGGTCGAACGAGTCAAACGAGTCAAACGAGTCAAACGAGTCAAACGAGTCAAACGAGTCAAACGAGTCAAACGAGTCAAAAGAGTCAAACGAGTCAAACGAGTCAAACGAGTCAAACGAGTCAAACGAGTCAAACGAGTCAAACGAGTCAAACGAGTCAAACGAGTCAAACGAGTCAAACGAGTGAAACGAGTCAAACGAGTCAAACGAGTCAAACGAGTCAAACGAGTCAAACGAGTCAAACGAGTCAAACGAGTCAAACGAGTCAAACGAGTCAAACGAGTCAAACGAGTCAAACGAGTCAAACGAGTCAAACGAGTCAAACGAGTCAAACGAGTCAAACGAGTCAAACGAGTCAAACGAGTCAAACGAGTCAAACGAGTCAAACGAGTCAAACGAGTCAAACGAGTCAAACGAGTCAAACGAGTCAAACGAGTGAAACGAGTCAAACGAGTGAAACGGGTCGAACAGGACAATCGAGTCAAACGAGTGAAACGAGTGAAACGAGTCAAACGAGTCAAACGAGTCAAACGAGTAAAACGAGTGAAACGAGTGAAACGAGTCAATCGAGTCAAACGAGTCAAACGAGTCAAACGAGTTACTCGAGTCAATCGGGTCAAGCGAGTCAAACGAGTCAAACGAGTCAAACGAGTCAAACGAGTCAAACGAGTCAAACGAGTCAAACGAGTCAAACGAGTCAAACGAGTCAAACGAGTCAAACGAGTCAAACGAGTCAAACGAGTCAAACGAGTCAAACGAGTCAAACGAGTCAAACGAGTCAAACGAGTCAAACGAGTCAAACGAGTCAAACGAGTCAAACGAGTCAAACGAGTCAAACGAGTCAAACGAGTCAAACGAGTCAAACGAGTCAAACGAGTCAAACGAGTCAAACGAGTCAAACGAGTCAAACGAGTCAAACGAGTCAAACGAGTCAAACGAGTCAAACGAGTCAAACGAGTCAAACGAGTCAAACGAGTCAAACGAGTCAAACGAGTCAAACGAGTCAAACGAGTCAAACGAGTCAAACGAGTCAAACGAGTCAAACGAGTCAAACGAGTCAAACGAGTCAAACGAGTCAAACGAGTCAAACGAGTCAAACGAGTCAAACGAGTCAAACGAGTCAAACGAGTCAAACGAGTCAAACGAGTCAAACGAGTCAAACGAGTCAAACGAGTCAAACGAGTCAAACGAGTCAAACGAGTCAAACGAGTCAAACGAGTCAAACGAGTCAAACGAGTCAAACGAGTCAAACGAGTCAAACGAGTCAAACGAGTCAAACGAGTCAAACGAGTCAAACGAGTCAAACGAGTCAAACGAGTCAAACGAGTCAAACGAGTCAAACGAGTCAAACGAGTCAAACGAGTCAAACGAGTCAAACGAGTCAAACGAGTCAAACGAGTCAAACGAGTCAAACGAGTCAAACGAGTCAAACGAGTCAAACGAGTCAAACGAGTCAAACGAGTCAAACGAGTCAAACGAGTCAAACGAGTCAAACGAGTCAAACGAGTCAAACGAGTCAAACGAGTCAAACGAGTCAAACGAGTCAAACGAGTCAAACGAGTCAAACGAGTCAAACGAGTCAAACGAGTCAAACGAGTCAAACGAGTCAAACGAGTCAAACGAGTCAAACGAGTCAAACGAGTCAAACGAGTCAAACGAGTCAAACGAGTCAAACGAGTCAAACGAGTCAAACGAGTCAAACGAGTCAAACGTGTCAAACGAGTCAAACGAGTCAAACGAGTCAAACGAGTCAAACGAGTCAAACGAGTCAAACGAGTCAAACGAGTCAAACGAGTCAAACGAGTCAAACGAGTCAAACGAGTCAAACGAGTCAAACGAGTCAAACGAGTCAAACGAGTCAAACGAGTCAAACGAGCCAAACGAGCCAAACGAGCCAAACGAGCCAAACGAGCCAAACGAGCCAAACGAGCCAAACGAGCCAAACGAGCCAAACGATCCAAACGAGCCAAACGAGCCAAACGAGTCAAACGTGTCAAACGGGTCGAACGTGTGAAACGGGTCGAACAGGACAATCGAGTCAAACGAGTCAAACGAGTCAAACGACCCAAACGAGTCAAACGAGTCAAACAAGTCAAACGAGTCAAACGAGTCAAACGAGTGAAACGGGTCGAACAGGACAATCGAGTCAAACGAGTGAAACGAGTGAAACGAGTCAAACGAGTCAAACGAGTCAAACGAGTCAAACGAGTGAAACGAGTCAAACGAGTCAAACGAGTCAATCGAGTCAAACGAGTCAAACGAGTCAAACGAGTTACTCGAGTCAATCGGGTCAAGCGAGTCAAACGAGTCAAACGAGTCAAACGAGTCAAACGAGTCAAACGAGTCAAACGAGTCAAACGAGTCAAACGAGTCAAACGAGTCAAACGAGCCAAACGAGCCAAACGAGCCAAACGAGCCAAACGAGCCAAACGAGCCAAACGAGCCAAACGATCCAAACGAGCCAAACGAGCCAAACGAGTCAAACGTGTCAAACGGGTCGAACGTGTGAAACGGGTCGAACAGGACAATCGAGTCAAACGAGTCAAACGAGCCAAACGAGCCAAACGAGTCAAACGAGTCAAACGAGCCAAACGAGTCAAACGAGTCAAACGAGTGAAACGGGTCGAACAGGACAATCGAGTCAAACGAGTGAAACGAGTGAAACGAGTCAAACGAGTCAAACGAGTGAAACGAGTCAAACGAGTCAAACGAGTCAATCGAGTCAAACGAGTCAAACGAGTCAAACGAGTTACTCGAGTCAATCGGGTCAAGCGAGTCAAACGAGTCAAACGAGTCAAACGAGTCAAACGAGTCAAACGAGTCAAACGAGTCAAACGAGTCAAACGAGTCAAACGAGTCAAACGAGTCAAACGAGTCAAACGAGTCAATCGAGTCAAACGAGTCAAACGAGTCAAACGAGTTACTCGAGTCAATCGGGTCAAGCGATTCAAACGAGTCAAACGAGTCAAACGAGTCAAACGAGTCAAACGAGTCAAACGAGTCAAACGAGTCAAACGAGTCAAACGAGTCAAACGAGTCAAACGAGTCAAACGAGTCAAACGAGTCAAACGAGTCAAACGAGTCAAACGAGTCAAACGAGTCAAACGAGTCAAACGAGTCAAACGAGTCAAACGAGTCAAACGAGTCAAACGAGTCAAACGAGTCAAACGAGTCAAACGAGTCAAACGAGTCAAACGAGTCAAACGAGTCAAACGAGTCAAACGAGTCAAACGAGTCAAACGAGTCAAACGAGTCAAACGAGTCAAACGAGTCAAACGAGTCAAACGAGTCAAACGAGTCAAACGAGTCAAACGAGTCAAACGAGTCAAACGAGTCAAACGAGTCAAACGAGTCAAACGAGTCAAACGAGTCAAACGAGTCAAACGAGTCAAACGAGTCAAACGAGTCAAACGAGTCAAACGAGTCAAACGAGTCAAACGAGTCAAACGAGTCAAACGAGTCAAACGAGTCAAACGAGTCAAACGAGTCAAACGAGTCAAACGAGTCAAACGAGTCAAACGAGTCAAACGAGTCAAACGAGTCAAACGAGTCAAACGAGTCAAACGAGTCAAACGAGTCAAACGAGTCAAACGAGTCAAACGAGTCAAACGAGTCAAACGAGTCAAACGAGTCAAACGAGTCAAACGAGTCAAACGAGTCAAACGAGTCAAACGAGTCAAACGAGTCAAACGAGTCAAACGAGTCAAACGAGTCAAACGAGTCAAACGAGTCAAACGAGCCAAACGAGCCAAACGAGCCAAACGAGCCAAACGAGCCAAACGAGCCAAACGAGCCAAACGAGCCAAACGAGTCAAACGTGTCAAACGGGTCGAACGAGTGAAACGGGTCGAACAGGACAATCGAGTCAAACGAGTGAAACGAGTCAAACGACCCAAACGAGTCAAACGAGTCAAACGAGTCAAACGAGTGAAACGAGTCAAACGAGTGAAACGGGTCGAACAGGACAATCGAGTCAAACGAGTGAAACGAGTGAAACGAGTCAAACGAGTGAAACGAGTCAAACGAGTCAAACGAGTCAAACGAGTCAAACGAGTGAAACGAGTCAAACGAGTCAAACGAGTCAATCGAGTCAAACGAGTCAAACGAGTCAAACGAGTTACTCGAGTCAATCGGGTCAAGCGAGTCAAACGAGTCAAACGAGTCAAACGAGGCAAACGAGTCAAACGAGTCAAACGAGTCAAACGAGTCAAACGAGTCAAACGAGTCAAACGAGTCAAACGAGTCAAACGAGTCAAACGAGTCAAACGAGTCAAACGAGTCAAACGAGTCAAACGAGTCAAACGAGTCAAACGAGTCAAACGAGTCAAACGAGTCAAACGAGTCAAACGAGTCAAACGAGTCAAACGAGTCAAACGAGTCAAACGAGTCAAACGAGTCAAACGAGTCAAACGAGTCAAGCGAGTCAAACGAGCCAAACGAGCCAAACGAGCCAAACGAGCCAAACGAGCCAAACGAGCCAAACGAGCCAAACGAGGCAAACGAGTCAAACGAGTCAAACGAGTCAAACGAGTCAAACGAGTCAAACGAGTCAAACGAGTCAAACGAGTCAAACGAGTCAAACGAGTCAAACGAGTCAAACGAGTCAAACGAGTCAAACGAGTCAAACGAGTCAAACGAGTCAAACGAGTCAAACGAGTCAAACGAGTCAAACGAGTCAAACGAGTCAAACGAGTCAAACGAGTCAAACGAGTCAAACGAGTCAAACGAGTCAAACGAGTCAAACGAGTCAAACGAGTCAAACGAGTCAAACGAGTCAAACGAGTCAAACGAGTCAAACGAGTCAAACGAGTCAAACGAGTCAAACGAGTCAAACGAGTCAAACGAGTCAAACGAGTCAAACGAGTCAAACGAGTCAAACGAGTCAAACGAGTCAAACGAGTCAAACGAGTCAAACGAGTCAAACGAGTCAAACGAGTCAAACGAGTCAAACGAGTCAAACGAGTCAAACGAGTCAAACGAGTCAAACGAGTCAAACGAGTCAAACGAGTCAAACGAGTCAAACGAGTCAAACGAGTCAAACGAGTCAAACGAGTCAAACGAGTCAAACGAGTCAAACGAGTCAAACGAGTCAAACGAGTCAAACGAGTCAAACGAGTCAAACGAGTCAAACGAGTCAAACGAGTCAAACGAGTCAAACGAGTCAAACGAGTCAAACGAGTCAAACGAGTCAAACGAGTCAAACGAGTCAAACGGGTCGAACAGGACAATCGAGTCAAACGAGTGAAACGAGTGAAACGAGTCAAACGAGTCAAACGAGTCAAACGAGTCAAACGAGTCAAACGAGTAAAACGAGTCAAACGAGTGAAACGAGTCAATCGAGTCAAACGAGTCAAACGAGTCAAACGAGTTACTCGAGTCAATCGGGTCAAGCGAGTCAAACGAGTCAAACGAGTCAAACGAGTCAAACGAGTCAAACGAGTCAAACGAGTCAAACGAGTCAAACGAGTCAAACGAGTCAAACGAGTCAAACGAGTCAAACGAGTCAAACGAGCCAAACGAGCCAAACGAGCCAAACGAGCCAAACGAGCCAAACGAGCCAAACGAGCCAAACGATCCAAACGAGCCAAACGAGCCAAACGAGTCAAACGTGTCAAACGGGTCGAACGTGTGAAACGGGTCGAACAGGACAATCGAGTCAAACGAGTCAAACGAGTCAAACGACCCAAACGAGTCAAACGAGTCAAACAAGTCAAACGAGTCAAACGAGTCAAACGAGTGAAACGGGTCGAACAGGACAATCGAGTCAAACGAGTGAAACGAGTCAAACGAGTCAAACGAGTCAAACGAGTCAAACGAGTCAAACGAGTCAAACGAGTCAAACGAGTCAAACGAGTCAATCGAGTCAAACGAGTCAAACGAGTCAAACGAGTTACTCGAGTCAATCGGGTCAAGCGAGTCAAACGAGTCAAACGAGTCAAACGAGTCAAACGAGTCAAACGAGTCAAACGAGTCAAACGAGTCAAACGAGTCAAACGAGTCAAACGAGTCAAACGAGTCAAACGAGTCAATCGAGTCAAACGAGTCAAACGAGTCAAACGAGTTACTCGAGTCAATCGGGTCAAGCGATTCAAACGAGTCAAACGAGTCAAACGAGTCAAACGAGTCAAACGAGTCAAACGAGTCAAACGAGTCAAACGAGTCAAACGAGTCAAACGAGTCAAACGAGTCAAACGAGTCAAACGAGTCAAACGAGTCAAACGAGTCAAACGAGTCAAACGAGTCAAACGAGTCAAACGAGTCAAACGAGTCAAACGAGTCAAACGAGTCAAACGAGTCAAACGAGTCAAACGAGTCAAACGAGTCAAACGAGTCAAACGAGTCAAACGAGTCAAACGAGTCAAACGAGTCAAACGAGTCAAACGAGTCAAACGAGTCAAACGAGTCAAACGAGTCAAACGAGTCAAACGAGTCAAACGAGTCAAACGAGTCAAACGAGTCAAACGAGTCAAACGAGTCAAACGAGTCAAACGAGTCAAACGAGTCAAACGAGTCAAACGAGTCAAACGAGTCAAACGAGTCAAACGAGTCAAACGAGTCAAACGAGTCAAACGAGTCAAACGAGTCAAACGAGTCAAACGAGTCAAACGAGTCAAACGAGTCAAACGAGTCAAACGAGTCAAACGAGTCAAACGAGTCAAACGAGTCAAACGAGTCAAACGAGTCAAACGAGTCAAACGAGTCAAACGAGTCAAACGAGTCAAACGAGTCAAACGAGTCAAACGAGTCAAACGAGTCAAACGAGTCAAACGAGTCAAACGAGTCAAACGAGTCAAACGAGTCAAACGAGTCAAACGAGTCAAACGAGTCAAACGAGTCAAACGAGTCAAACGAGTCAAACGAGTCAAACGAGTCAAACGAGTCAAACGAGTCAAACGAGTGAAACGGGTCGAACAGGACAATCGAGTCAAACGAGTGAAACGAGTGAAACGAGTCAAACGAGTCAAACGAGTCAAACGAGTAAAACGAGTCAAACGAGTGAAACGAGTCAATCGAGTCAAACGAGTCAAACGAGTCAAACGAGTTACTCGAGTCAATCGGGTCAAGCGAGTCAAACGAGTCAAACGAGTCAAACGAGTCAAACGAGTCAAACGAGTCAAACGAGTCAAACGAGTCAAACGAGTCAAACGAGTCAAACGAGTCAAACGAGTCAAACGAGCCAAACGAGCCAAACGAGCCAAACGAGCCAAACGAGCCAAACGAGCCAAACGAGCCAAACGAGCCAAACGATCCAAACGAGCCAAACGAGCCAAACGAGTCAAACGTGTCAAACGGGTCGAACGTGTGAAACGGGTCGAACAGGACAATCGAGTCAAACGAGTCAAACGAGTCAAACGACCCAAACGAGTCAAACGAGTCAAACAAGTCAAACGAGACAAACGAGTCAAACGAGTGAAACGGGTCGAACAGGACAATCGAGTCAAACGAGTGAAACGAGTCAAACGAGTCAAACGAGTCAAACGAGTCAAACGAGTCAAACGAGTGAAACGAGTCAAACGAGTCAAACGAGTCAATCGAGTCAAACGAGTCAAACGAGTCAAACGAGTTACTCGAGTCAATCGGGTCAAGCGAGTCAAACGAGTCAAACGAGTCAAACGAGTCAAACGAGTCAAACGAGTCAAACGAGTCAAACGAGTCAAACGAGTCAAACGAGTCAAACGAGTCAAACGAGTCAATCGAGTCAAACGAGTCAAACGAGTCAAACGAGTTACTCGAGTCAATCGGGTCAAGCGATTCAAACGAGTCAAACGAGTCAAACGAGTCAAACGAGTCAAACGAGTCAAACGAGTCAAACGAGTCAAACGAGTCAAACGAGTCAAACGAGTCAAACGAGTCAAACGAGTCAAACGAGTCAAACGAGTCAAACGAGTCAAACGAGTCAAACGAGTCAAACGAGTCAAACGAGTCAAACGAGTCAAACGTGTCAAACGGGTCAAACGGGTCGAACGAGTCAAACGAGTCAAACGAGTCAAACGAGTCAAACGAGTCAAACGAGTCAAACGAGTCAAACGAGTCAAACGAGTCAAACGAGTCAAACGAGTCAAACGAGTCAAACGAGTCAAACGAGTCAAACGAGTCAAACGAGTCAAACGAGTCAAACGAGTCAAACGAGTCAAACGAGTCAAACGAGTCAAACGAGTCAAACGAGTCAAACGAGTCAAACGAGTCAAACGAGTCAAACGAGTCAAACGAGTCAAACGAGTCAAACGAGTCAAACGAGTCAAACGAGTCAAACGAGTCAAACGAGTCAAACGAGTCAAACGAGTCAAACGAGTCAAACGAGTCAAACGAGTCAAACGAGCCAAACGAGTCAAACGAGCCAAACGAGCCAAACGAGCCAAACGAGCCAAACGAGTCAAACGAGTCAAACGAGTCAAACGAGTCAAACGAGTCAAACGAGTCAAACGAGTCAAACGAGTCAAACGTGTCAAACGAGTCAAACGAGCCAAACGAGCCAAACGAGCCAAGCGAGCCAAGCGAGCCAAGGGAGCCAAGCGAGCCAACCGAGCCAAGCGAGCCAAGCGAGCCAAGCGAGCCAAGCGAGCCAAGCGAGCCAAGCGAGCCAAGCGAGCCAAGCGAGCCAAGCGAGCCAAGCGAGCCAAGCGAGCCAAGCGAGCCAAGCGAGCCAAGCGAGCCAAGCGAGCCAAGCGAGCCAAGCGAGCCAAGCGAGCCAAGCGAGCCAAGCGAGCCAAGCGAGCCAAGCGAGCCAAGCGAGCCAAGCGAGTCAACCGAGTCAAACGAGTCAAACGAGTCAAACGAGTCAAACGAGTCAAACGAGTCAAACGAGTCAAACGAGCCAAACGAGTCAAACGAGTCAAACGAGCCAAACGAGCCAAACGAGCCAAGCGAGCCAAGCGAGCCAAGCGAGCCAAGCGAGCCAAGCGAGCCAAGCGAGCCAAGCGAGCCAAGCGAGCCAAGCGAGCCAAGCGAGCCAAGCGAGCCAAGCGAGCCAAGCGAGCCAAGCGAGCCAAGCGAGCCAAGCGAGTCAAACGAGTCAAACGAGTCAAACGAGTCAAACGAGTCAAACGAGTCAAACGAGTCAAACGAGCCAAACGAGTCAAACGAGTCAAACGAGTCAAACGAGTCAAACGAGTCAAACGAGCCAAACGAGTCAAACGAGCCAAACGAGCCAAACGAGCCAAACGAGTCATACGATTCAAACGAGTCATACGATTCAAACGAGTCAAACGAGCCAAACGAGTCAAACGAGTCAAACGAGTCAAACGAGTCAAACGAGTCAAACGAGTCAAACGAGCCAAGCGAGCCAAGCGAGCCAAGCGAGCCAAGCGAGTCAAGCGAGACAAGCGAGCCAAGCGAGCCAAGCGAGCCAAGCGAGCCAAGCGAGCCAAGCGAGCCAAGCGAGCCAAGCGAGCCAAGCGAGCCAAGCGAGCCAAGCGAGCCAAGCGAGCCAAGCGAGCCAAGCGAGCCAAGCGAGCCAAGCGAGCCAAGCGAGCCAATCGAGCCAGGCGAGTCAAACGAGTCAACCGAGTCAAACGAGTCAACCGAGTCAAACGAGCCAAGCGAGCCAAGCGAGCCAACCGAGCCAAGCGAGCCAAGCGAGCCAAGCGAGCCAAGCGAGCCAAGCGAGCCAAGCGAGCCAACCGAGCCAAGCGAGCCAAGCGAGCCAAGCGAGCCAAGCGAGCCAAGCGAGCCAAGCGAGCCAAGCGAGCCAAGCGAGCCAAGCGAGCCAAGCGAGCCAACCGAGTCAAACGAGTCAAACGAGTCAAACGAGTCAAACGAGTCAAACGAGTCAAACGAGCCAAACGAGTCAAACGAGCCAAACGAGCCAAGCGAGCCAAGCGAGCCAAGCGAGCCAAGCGAGCCAAGCGAGCCAAGCGAGCAAACCGAGCCAAGCGAGCCAAGCGAGCCAAGCGAGCCAAGCGAGCCAAGCGAGCCAAGCGAGCCAAGCGAGCCAAGCGAGCCAAGCGAGTCAACCGAGTCAAACGAGTCAAACGAGTCAAACGAGTCAAACGAGTCAAACGAGTCAAACGAGTCAAACGAGCCAAACGAGTCAAACGAGCCAAACGAGTCAAACGAGTCAAACGAGTCAAACGAGTCAAACGAGTCAAACGAGCCAAACGAGTCAAACGAGCCAAACGAGCCAAACGAGCCAAACGAGTCATACGATTCAAACGAGTCAAACGAGCCAAACGAGTCAAACGAGTCAAACGAGTCAAACGAGTCAAACGAGTCAAACGAGTCAAACGAGCCAATGAGCCAAACGAGCCAAGCGAGCCAAGCGAGCCAAGCGAGCCAAGCGAGTCAAGCGAGCCAAGCGAGCCAAGCGAGCCAAGCGAGCCAAGCGAGCCAAGCGAGCCAAGCGAGCCAAGCGAGCCAAGCGAGCCAAGCGAGCCAAGCGAGCCAAGCGAGCCAAGCGAGCCAAGCGAGCCAATCGAGCCAGGCGAGTCAAACGAGTCAACCGAGCCAAACGAGTCAAACGAGTCAAACGAGCCAAGCGAGCCAAGCGAGCCAACCGAGCCAAGCGAGCCAAGCGAGCCAAGCGAGCCAAGCGAGCCAACCGAGCCAAGCGAGCCAAGCGAGCCAAGCGAGCCAAGCGAGCCAAGCGAGCCAAGCGAGCCAAGCGAGCCAAGCGAGCCAAGCGAGCCAAGCGAGCCAAGCGAGCCAAGCGAGTCAAACGAGTCAAACGAGTCAAACGAGTCAAACGAGTCAAACGAGTCAAACGAGTCAAACGAGTCAAACGAGTCAAACGAGTCAAACGAGTCAAACGAGTCAAACGAGTCAAACGAGTCACACGAGTCAAACGAGTCAAACGAGTCAAACGAGTCAAACGAGTCAAACGAGTCAAACGAGTCAAACGAGTCAAACGAGTCAAACGAGTCAAACGAGTCAAACGAGTCAAACGAGTCAAACGAGTCAAACGAGTCAAACGAGTCAAACGAGCCAAGCGAGCCAAGCGAGCCAAGCGAGCCAAGCGAGCCAAGCGAGCCAACCGAGCCAAGCGAGCCAAGCGAGCCAAGCGAGCCAAGCGAGCCAAGCGAGCCAAGCGAGCCAAGCGAGCCAAGCGAGCCAAGCGAGCCAAGCGAGCCAAGCGAGCCAAGCGAGCCAAGCGAGCCAAGCGATCCAAGCGAGCCAAGCGAGCCAAGCGAGCCAAGCGAGCCAAGCGAGTCAACCGAGGCAAACGAGTCAAACGAGTCAAACGAGTCAAACGAGTCAAACGAGTCAAACGAGTCAAACGTGTCAAACGAGCCAAGCGAGCCAAGCGAGCCAAGCGAGCCAAGCGAGCCAAGCGAGCCAAACGAGCCAAACGAGTCAAACGTGTCAAACGGGTCGAACGAGTGAAACGGGTCGAACAGGACAATCGGGTCAAACGAGCCAATGAGCCAAACGAGCCAAGCGAGCCAAGCGAGCCAAGCGAGCCAAGCGAGCCAAGCGAGCCAAGCGAGCCAAGCGAGCCAATCGAGCCAGGCGAGTCAAACGAGTCAACCGAGTCAAACGAGTCAACCGAGTCAAACGAGCCAAGCGAGCCAAGCGAGCCAACCGAGCCAAGCGAGCCAAGCGAGCCAAGCGAGCCAAGCGAGCCAACCGAGCCAAGCGAGCCAAGCGAGCCAAGCGAGCCAAGCGAGCCAAGCGAGCCAAGCGAGCCAAGCGAGCCAAGCGAGCCAAGCGAGCCAAGCGAGCCAAGCGAGCCAAGCGAGCCAAGCGAGTCAAACGAGTCAAACGAGTCAAACGAGTCAAACGAGTCAAACGAGTCAAACGAGTCAAACGAGTCAAACGAGTCAAACGAGTCAAACGAGTCAAACGAGTCAAACGAGTCAAACGAGTCAAACGAGTCAAACGAGTCAAACGAGTCAAACGAGTCAAACGAGTCAAACGAGTCAAACGAGTCAAACGAGTCAAACGAGTCAAACGAGTCAAACGAGTCAAACGAGTCAAACGAGTCAAACGAGTCAAACGAGTCAAACGAGTCAAACGAGTCAAACGAGTCAAACGAGTCAAACGAGTCAACCGAGCCAAGCGAGCCAAGCGAGCCAACCGAGCCAGGCGAGCCAAGCGAGCCAAGCGAGCCAAGCGAGCCAAGCGAGCCAAGCGAGCCAAGCGAGCCAAGCGAGCCAAGCGAGCCAAGCGAGCCAAGCGAGCCAAGCGAGCCAAGCGAGCCAAGCGAGCCAAGCGAGCCAAGCGAGCCAAGCGAGCCAAGCGAGCCAAGCGAGCCAAGCGAGCCAAGCGAGTCAACCGAGGCAAACGAGTCAAACGAGTCAAACGAGTCAAACGAGTCAAACGAGTCAAACGAGTCAAACGTGTCAAACGAGCCAAGCGAGCCAAGCGAGCCAAGCGAGCCAAGCGAGCCAAGCGAGCCAAGCGAGCCAAGCGAGCCAAGCGAGCCAAGCGAGCCAAGCGAGCCAAGCGAGCCAAGCGAGCCAAGCGAGCCAAGCGAGCCAAGCGATCCAAGCGAGCCAAGCGAGCCAAGCGAGCCAAGCGAGCCAAGCGAGCCAAGCGAGTCAACCGAGGCAAACGAGTCAAACGAGTCAAACGAGTCAAACGAGTCAAACGAGTCAAACGAGTCAAACGTGTCAAACGAGCCAAGCGAGCCAAGCGAGCCAAGCGAGCCAAACGAGCCAAACGAGTCAAACGTGTCAAACGGGTCGAACGAGTGAAACGGGTCGAACAGGACAATCGGGTCAAACGAGTGAAACGAGTCAAACGACCCAAACGAGTCAAACGAGTCAAACGAGTCAAACGAGTGAAACGAGTCAAACGAGTGAAACGGGTCGAACAGGACAATCGAGTGAAACGAGTGAAACGAGTCAAACGAGTCAAACGAGTCAAACGAGTCAAACGAGTCAAACGAGTCAAACGAGTCAAACGAGTCAAACGAGTCAAACGAGTCAAACGAGTCAAACGAGTCAAACGAGTCAAACGAGTCAAACGAGTCAAACGAGTCAAACGAGTCAAACGAGTCAAACGAGTCAAACGAGTCAAACGAGTCAAACGAGTCAAACGAGTCAAACGAGTCAAACGAGTCAAACGAGTCAAACGAGTCAAACGAGTCAAACGAGTCAAACGAGTCAAACGAGTCAAACGAGTCAAACGAGTCAAACGAGTCAAACGAGTCAAACGAGTCAAACGAGTCAAACGAGTCAAACGAGTCAAACGAGTCAAACGAGTCAAACGAGTCAAACGAGTCAAACGAGTCAAACGAGTCAAACGAGTCAAACGAGTCAAACGAGTCAAACGAGTCAAACGAGTCAAACGAGTCAAACGAGTCAAACGAGTCAAACGAGTCAAACGAGTCAAACGAGTCAAACGAGTCAAACGAGTCAAACGAGTCAAACGAGTCAAACGAGTCAAACGAGTCAAACGAGTCAAACGAGTCAAACGAGTCAAACGAGTCAAACGAGTCAAACGAGTCAAACGAGTCAAACGAGTCAAACGAGTCAAACGAGTCAAACGAGTCAAACGAGTCAAACGAGTCAAACGAGTCAAACGAGTCAAACGAGTCAAACGAGTCAAACGAGTCAAACGAGTCAAACGAGTCAAACGAGTCAAACGAGTCAAACGAGTCAAACGAGTCAAACGAGTCAAACGAGTCAAACGAGTCAAACGAGTCAAACGAGTCAAACGAGTCAAACGAGTCAAACGAGTCAAACGAGTCAAACGAGTCAAACGAGTCAAACGAGTCAAACGAGTCAAACGAGTCAAACGAGTCAAACGAGTCAAACGAGTCAAACGAGTCAAACGAGTCAAACGAGTCAAACGAGTCAAACGAGTCAAACGAGTCAAACGAGTCAAACGAGTCAAACGAGTCAAACGAGTCAAACGAGTCAAACGAGTCAAACGAGTCAAACGAGTCAAACGAGTCAAACGAGTCAAACGAGTCAAACGAGTCAAACGAGTCAAACGAGTCAAACGAGTCAAACGAGTCAAACGAGTCAAACGAGTCAAACGAGTCAAACGAGTCAAACGAGTCAAACGAGTCAAACGAGTCAAACGAGTCAAACGAGTCAAACGAGTCAAACGAGTCAAACGAGTCAAACGAGTCAAACGAGTCAAACGAGTCAAACGAGTCAAACGAGTCAAACGAGTCAAACGAGTCAAACGAGTCAAACGAGTCAAACGAGTCAAACGAGTCAAACGAGTCAAACGAGTCAAACGAGTCAAACGAGTCAAACGAGTCAAACGAGTCAAACGAGTCAAACGAGTCAAACGAGTCAAACGAGTCAAACGAGTCAAACGAGTCAAACGAGTCAAACGAGTCAAACGAGTCAAACGAGTCAAACGAGTCAAACGAGTCAAACGAGTCAAACGAGTCAAACGAGTCAAACGAGTCAAACGAGTCAAACGAGTCAAACGAGTCAAACGAGTCAAACGAGTCAAACGAGTCAAACGAGTCAAACGAGTCAAACGAGTCAAACGAGTCAAACGAGTCAAACGAGTCAAACGAGTCAAACGAGTCAAACGAGTCAAACGAGTCAAACGAGTCAAACGAGTCAAACGAGTCAAACGAGTCAAACGAGTCAAACGAGTCAAACGAGTCAAACGAGTCAAACGAGTCAAACGAGTCAAACGAGTCAAACGAGTCAAACGAGTCAAACGAGTCAAACGAGTCAAACGAGTCAAACGAGTCAAACGAGTCAAACGAGTCAAACGAGTCAAACGAGTCAAACGAGTCAAACGAGTCAAACGAGTCAAACGAGTCAAACGAGTCAAACGAGTCAAACGAGTCAAACGAGTCAAACGAGTCAAACGAGTCAAACGAGTCAAACGAGTCAAACGAGTCAAACGAGTCAAACGAGTCAAACGAGTCAAACGAGTCAAACGAGTCAAACGAGTCAAACGAGTCAAACGAGTCAAACGAGTCAAACGAGTCAAACGAGTCAAACGAGTCAAACGAGTCAAACGAGTCAAACGAGTCAAACGAGTCAAACGAGTCAAACGAGTCAAACGAGTCAAACGAGTCAAACGAGTCAAACGAGTCAAACGAGTCAAACGAGTCAAACGAGTCAAACGAGTCAAACGAGTCAAACGAGTCAAACGAGTCAAACGAGTCAAACGAGTCAAACGAGTCAAACGAGTCAAACGAGTCAAACGAGTCAAACGAGTCAAACGAGTCAAACGAGTCAAACGAGTCAAACGAGTCAAACGAGTCAAACGAGTCAAACGAGTCAAACGAGTCAAACGAGTCAAACGAGTCAAACGAGTCAAACGAGTCAAACGAGTCAAACGAGTCAAACGAGTCAAACGAGTCAAACGAGTCAAACGAGTCAAACGAGTCAAACGAGTCAAACGAGTCAAACGAGTCAAACGAGTCAAACGAGTCAAACGAGTCAAACGAGTCAAACGAGTCAAACGAGTCAAACGAGTCAAACGAGTCAAACGAGTCAAACGAGTCAAACGAGTCAAACGAGTCAAACGAGTCAAACGAGTCAAACGAGTCAAACGAGTCAAACGAGTCAAACGAGTCAAACGAGTCAAACGAGTCAAACGAGTCAAACGAGTCAAACGAGTCAAACGAGTCAAACGAGTCAAACGAGTCAAACGAGTCAAACGAGTCAAACGAGTCAAACGAGTCAAACGAGTCAAACGAGTCAAACGAGTCAAACGAGTCAAACGAGTCAAACGAGTCAAACGAGTCAAACGAGTCAAACGAGTCAAACGAGTCAAACGAGTCAAACGAGTCAAACGAGTCAAACGAGTCAAACGAGTCAAACGAGTCAAACGAGTCAAACGAGTCAAACGAGTCAAACGAGTCAAACGAGTCAAACGAGTCAAACGAGTCAAACGAGTCAAACGAGTCAAACGAGTCAAACGAGTCAAACGAGTCAAACGAGTCAAACGAGTCAAACGAGTCAAACGAGTCAAACGAGTCAAACGAGTCAAACGAGTCAAACGAGTCAAACGAGTCAAACGAGTCAAACGAGTCAAACGAGTCAAACGAGTCAAACGAGTCAAACGAGTCAAACGAGTCAAACGAGTCAAACGAGTCAAACGAGTCAAACGAGTCAAACGAGTCAAACGAGTCAAACGAGTCAAACGAGTCAAACGAGTCAAACGAGTCAAACGAGTCAAACGAGTCAAACGAGTCAAACGAGTCAAACGAGTCAAACGAGTCAAACGAGTCAAACGAGTCAAACGAGTCAAACGAGTCAAACGAGTCAAACGAGTCAAACGAGTCAAACGAGTCAAACGAGTCAAACGAGTCAAACGAGTCAAACGAGTCAAACGAGTCAAACGAGTCAAACGAGTCAAACGAGTCAAACGAGTCAAACGAGTCAAACGAGTCAAACGAGTCAAACGAGTCAAACGAGTCAAACGAGTCAAACGAGTCAAACGAGTCAAACGAGTCAAACGAGTCAAACGAGTCAAACGAGTCAAACGAGTCAAACGAGTCAAACGAGTCAAACGAGTCAAACGAGTCAAACGAGTCAAACGAGTCAAACGAGTCAAACGAGTCAAACGAGTCAAACGAGTCAAACGAGTCAAACGAGTCAAACGAGTCAAACGAGTCAAACGAGTCAAACGAGTCAAACGAGTCAAACGAGTCAAACGAGTCAAACGAGTCAAACGAGTCAAACGAGTCAAACGAGTCAAACGAGTCAAACGAGTCAAACGAGTCAAACGAGTCAAACGAGTCAAACGAGTCAAACGAGTCAAACGAGTCAAACGAGTCAAACGAGTCAAACGAGTCAAACGAGTCAAACGAGTCAAACGAGTCAAACGAGTCAAACGAGTCAAACGAGTCAAACGAGTCAAACGAGTCAAACGAGTCAAACGAGTCAAACGAGTCAAACGAGTCAAACGAGTCAAACGAGTCAAACGAGTCAAACGAGTCAAACGAGTCAAACGAGTCAAACGAGTCAAACGAGTCAAACGAGTCAAACGAGTCAAACGAGTCAAACGAGTCAAACGAGTCAAACGAGTCAAACGAGTCAAACGAGTCAAACGAGTCAAACGAGTCAAACGAGTCAAACGAGTCAAACGAGTCAAACGAGTCAAACGAGTCAAACGAGTCAAACGAGTCAAACGAGTCAAACGAGTCAAACGAGTCAAACGAGTCAAACGAGTCAAACGAGTCAAACGAGTCAAACGAGTCAAACGAGTCAAACGAGTCAAACGAGTCAAACGAGTCAAACGAGTCAAACGAGTCAAACGAGTCAAACGAGTCAAACGAGTCAAACGAGTCAAACGAGTCAAACGAGTCAAACGAGTCAAACGAGTCAAACGAGTCAAACGAGTCAAACGAGTCAAACGAGTCAAACGAGTCAAACGAGTCAAACGAGTCAAACGAGTCAAACGAGTCAAACGAGTCAAACGAGTCAAACGAGTCAAACGAGTCAAACGAGTCAAACGAGTCAAACGAGTCAAACGAGTCAAACGAGTCAAACGAGTCAAACGAGTCAAACGAGTCAAACGAGTCAAACGAGTCAAACGAGTCAAACGAGTCAAACGAGTCAAACGAGTCAAACGAGTCAAACGAGTCAAACGAGTCAAACGAGTCAAACGAGTCAAACGAGTCAAACGAGTCAAACGAGTCAAACGAGTCAAACGAGTCAAACGAGTCAAACGAGTCAAACGAGTCAAACGAGTCAAACGAGTCAAACGAGTCAAACGAGTCAAACGAGTCAAACGAGTCAAACGAGTCAAACGAGTCAAACGAGTCAAACGAGTCAAACGAGTCAAACGAGTCAAACGAGTCAAACGAGTCAAACGAGTCAAACGAGTCAAACGAGTCAAACGAGTCAAACGAGTCAAACGAGTCAAACGAGTCAAACGAGTCAAACGAGTCAAACGAGTCAAACGAGTCAAACGAGTCAAACGAGTCAAACGAGTCAAACGAGTCAAACGAGTCAAACGAGTCAAACGAGTCAAACGAGTCAAACGAGTCAAACGAGTCAAACGAGTCAAACGAGTCAAACGAGTCAAACGAGTCAAACGAGTCAAACGAGTCAAACGAGTCAAACGAGTCAAACGAGTCAAACGAGTCAAACGAGTCAAACGAGTCAAACGAGTCAAACGAGTCAAACGAGTCAAACGAGTCAAACGAGTCAAACGAGTCAAACGAGTCAAACGAGTCAAACGAGTCAAACGAGTCAAACGAGTCAAACGAGTCAAACGAGTCAAACGAGTCAAACGAGTCAAACGAGTCAAACGAGTCAAACGAGTCAAACGAGTCAAACGAGTCAAACGAGTCAAACGAGTCAAACGAGTCAAACGAGTCAAACGAGTCAAACGAGTCAAACGAGTCAAACGAGTCAAACGAGTCAAACGAGTCAAACGAGTCAAACGAGTCAAACGAGTCAAACGAGTCAAACGAGTCAAACGAGTCAAACGAGTCAAACGAGTCAAACGAGTCAAACGAGTCAAACGAGTCAAACGAGTCAAACGAGTCAAACGAGTCAAACGAGTCAAACGAGTCAAACGCAGTCAAACGAGTCAAACGAGTCAAACGAGTCAAACGAGTCAAACGAGTCAAACGAGTCAAACGAGTCAAACGAGTCAAACGAGTCAAACGAGTCAAACGAGTCAAACGAGTCAAACGAGTCAAACGAGTCAAACGAGTCAAACGAGTCAAACGAGTCAAACGAGTCAAACGAGTCAAACGAGTCAAACGAGTCAAACGAGTCAAACGAGTCAAACGAGTCAAACGAGTCAAACGAGTCAAACGAGTCAAACGAGTCAAACGAGTCAAACGAGTCAAACGAGTCAAACGAGTCAAACGAGTCAAACGAGTCAAACGAGTCAAACGAGTCAAACGAGTCAAACGAGTCAAACGAGTCAAACGAGTCAAACGAGTCAAACGAGTCAAACGAGTCAAACGAGTCAAACGAGTCAAACGAGTCAAACGAGTCAAACGAGTCAAACGAGTCAAACGAGTCAAACGAGTCAAACGAGTCAAACGAGTCAAACGAGTCAAACGAGTCAAACGAGTCAAACGAGTGAAACGAGTTAAACGAGTGAAACGGGTCGAACAGGACAATCGAGTCAAACGAGCCAAACGAGCCAAACGAGCCAAACGAGCCAAACGAGCCAAACGAGTCAACCGAGTCAAACGAGTCAAACGAGTCAAACGAGTCAAACGAGTCAAACGAGTCAAACGAGTCAAACGAGTCAAACGAGTGAAACGAGTTAAACGAGTGAAACGGGTCGAACAGGACAATCGAGTCAAACGAGCCAAACGAGCCAAACGAGCCAAACGAGCCAAGCGAGCCAAGCGAGCCAAGCGAGTCAAACGAGCCAAACGAGCCAAACGAGCCAAACGAGCCAAACGAGCCAAACGAGCCAAACGAGCCAAACGAGCCAAACGAGCCAAACGAGTCAAACGAGTCAAACGAGTCAAACGAGTCAAACGAGTCAAACGAGTCAAACGAGTCAAACGAGTCAAACGAGTCAAACGAGTCAAACGAGTCAAACGAGTCAAACGAGTCAAACGAGTCAAACGAGTCAAACGAGTCAAACGAGTCAAACGAGTCAAACGAGTCAAACGAGTCAAACGAGTCAAACGAGTCAAACGAGTCAAACGAGTCAAACGAGTCAAACGAGTCAAACGAGTCAAACGAGTCAAACGAGTCAAACGAGTCAAACGAGTCAAACGAGTCAAACGAGTCAAACGAGTCAAACGAGTCAAACGAGTCAAACGAGTCAAACGAGTCAAACGAGTCAAACGAGTCAAACGAGTCAAACGAGTCAAACGAGTCAAACGAGTCAAACGAGTCAAACGAGTCAAACGAGTCAAACGAGTCAAACGAGTCAAACGAGTCAAACGAGTCAAACGAGTCAAACGAGTCAAACGAGTCAAACGAGTCAAACGAGTCAAACGAGTCAAACGAGTCAAACGAGTCAAACGAGTCAAACGAGTCAAACGAGTCAAACGAGTCAAACGAGTCAAACGAGTCAAACGAGTCAAACGAGTCAAACGAGTCAAACGAGTCAAACGAGTGAAACGAGTCAAACGAGTGAAACGGGTCGAACAGGACAATCGAGTCAAACGAGTGAAACGAGTGAAACGAGTCAAACGAGTCAAACGAGTCAAACGAGTAAAACGAGTCAAACGAGTCAAACGAGTCAATCGAGTCAAACGAGTCAAACGAGTCAAACGAGTTACTCGAGTCAATCGGGTCAAGCGAGTCAAACGAGTCAAACGAGTCAAACGAGTCAAACGAGTCAAACGAGTCAAACGAGTCAAACGAGTCAAACGAGTCAAACGAGTCAAACGAGTCAAACGAGTCAAACGAGTCAAACGAGCCAAACGAGCCAAACGAGCCAAACGAGCCAAACGAGCCAAACGAGCCAAACGAGCCAAACGAGCCAAACGAGCCAAACGATCCAAACGAGCCAAACGAGCCAAACGAGTCAAACGTGTCAAACGGGTCGAACGTGTGAAACGGGTCGAACAGGACAATCGAGTCAAACGAGTCAAACGAGTCAAACGACCCAAACGAGTCAAACGAGTCAAACAAGTCAAACGAGTCAAACGAGTCAAACGAGTGAAACGGGTCGAACAGGACAATCGAGTCAAACGAGTGAAACGAGTGAAACGAGTCAAACGAGTCAAACGAGTCAAACGAGTCAAACGAGTGAAACGAGTCAAACGAGTCAAACGAGTCAAACGAGTCAAACGAGTCAAACGAGTCAAACGAGTTACTCGAGTCAATCGGGTCAAGCGAGTCAAACGAGTCAAACGAGTCAAACGAGTCAAACGAGTCAAACGAGTCAAACGAGTCAAACGAGTCAAACGAGTCAAACGAGTCAAACGAGTCAAACGAGTCAAACGAGTCAAACGAGTCAAACGAGTCAAACGAGTCAAACGAGTTACTCGAGTCAATCGGGTCAAGCGATTCAAACGAGTCAAACGAGTCAAACGAGTCAAACGAGTCAAACGAGTCAAACGAGTCAAATGAGTCAAACGAGTCAAACGAGTCAAACGAGTCAAACGAGTCAAACGAGTCAAACGAGTCAAACGTGTCAAACGAGTCAAACGAGTCAAACGAGTCAAACGAGTCAAACGAGTCAAACGAGTCAAACGAGTCAAACGAGTCAAACGAGTCAAACGAGTCAAACGAGTCAAACGAGTCAAACGAGTCAAACGAGTCAAACGAGTCAAACGAGTCAAACGAGTCAAACGAGTCAAACGAGTCAAACGAGTCAAACGAGTCAAACGAGTCAAACGAGTCAAACGAGTCAAACGAGTCAATCGAGTCAAACGAGTCAAACGAGTCAAACGAGTTACTCGAGTCAATCGGGTCAAGCGAGTCAAACGAGTCAAACGAGTCAAACGAGTCAAACGAGTCAAACGAGTCAAACGAGTCAAACGAGTCAAACGATGCAAACGAGTCAAACGAGTCAAACGAGTCAAACGAGTCAAACGAGTCAAACGAGTCAAACGAGTCAAACGAGTCAAAAGAGTCAAACGAGTCAAACGAGTCAAACGAGTCAAACGAGTCAAACGAGTCAAACGAGTCAAACGAGTCAAACGAGTCAAACGAGTCAAACGAGTCAAACGAGTCAAACGAGTCCAACGAGTCAAACGAGTCAAACGAGTCAAACGAGTCAAACGAGTCAAACGAGTCAAACGAGTCAAACGAGTCAAACGAGTCAAACGAGTCAAACGAGTCAAACGAGTCAAACGAGTCAAACGAGTCAAACGAGTCAAACGAGTCAAACGAGTCAAACGAGTCAAACGAGTCAAACGAGTCAAACGAGTCAAACGAGTCAAACGAGTCAAACGAGTCAAACGAGTCAAACGAGTCAAACGAGTCAAACGAGTCAAACGAGTCAAACGAGTCAAAAGAGTCAAACGAGTCAAACGAGTCAAACGAGTCAAACGAGTCAAACGAGTGAAACGGGTCGAACAGGACAATCGAGTCAAACGAGTGAAACGAGTGAAACGAGTCAAACGAGTCAAACGAGTCAAACGAGTAAAACGAGTGAAACGAGTGAAACGAGTCAATCGAGTCAAACGAGTCAAACGAGTCAAACGAGTTACTCGAGTCAATCGGGTCAAGCGAGTCAAACGAGTCAAACGAGTCAAACGAGTCAAACGAGTCAAACGAGTCAAACGAGTCAAACGAGTCAAACGAGTCAAACGAGTCAAACGAGTCAAACGAGTCAAACGAGTCAAACGAGTCAAACGAGTCAAACGAGTCAAACGAGTCAAACGAGTCAAACGAGTCAAACGAGCCAAACGAGCCAAACGAGCCAAACGAGCCAAACGAGCCAAACGAGCCAAACGAGCCAAACGAGCCAAACGAGTCAAACGTGTCAAACGGGTCGAACGAGTGAAACGGGTCGAACAGGACAATCGAGTCAAACGAGTGAAACGAGTCAAACGACCCAAACGAGTCAAACGAGTCAAACGAGTCAAACGAGTGAAACGAGTCAAACGAGTGAAACGGGTCGAACAGGACAATCGAGTCAAACGAGTGAAACGAGTGAAACGAGTCAAACGAGTGAAACGAGTCAAACGAGTCAAACGAGTCAAACGAGTCAAACGAGTGAAACGAGTCAAACGAGTCAAACGAGTCAATCGAGTCAAACGAGTCAAACGAGTCAAACGAGTAACTCGAGTCAATCGGGTCAAGCGAGTCAAACGAGTCAAACGAGTCAAACGAGTCAAACGAGTCAAACGAGTCAAACGAGTCAAACGAGTCAAACGAGTCAAACGAGTCAAACGAGTCAAACGAGTCAAACGAGTCAAACGAGTCAAACGAGTCAAACGAGTCAAACGAGTCAAACGAGTCAAACGAGTCAAACGAGTCAAACGAGTCAAACGAGTCAAACGTGTCAAACGTGTCAAACGGGTCGAACGAGTGAAACGGGTCGAACAGGACCATCGAGTCAAACGAGTGAAACGAGTCAAACGACCCAAACGAGTCAAACGAGTCAAACGACCCAAACGAGTCAAACGAGTCAAACGAGTCAAACGAGTGAAACGAGTTAAACGAGCCAAACGAGCCAAACGAGCCAAACGAGCCAAGCGAGCCAAGCGAGCCATGCGAGCCAAGCGAGCCAAGCGAGCCAAGCGAGTCAACCGAGTCAAACGAGTCAAACGAGTCAAACGAGACAAACGTGTCAAACGAGTCAAACGAGTCAAACGAGTCAAACGAGTCAAACGAGTCAAACGAGTCAAACGAGTCAAACGAGTCAAACGAGTCAAACGAGTCAAACGAGTGAAACGAGTCAAACGAGTGAAACGGGTCGAACAGGACAATCGAGTCAAACGAGTGAAACGAGTCAAACGAGTCAAACGTGTCAAACGTGTCAAACGAGTGAAACGAGTCAATCGAGTCAAACGAGTCAAACGAGTCAAACGAGTTACTCGAGTCAATCGGGTCAAGCGAGTCAAACGAGTCAAACGAGTCAAACGAGTCAAACGAGTCAAACGAGTCAAACGAGTCAAACGAGTCAAACGAGTCAAACGAGTCAAACGAGTCAAACGAGTCAAACGAGCCAAACGAGCCAAACGAGCCAAACGAGCCAAACGAGCCAAACGAGCCAAACGAGCCAAACGAGCCAAACGAGCCAAACGAGCCAAACGATCCAAACGAGCCAAACGAGCCAAACGAGTCAAACGTGTCAAACGGGTCGAACGTGTGAAACGGGTCGAACAGGACAATCGAGTCAAACGAGTCAAACGAGTCAAACGACCCAGACGAGTCAAACGAGTCAAACAAGTCAAACGAGTCAAACGAGTCAAACGAGTGAAACGGGTCGAACAGGACAATCGAGTCAAACGAGTGAAACGAGTGAAACGAGTCAAACGAGTCAAACGAGTCAAACGAGTCAAACGAGTGAAACGAGTCAAACGAGTCAAACGAGTCAATCGAGTCAAACGAGTCAAACGAGTCAAACGAGTTACTCGAGTCAATCGGGTCAAGCGAGTCAAACGAGTCAAACGAGTCAAACGAGTCAAACGAGTCAAACGAGTCAAACGAGTCAAACGAGTCAAACGAGTCAAACGAGTCAAACGAGTCAATCGAGTCAAACGAGTCAAACGAGTCAAACGAGTTACTCGAGTCAATCGGGTCAAGCGATTCAAACGAGTCAAACGAGTCAAACGAGTCAAACGAGTCAAACGAGTCAAACGAGTCAAACGAGTCAAACGAGTTAAACCAGTCAAACGAGTCAAACGAGTCAAACGAGTCAAACGAGTCAAACGAGTCAAACGAGTCAAACGAGTCAAACGAGTCAAACGAGTCAAACGAGTCAAACGAGTCAAACGAGTCAAACGAGTCAAACGAGTCAAACGAGTCAAACGAGTCAAACGAGTCAAACGAGTCAAACGAGTCAAACGAGTCAAACGAGTCAAACGAGTCAAACGAGTCAAACGAGTCAAACGAGTCAAACGAGTCAAACGAGTCAAACGAGTCAAACGAGTCAAACGAGTCAAACGAGTCAAACGAGTCAAACGAGTCAAACGAGTCAAACGAGCCAAACGAGCCAAACGAGCCAAACGAGCCAAACGAGCCAAACGAGCCAAACGAGCCAAACGAGCCAAACGAGTCAAACGTGTCAAACGGGTCGAACGAGTGAAACGGGTCGAACAGGACAATCGAGTCAAACGAGTGAAACGAGTCAAACGACCCAAACGAGTCAAACGAGTCAAACGAGTCAAACGAGTGAAACGAGTCAAACGAGTGAAACGGGTCGAACAGGACAATCGAGTCAAACGAGTGAAACGAGTGAAACGAGTCAAACGAGTGAAACGAGTCAAACGAGTCAAACGAGTCAAACGAGTCAAACGAGTGAAACGAGTCAAACGAGTCAAACGAGTCAAACGAGTCAAACGAGTCAAACGAGTCAAACGAGTTACTCGAGTCAATCGGGTCAAGCGAGTCAAACGAGTCAAACGAGTCAAACGAGTCAAACGAGTCAAACGAGTCAAACGAGTCAAACGAGTCAAACGAGGCAAACGAGTCAAACGAGTCAAACGAGTCAAACGAGTCAAACGAGTCAAACGAGTCAAACGAGTCAAACGAGTCAAACGAGTCAAACGAGTCAAACGAGTCAAACGAGTCAAACGAGTCAAACGAGTCAAACGTGTCAAACGGGTCAAACGGGTCGAACGAGTGAAACGGGTCGAACAGGACCATCGAGTCAAACGAGTGAAACGAGTCAAACGACCCAAACGAGTCAAACGAGTCAAACGACCCAAACGAGTCAAACGAGTCAAACGAGTCAAACGAGTGAAACGAGTTAAACGAGCCAAACGAGCCAAACGAGCCAAACGAGCCAAGCGAGCCAAGCGAGCCAAGCGAGCCAAGCGAGCCAAGCGAGCCAAGCGAGTCAACCGAGTCAAACGAGTCAAACGAGTCAAACGAGACAAACGTGTCAAACGAGTCAAACGAGTCAAACGAGTCAAACGAGTCAAACGAGTCAAACGAGTCAAACGAGTCAAACGAGTCAAACGAGTCAAACGAGTCAAACGAGTCAAACGAGTGAAACGAGTCAAACGAGTGAAACGGGTCGAACAGGACAATCGAGTCAAACGAGTGAAACGAGTGAAACGAGTCAAACGAGTAAAACGAGTCAAACGAGTGAAACGAGTCAATCGAGTCAAACGAGTCAAACGAGTCAAACGAGGTACTCGAGTCAATCGGGTCAAGCGAGTCAAACGAGTCAAACGAGTCAAACGAGTCAAACGAGTCAAACGAGTCAAACGAGTCAAACGAGTCAAACGAGTCAAACGAGTCAAACGAGTCAAACGAGCCAAACGAGCCAAACGAGCCAAACGAGCCAAACGAGCCAAACGAGCCAAACGAGCCAAACGAGCCAAACGAGCCAAACGAGCCAAACGAGCCAAACGATCCAAACGAGCCAAACGAGCCAAACGAGTCAAACGTGTCAAACGGGTCGAACGTGTGAAACGGGTCGAACAGGACAATCGAGTCAAACGAGTCAAACGAGTCAAACGACCCAAACGAGTCAAACGAGTCAAACAAGTCAAACGAGTCAAACGAGTCAAACGAGTGAAACGGGTCGAACAGGACAATCGAGTCAAACGAGTGAAACGAGTGAAACGAGTCAAACGAGTCAAACGAGTCAAACGAGTCAAACGAGTGAAACGAGTCAAACGAGTCAAACGAGTCAATCGAGTCAAACGAGTCAAACGAGTCAAACGAGTTACTCGAGTCAATCGGGTCAAGCGAGTCAAACGAGTCAAACGAGTCAAACGAGTCAAACGAGTCAAACGAGTCAAACGAGTCAAACGAGTCAAACGAGTCAAACGAGTCAAACGAGTCAAACGAGTCAAACGAGTCAAACGAGTCAAACGAGTCAAACGAGTCAAACGAGTCAAACGAGTCAAACGAGTCAAACGAGTCAAACGAGTCAAACGAGTCAAACGAGTCAAACGTGTCAAACGGGTCAAACGGGTCGAACGAGTGAAACGGGTCGAACAGGACCATCGAGTCAAACGAGTGAAACGAGTCAAACGACCCAAACGAGTCAAACGAGTCAAACGACCCAAACGAGTCAAACGAGTCAAACGAGTCAAACGAGTGAAACGAGTTAAACGAGCCAAACGAGCCAAACGAGTCAAACGAGTCAAACGAGTCAAACGAGTCAAACGAGTCAAACGAGTCAAACGAGTCAAACGAGTCAAACGAGTCAAACGAGTCAAACGAGTCAAACGAGTCAAACGAGTCAAACGAGTCAAACGAGTCAAACGAGTCAAACGAGTCAAACGAGTCAAACGAGTCAAACGAGTCAAACGAGTCAAACGAGTCAAACGAGTCAAACGAGTCAAACGAGTCAAACGAGTCAAACGAGTCAAACGAGTCAAACGAGTCAAACGAGTCAAACGAGTCAAACGAGTCAAACGAGTCAAACGAGTGAAACGAGTCAAACGAGTCAAACGAGTGAAACGAGTCAAACGAGTGAAACGGGTCGAACAGGACAATCGAGTCAAACGAGTGAAACGAGTGAAACGAGTCAAACGAGTCAAACGAGTCAAACGAGTAAAACGAGTGAAACGAGTCAAACGTGTCAAACGGGTCGAACGAGTGAAACGGGTCGAACAGGACAATCGAGTCAAACGAGTGAAACGAGTCAAACGACCCAAACGAGTCAAACGAGTCAAACGAGTCAAACGAGTCAAACGAGTCAAACGAGTGAAACGGGTCGAACAGGACAATCGAGTCAAACGAGTGAAACGAGTGAAACGAGTCAAACGAGTGAAACGAGTCAAACGAGTCAAACGAGTCAAACGAGTCAAACGAGTGAAACGAGTCAAACGAGTCAACGAGTCAATCGAGTCAAACGAGTCAAACGAGTCAAACGAGTTACTCGAGTCAATCGGGTCAAGCGAGTCAAACGAGTCAAACGAGTCAAACGAGTCAAACGAGTCAAACGAGTCAAACGAGTCAAACGAGTCAAACGAGTCAAACGAGTCAAACGAGTCAAACGAGTCAAACGAGTCAAACGAGTCAAACGAGTCAAACGAGTCAAACGAGTCAAACGAGTCAAACGAGTCAAACGAGTCAAACGAGTCAAACGAGTCAAACGTGTCAAACGGGTCAAACGGGTCGAACGAGTGAAACGGGTCGAACAGGACCATCGAGTCAAACGAGTGAAACGAGTCAAACGACCCAAACGAGTCAAACGAGTCAAACGACCCAAACGAGTCAAACGAGTCAAACGAGTCAAACGAGTGAAACGAGTTAAACGAGCCAAACGAGCCAAACGAGCCAAACGAGCCAAGCGAGCCAAGCGAGCCAAGCGAGCCAAGCGAGTCAACCGAGTCAAACGAGTCAAACGAGTCAAACGAGTCAAACGAGTCAAACGAGTCAAACGAGTCAAACGAGTCAAACGAGTCAAACGAGTCAAACGAGTCAAACGAGTCAAACGAGTCAAACGAGTCAAACGAGTCAAACGAGTCAAACGAG
This sequence comes from Andrena haemorrhoa, assembly GCA_910592295.1. Taxonomy (NCBI): domain Eukaryota; kingdom Metazoa; phylum Arthropoda; class Insecta; order Hymenoptera; family Andrenidae; genus Andrena; species Andrena haemorrhoa. Next base: position 271,009 of record CAJUZA010000346.1, on the reverse strand, counting down.
TCAAACGAGTCAAACGAGTCAAACGAGCCAAACGAGCCAAACGAGTCAAACGACCCAAACGAGTCAAACGAGTCAAACGAGTCAAACGAGTGAAACGAGTCAAACGAGTGAAACGGGTCGAACAGGACAATCGAGTCAAACGAGTGAAACGAGTGAAACGAGTCAAACGAGTGAAACGAGTCAAACGAGTGAAACGAGTCAAACGAGTCAAACGAGTCAAACGAGTCAAACGAGTCAAACGGGTCAATCGAGTCAAACGAGTCCAACGAGTCAAACGAGTCAAACGAGTCAAACGAGTCAAACGAGTCAAACGAGCCAAACGAGTCAAACGAGCCAAACGAGCCAAACGAGCCAAACGAGCCAAACGAGTCAAACGAGTCAAACGAGTCAAACGAGTCAAACGAGTCAAACGAGTCAAACGAGTCAAACGAGTCAAACGTGTCAAACGAGTCAAACGAGCCAAACGAGCCAAGCGAGCCAAGCGAGCCAAGCGAGCCAAGGGAGCCAAGCGAGCCAAGCGAGCCAAGCGAGCCAAGCGAGCCAAGCGAGCCAAGCGAGCCAAGCGAGCCAAGCGAGCCAAGCGAGCCAAGCGAGCCAAGCGAGCCAAGCGAGCCAAGCGAGCCAAGCGAGCCAAGCGAGCCAAGCGAGCCAAGCGAGCCAAGCGAGCCAAGCGAGCCAAGCGAGCCAAGCGAGCCAAGCGAGCCAAGCGAGCCAAGCGAGCCAAGCGAGCCAAGCGAGCCAAGCGAGCCAAGCGAGTCAACCGAGTCAAACGAGTCAAACGAGTCAAACGAGTCAAACGAGTCAAACGAGTCAAACGAGCCAAACGAGTCAAACGAGCCAAACGAGCCAAGCGAGCCAAGCGAGCCAAGCGAGCCAAGCGAGCAAACCGAGCCAAGCGAGCCAAGCGAGCCAAGCGAGCCAAGCGAGCCAAGCGAGCCAAGCGAGCCAAGCGAGCCAAGCGAGCCAAGCGAGTCAACCGAGTCAAACGAGTCAAACGAGTCAAACGAGTGAAACGAGTCAAACGAGTCAAACGAGTCAAACGAGTCAAACGAGTCAAACGAGTCAAACGAGTCATACGAGTCAAACGAGTCAAACGAGTCAAACGAGTCAAACGAGTCAAACGAGCCAAACGAGCCAAACGAGTCAAACGACCCAAACGAGTCAAACGAGTCAAACGAGTCAAACGAGTGAAACGAGTCAAACGAGTGAAACGGGTCGAACAGGACAATCGAGTCAAACGAGTGAAACGAGTGAAACGAGTCAAACGAGTGAAACGAGTCAAACGAGTGAAACGAGTCAAACGAGTCAAACGAGTCAAACGAGTAAAACGAGTCAAACGAGTCAAACGAGTCAAACGAGTCAAACGAGTCAAACGAGTCAAACGAGTCAAACGAGTCAAACGAGTCAAACGAGTCAAACGAGCCAAACGAGTCAAACGAGCCAAACGAGTCAAACGAGTCAAACGAGTCAAACGAGTCAAACGAGTCAAACGTGTCAAACGAGTCAAGCGAGCCAAACGAGCCAAGCGAGCCAAGCGAGCCAAGCGAGCCAAGCGAGCCAAGCGAGCCAAGCGAGCCAAGCGAGACAAGCGAGCCAAGCGAGCCAAGCGAGCCAAGCGAGCCAAGCGAGCCAAGCGAGCCAAGCGAGCCAAGCGAGCCAAGCGAGCCAAGCGAGCCAAGCGAGCCAAGCGAGCCAATCGAGCCAGGCGAGCCAAACGAGCCAAACGAGCCAAACGAGCCAAACGAGCCAAACGAGCCAAACGAGCCAAACGAGCCAAACGAGCCAAACGAGCCAAACGAGCCAAACGAGCCAAACGAGCCAAACGAGCCAAACGAGCCAAACGAGCCAAACGAGCCAAACGAGCCAAACGAGCCAAACGAGCCAAACGAGCCAAACGAGCCAAACGAGCCAAACGAGCCAAACGAGCCAAACGAGCCAAACGAGCCAAACGAGCCAAACGAGCCAAACGAGCCAAACGAGCCAAACGAGCCAAACGAGCCAAGCGAGCCAAGCGAGCCAAGCGAGCCAAGCGAGCCAAGCGAGCCAAGCGAGTCAAACGAGCCAAACGAGTCAAACGAGCCAAACGAGCCAAACGAGTCAAACGAGTCAAACGAGTCAAACGAGTCAAACGAGTCAAACGAGTCAAACGAGTCAAACGAGTCAAACGAGTCAAACGAGTCAAACGAGTGAAACGAGTCAAACGAGTGAAACGGGTCGAACAGGACAATCGAGTCAAACGAGTGAAACGAGTGAAACGAGTCAAACGAGTCAAACGAGTCAAACGAGTAAAACGAGTCAAACGAGTGAAACGAGTCAATCGAGTCAAACGAGTCAAACGAGTCAAACGAGTTACTCGAGTCAATCGGGTCAAGCGAGTCAAACGAGTCAAACGAGTCAAACGAGTCAAACGAGTCAAACGAGTCAAACGAGTCAAACGAGTCAAACGAGTCAAACGAGTCAAACGAGTCAAACGAGTCAAACGAGTCAAACGAGCCAAACGAGCCAAACGAGCCAAACGAGCCAAACGAGCCAAAGAGCCAAACGAGCCAAACGATCCAAACGAGCCAAACGAGCCAAACGAGTCAAACGTGTCAAACGGGTCGAACGTGTGAAACGGGTCGAACAGGACAATCGAGTCAAACGAGTCAAACGAGTCAAACGACCCAAACGAGTCAAACGAGTCAAACAAGTCAAACGAGTCAAACGAGTCAAACGAGTCAAACGAGTCAAACGAGTCAAACGAGTCAAACGAGTGAAACGAGTGAAACGAGTCAAACGAGTCAAACGAGTCAAACGAGTCAAACGAGTCAAACGAGTCAAACGAGTGAAACGAGTCAAACGAGTCAAACGAGTCAATCGAGTCAAACGAGTCAAACGAGTCAAACGAGTTACTCGAGTCAATCGGGTCAAGCGAGTCAAACGAGTCAAACGAGTCAAACGAGTCAAACGAGTCAAACGAGTCAAACGAGTCAAACGAGTCAAACGAGTCAAACGAGTCAAACGAGTCAATCGAGTCAAACGAGTCAAACGAGTCAAACGAGTTACTCGAGTCAATCGGGTCAAGCGATTCAAACGAGTCAAACGAGTCAAACGAGTCAAACGAGTCAAACGAGTCAAACGAGTCAAACGAGTCAAACGAGTCAAACGAGTCAAACGAGTCAAACGAGTCAAACGAGTCAAACGAGTCAAACGAGTCAAACGAGTCAAACGAGTCAAACGAGTCAAACGAGTCAAACGAGTCAAACGAGTCAAACGAGTCAAACGAGTCAAACGAGTCAAACGAGTCAAACGAGTCAAACGAATCAAACGAGTCAAACGAGTCAAACGAGTCAAACGAGTCAAACGAGTCAAACGAGTCAAACGAGTCAAACGAGTCAAACGAGTCAAACGAGTCAAACGAGTCAAACGAGTCAAACGAGTCAAACTCGAGTCAAGCGAGCCAAGCGAGCCAAGCGAGCCAAGCGAGCCAAGCGAGCCAAGCGAGCCAAGCGAGCCAAGCGAGCCAAGCGAGCCAAGCGAGCCAAGCGAGCCAAGCGAGCCAAGCGAGCCAAGCGAGCCAAGCGAGCCAAGCGAGCCAAGCGAGCCAACCGAGCCAAGCGAGCCAAGCGAGCCCAGCGAGCCAAGCGAGCCAAGCGAGCCAAGCGAGCCAAGCGAGCCAAGCGAGCCAAGCGAGCCAAGCGAGCCGAGCGAGCCGAGCGAGCCAAGCGAGCCAAGCGAGCCAAGCGAGCCAAGCGAGCCAAGCGAGCCAAGCGAGACAAACGAGCCAAGCGAGCCAAGCGAGCCAAACGAGCCAAACGAGCCAAACGAGCCAAACGAGCCAAACGAGTCAAACGAGTCAAACGAGTCAAACGAGTCAAACGAGTCAAACGAGTCAAACGAGTCAAACGAGTCAAACGAGTCAAACGAGTCAAACGAGTCAAACGAGTCAAACGAGTCAAACGAGTCAAACGAGTCAAACGAGTCAAACGAGTCAAACGAGTCAAACGAGTCAAACGTGCCAAACGAGCCAAGCGAGCCAAGCGAGCCAAGCGAGCCAAGCGAGCCAAGCGAGCCAAGCGAGCCAAGCGAGCCAACCGAGCCAAGCGAGCCAAGCGAGCCAAGCGAGCCAAGCGAGCCAAGCGAGCCAAGCGAGCCAAGCGAGCCAAGCGAGCCAAGCGAGCCAAGCGAGCCAAGCGAGCCAAGCGAGCCAAGCGAGCCAAGCGAGCCAAGCGAGCCAAGCGAGCCAAGCGAGCCAAGCGAGCCAAGCGAGCCAAGCGAGCCAAGCGAGCCAAACGAGCCAAACGAGCCAAACGAGCCAAACGAGCCAAACGAGCCAAACGAGCCAAACGAGCCAAACGAGTCAAACGAGTCAAACGAGTCAAACGAGTCAAACGAGTCAAACGAGTCAAACGAGTCAAACGAGTCAAACGAGTCAAACGAGTCAAACGAGTCAAACGAGTCAAACGAGTCAACCGAGTCAAACGAGTCAAACGAGTCAAACGAGTCAAACGTGCCAAACGAGCCAAGCGAGCCAAGCGAGCCAAGCGAGCCAAGCGAGCCAAGCGAGCCAAGCGAGCCAAGCGAGCCAAGCGAGCCAACCGAGCCAAGCGAGCCAAGCGAGCCAAGCGAGCCAAGCGAGCCAAGCGAGCCAAGCGAGCCAAGCGAGCCAAGCGAGCCAAGCGAGCCAAGCGAGCCAAGCGAGCCAAGCGAGCCAAGCGAGCCAAGCGAGCCAAGCGAGCCAAGCGAGCCAAGCGAGCCAAGCGAGCCAAGCGAGCCAAGCGAGCCAAGCGAGTCAAGCGAGTCAAACGAGTCAAACGAGTCAAACGAGTCAAACGAGTCAAACGAGTCAAACGAGTCAAACGAGTCAAACGAGTCAAACGAGTCAAACGAGTCAAACGAGTCAATCGAGTCAAACGAGTCAAACGAGTCAAACGAGTCAAACGAGTCAAACGAGTCAAACGAGTCCAACGAGTCAAACGAGTCAAACGAGTCAAACGAGTCAAACGAGTCAAACGAGTCAAACGAGTCAAACGAGTCAAACGAGTCAAACGAGTCAAACGAGTCAAACGAGTCAAACGAGTCAAACGAGTCAAACGAGTCAAACGAGTCAAACGAGTCAAACTAGTCAAACGAGTCAAACGAGTCAAACGAGTCAAACGAGTCAAACGAGTCAAACGAGTCAAACGAGTCAAACGAGTCAAACGAGTCAAACGAGTCAAACGAGTCAAACGAGTCAAACGAGTCAAACGAGTCAAACGAGTCAAACGAGTCAAACGAGTCAAACGAGTCAAACGAGTCAAACGAGTCAAACGAGTCAAACGAGTCAAACGAGTCAAACGAGTCAAACGAGTCAAACGAGTCAAACGAGTCAAACGAGTCAAACGAGTCAAACGAGTCAAACGAGTCAAACGAGTCAAACGAGTCCAACGAGTCAAACGAGTCAAACGAGTCAAACGAGTCAAACGAGTCAAACGAGTCAAACGAGTCAAACGAGTCAAACGAGTCAAACGAGTCAAACGAGTCAAACGAGTCAAACGAGTCAAACGAGTCAAACGAGTCAAACGAGTCAAACGAGTCAAACGAGTCAAACGAGTCAAACGAGTCAAACGAGTCAAACGAGTCAAACGAGTCAAACGAGTCAAACGAGTCAAACGAGTCAAACGAGTCAAACGAGTCAAACGAGTCAAACGAGTCAAACGAGTCAAACGAGTCAAACGAGTCAAACGAGTCAAACGAGTCAAACGAGTCAAACGAGTCAAACGAGTCAAACGAGTCAAACGAGTCAAACGAGTCAAACGAGTCAAACGAGTCAAACGAGTCAAACGAGTCAAACGAGTCAAACGAGTCAAACGAGTCAAACGAGTCAAACGAGTCAAACGAGTCAAACGAGTCAAACGAGTGAAACGAGTCAAACGAGTCAAACGAGTGAAACGAGTCAAACGAGTGAAACGGGTCGAACAGGACAATCGAGTCAAACGAGTGAAACGAGTGAAACGAGTCAAACGAGTCAAACGAGTCAAACGAGTAAAACGAGTGAAACGAGTGAAACGAGTCAATCGAGTCAAACGAGTCAAACGAGTCAAACGAGTTACTCGAGTCAATCGGGTCAAGCGAGTCAAACGAGTCAAACGAGTCAAACGAGTCAAACGAGTCAAACGAGTCAAACGAGTCAAACGAGTCAAACGAGTCAAACGAGTCAAACGAGTCAAACGAGTCAAGCGAGTCAAACGAGTCAAACGAGTCAAACGAGTCAAACGAGCCAAACGAGCCAAACGAGCCAAACGAGCCAAACGAGCCAAACGAGCCAAACGAGCCAAACGAGCCAAACGAGTCAAACGTGTCAAACGGGTCGAACGAGTGAAACGGGTCGAACAGGACAATCGAGTCAAACGAGTGAAACGAGTCAAACGACCCAAACGAGTCAAACGAGTCAAACGAGTCAAACGAGTCAAACGAGTCAAACGAGTGAAACGGGTCGAACAGGACAATCGAGTCAAACGAGTGAAACGAGTGAAACGAGTCAAACGAGTGAAACGAGTCAAACGAGTCAAACGAGTCAAACGAGTCAAACGAGTGAAACGAGTCAAACGAGTCAAACGAGTCAATCGAGTCAAACGAGTCAAACGAGTCAAACGAGTTACTCGAGTCAATCGGGTCAAGCGAGTCAAACGAGTCAAACGAGTCAAACGAGTCAAACGAGTCAAACGAGTCAAACGAGTCAAACGAGTCAAACGAGTCAAACGAGTCAAACGAGTCAAACGAGTCAAACGAGTCAAACGAGTCAAACGAGTCAAACGAGTCAAACGAGTCAAACGAGTCAAACGAGTCAAACGAGTCAAACGAGTCAAACGAGTCAAACGAGTCAAACGAGTCAAACGAGTCAAACGAGTCAAACGAGTCAAACGAGTCAAACGAGTCAAACGAGTCAAACGTGTCAAACGGGTCAAACGGGTCGAACGAGTGAAACGGGTCGAACAGGACCATCGAGTCAAACGAGTGAAACGAGTCAAACGACCCAAACGAGTCAAACGAGTCAAACGACCCAAACGAGTCAAACGAGTCAAACGAGTCAAACGAGTGAAACGAGTTAAACGAGCCAAACGAGCCAAACGAGCCAAACGAGCCAAGCGAGCCAAGCGAGCCAAGCGAGCCAAGCGAGTCAACCGAGTCAAACGAGTCAAACGAGTCAAACGAGTCAAACGAGTCAAACGAGTCAAACGAGTCAAACGAGTCAAACGAGTCAAACGAGTCAAACGAGTCAAACGAGTCATACGAGTCAAACGAGTCAAACGAGTCAAACGAGTCAAACGAGTCAAACGAGCCAAACGAGCCAAACGAGTCAAACGACCCAAACGAGTCAAACGAGTCAAACGAGTCAAACGAGTGAAACGAGTCAAACGAGTGAAACGGGTCGAACAGGACAATCGAGTCAAACGAGTGAAACGAGTGAAACGAGTGAAACGAGTGAAACGAGTCAAACGAGTCAAACGAGTCAAACGAGTAAAACGAGTCAAACGAGTCAAACGAGTCAAACGAGTCAAACGAGTCAAACGAGTCAAACGAGTCAAACGAGTCAAACGAGTCAAACGAGTCAAACGAGCCAAACGAGTCAAACGAGCCAAACGAGTCAAACGAGTCAAACGAGTCAAACGAGTCAAACGAGTCAAACGTGTCAAACGAGTCAAGCGAGCCAAACGAGCCAAGCGAGCCAAGCGAGCCAAGCGAGCCAAGCGAGCCAAGCGAGCCAAGCGAGCCAAGCGAGACAAGCGAGCCAAGCGAGCCAAGCGAGCCAAGCGAGCCAAGCGAGCCAAGCGAGCCAAGCGAGCCAAGCGAGCCAAGCGAGCCAAGCGAGCCAAGCGAGCCAAGCGAGCCAATCGAGCCAGGCGAGCCAAACGAGCCAAACGAGCCAAACGAGCCAAACGAGCCAAACGAGCCAAACGAGCCAAACGAGCCAAACGAGCCAAACGAGCCAAACGAGCCAAACGAGCCAAACGAGCCAAACGAGCCAAACGAGCCAAACGAGCCAAACGAGCCAAACGAGCCAAACGAGCCAAACGAGCCAAACGAGCCAAACGAGCCAAACGAGCCAAACGAGCCAAACGAGCCAAACGAGCCAAACGAGCCAAACGAGCCAAACGAGCCAAACGAGCCAAACGAGCCAAACGAGCCAAGCGAGCCAAGCGAGCCAAGCGAGCCAAGCGAGCCAAGCGAGCCAAGCGAGTCAAACGAGCCAAACGAGTCAAACGAGCCAAACGAGCCAAACGAGTCAAACGAGTCAAACGAGTCAAACGAGTCAAACGAGTCAAACGAGTCAAACGAGTCAAACGAGTCAAACGAGTCAAACGAGTCAAACGAGTCAAACGAGTGAAACGAGTCAAACGAGTGAAACGGGTCGAACAGGACAATCGAGTCAAACGAGTGAAACGAGTGAAACGAGTCAAACGAGTCAAACGAGTCAAACGAGTAAAACGAGTCAAACGAGTGAAACGAGTCAATCGAGTCAAACGAGTCAAACGAGTCAAACGAGTTACTCGAGTCAATCGGGTCAAGCGAGTCAAACGAGTCAAACGAGTCAAACGAGTCAAACGAGTCAAACGAGTCAAACGAGTCAAACGAGTCAAACGAGTCAAACGAGTCAAACGAGTCAAACGAGTCAAACGAGTCAAACGAGTCAAACGAGCCAAACGAGCCAAACGAGCCAAACGAGCCAAACGAGCCAAAGAGCCAAACGAGCCAAACGATCCAAACGAGCCAAACGAGCCAAACGAGTCAAACGTGTCAAACGGGTCGAACGTGTGAAACGGGTCGAACAGGACAATCGAGTCAAACGAGTCAAACGAGTCAAACGACCCAAACGAGTCAAACGAGTCAAACAAGTCAAACGAGTCAAACGAGTCAAACGAGTCAAACGAGTCAAACGAGTCAAACGAGTCAAACGAGTGAAACGAGTGAAACGAGTCAAACGAGTCAAACGAGTCAAACGAGTCAAACGAGTCAAACGAGTCAAACGAGTGAAACGAGTCAAACGAGTCAAACGAGTCAATCGAGTCAAACGAGTCAAACGAGTCAAACGAGTTACTCGAGTCAATCGGGTCAAGCGAGTCAAACGAGTCAAACGAGTCAAACGAGTCAAACGAGTCAAACGAGTCAAACGAGTCAAACGAGTCAAACGAGTCAAACGAGTCAAACGAGTCAATCGAGTCAAACGAGTCAAACGAGTCAAACGAGTTACTCGAGTCAATCGGGTCAAGCGATTCAAACGAGTCAAACGAGTCAAACGAGTCAAACGAGTCAAACGAGTCAAACGAGTCAAACGAGTCAAACGAGTCAAACGAGTCAAACGAGTCAAACGAGTCAAACGAGTCAAACGAGTCAAACGAGTCAAACGAGTCAAACGAGTCAAACGAGTCAAACGAGTCAAACGAGTCAAACGAGTCAAACGAGTCAAACGAGTCAAACGAGTCAAACGAGTCAAACGAGTCAAACGAGTCAAACGAGTCAAACGAGTCAAACGAGTCAAACGAGTCAAACGAGTCAAACGAGTCAAACGAGTCAAACGAGTCAAACTCGAGTCAAGCGAGCCAAGCGAGCCAAGCGAGCCAAGCGAGCCAAGCGAGCCAAGCGAGCCAAGCGAGCCAAGCGAGCCAAGCGAGCCAAGCGAGCCAAGCGAGCCAAACGAGCCAAACGAGCCAAACGAGCCAAACGAGCCAAACGAGCCAAACGAGCCAAACGAGTCAAACGAGTCAAACGAGTCAAACGAGTCAAACGAGTCAAACGAGTCAAACGAGTCAAACGAGTCAAACGAGTCAAACGAGTCAAACGAGTCAAACGAGTCAAACGAGTCAACCGAGTCAAACGAGTCAAACGAGTCAAACGAGTCAAACGTGCCAAACGAGCCAAGCGAGCCAAGCGAGCCAAGCGAGCCAAGCGAGCCAAGCGAGCCAAGCGAGCCAAGCGAGCCAAGCGAGCCAACCGAGCCAAGCGAGCCAAGCGAGCCAAGCGAGCCAAGCGAGCCAAGCGAGCCAAGCGAGCCAAGCGAGCCAAGCGAGCCAAGCGAGCCAAGCGAGCCAAGCGAGCCAAGCGAGCCAAGCGAGCCAAGCGAGCCAAGCGAGCCAAGCGAGCCAAGCGAGCCAAGCGAGCCAAGCGAGTCAAGCGAGTCAAACGAGTCAAACGAGTCAAACGAGTCAAACGAGTCAAACGAGTCAAACGAGTCAAACGAGTCAAACGAGTCAAACGAGTCAAACGAGTCAAACGAGTCAAACGAGTCAAACGAGTCAAACGAGTCAAACGAGTCAAACGAGTCAAACGAGTCAAACGAGTCAAACGAGTCAAACGAGTCAAACGAGTCAAACGAGTCAAACGAGTCAAACGAGTCAAACGAGTCAAACGAGTCAAACGAGTCAAACGAGTGAAACGAGTGAAACGAGTGAAACGAGTGAAACGAGTGAAACGAGTCAAACGAGTGAAACGGGTCGAACAGGACAATCGAGTCAAACGAGTGAAACGAGTGAAACGAGTCAAACGAGTCAAACGAGTCAAACGAGTAAAACGAGTGAAACGAGTGAAACGAGTCAATCGAGTCAAACGAGTCAAACGAGTCAAACGAGTTACTCGAGTCAATCGGGTCAACCGAGTCAAACGAGTCAAACGAGTCAAACGAGTCAAACGAGTCAAACGAGCCAAGCGAGCCAAGCGAGCCGAGCGAGCCAAGCGAGCCAAGCGAGCCAAGCGAGCCAAGCGAGCCAAGCGAGCCAAGCGAGCCAAGCGAGTCAAACGAGTCAAACGAGTCAAACGAGTCAAACGAGTCAAACGAGTCAAACGAGTCAAACGAGTCAAACGAGTCAAACGAGTCAAACGAGTCAAACGAGTCAAACGAGTCAAACGAGTCAAACGAGTCAAACGAGTCAAACGAGTCAAACGAGTCAAACGAGTCAAACGAGTCAAACGAGTCAAACGAGTCAAACGAGTCAAACGAGTCAAACGAGTCAAACGAGTCAAACGAGTCAAACGAGTCAAACGAGTCAAACGAGTCAAACGAGTCAAACGAGTCAAACGAGTCAAACGAGTCAAACGAGTCAAACGAGTCAAACGAGTCAAACGAGTCAAACGAGTCAAACGAGTCAAACGAGTCAAACGAGTCAAACGAGTCAAACGAGTCAAACGAGTCAAACGAGTCAAACGAGTCAAACGAGCCAAACGAGTCAAACGAGCCAAACGAGTCAAACGAGTCAAACGAGTCAAACGAGTCAAACGAGTCAAACGTGTCAAACGAGTCAAACGAGCCAAACGAGCCAAGCGAGCCAAGCGAGCCAAGCGAGCCAAGCGAGCCAAGCGAGCCAAGCGAGACAAGCGAGCCAAGCGAGCCAAGCGAGCCAAGCGAGCCAAGCGAGCCAAGCGAGCCAAGCGAGCCAAGCGAGCCAAGCGAGCCAAGCGAGCCAAGCGAGCCAATCGAGCCAGGCGACCCAAACGAGCCAAACGAGCCAAACGAGCCAAACGAGCCAAACGAGCCAAACGAGCCAAACGAGCCAAACGAGCCAAACGAGCCAAACGAGCCAAACGAGCCAAACGAGCCAAACGAGCCAAACGAGCCAAACGAGCCAAACGAGCCAAACGAGCCAAACGAGCCAAACGAGCCAAACGAGCCAAACGAGCCAAACGAGCCAAACGAGCCAAACGAGCCAAACGAGCCAAACGAGCCAAACGAGCCAAACGAGCCAAACGAGCCAAACGAGCCAAACGAGCCAAACGAGCCAAACGAGCCAAACGAGCCAAACGAGCCAAACGAGCCAAACGAGCCAAGCGAGCCAAGCGAGCCAAGCGAGCCAAGCGAGCCAAGCGAGCCAAGCGAGCCAAGCGAGCCAAACGAGCCAAACGAGTCAAACGAGCCAAACGAGTCAAACGAGCCAAACGAGTCAAACGAGTCAAACGAGTCAAACGAGTAAAACGAGTCAAACGAGTCAAACGAGTCAAACGAGTCAAACGAGTCAAACGAGTCAAACGAGTCAAACGAGTCAAACGAGTCAAACGAGTCAAACGAGTCAAACGAGCCAAACGAGCCAAACGAGCCAAACGAGCCAAACGAGCCAAACGAGCCAAACGAGCCAAACGAGCCAAACGAGCCAAACGAGCCAAACGAGCCAAACGAGCCAAACGAGCCAAACGAGCCAAACGAGCCAAACGAGCCAAACGAGCCAAACGAGCCAAGCGAGCCAAGCGAGCCAAGCGAGCCAAGCGAGCCAAGCGAGCCAAGCGAGCCAAGCGAGCCAAACGAGCCAAACGAGTCAAACGAGCCAAACGAGTCAAACGAGCCAAACGAGTCAAACGAGTCAAACGAGTCAAACGAGTCAAACGAGTCAAACGAGTCAAACGAGTCAAACGAGTCAAACGAGTCAAACGAGTCAAACGAGTCAAACGAGTCAAACGAGTCAAACGAGTCAAACGAGTCAAACGAGTCAAACGAGTCAAACGAGTCAAACGAGTGAAACGAGTCAAACGAGTGAAACGGGTCGAACAGGACAATCGAGTCAAACGAGTGAAACGAGTGAAACGAGTCAAACGAGTCAAACGAGTCAAACGAGTAAAACGAGTCAAACGAGTCAAACGAGTCAAACGAGTCAAACGAGTCAAACGAGTCAAACGAGTCAAACGAGTCAAACGAGTCAAACGAGCCAAACGAGTCAAACGAGCCAAACGAGTCAAACGAGTCAAACGAGTCAAACGAGTCAAACGAGTCAAACGTGTCAAACGAGTCAAGCGAGCCAAACGAGCCAAGCGAGCCAAGCGAGCCAAGCGAGCCAAGCGAGCCAAGCGAGACAAGCGAGCCAAGCGAGCCAAGCGAGCCAAGCGAGCCAAGCGAGCCAAGCGAGCCAAGCGAGCCAAGCGAGCCAAGCGAGCCAAGCGAGCCAAGCGAGCCAATCGAGCCAGGCGAGCCAAACGAGCCAAACGAGCCAAACGAGCCAAACGAGCCAAACGAGCCAAACGAGCCAAACGAGCCAAACGAGCCAAACGAGCCAAACGAGCCAAACGAGCCAAACGAGCCAAACGAGCCAAACGAGCCAAACGAGCCAAACGAGCCAAACGAGCCAAACGAGCCAAACGAGCCAAACGAGCCAAACGAGCCAAACGAGCCAAACGAGCCAAACGAGCCAAACGAGCCAAACGAGCCAAACGAGCCAGCCAAACGAGCCAAACGAGCCAAACGAGCCAAACGAGCCAAACGAGCCAAACGAGCCAAACGAGCCAAACGAGCCAAACGAGCCAAGCGAGCCAAGCGAGCCAAGCGAGCCAAGCGAGCCAAGCGAGTCAAACGAGCCAAACGAGTCAAACGAGCCAAACGAGCCAAACGAGTCAAACGAGTCAAACGAGTCAAACGAGTCAAACGAGTCAAACGAGTCAAACGAGTCAAACGAGTCAAACGAGTCAAACGAGTCAAACGAGTCAAACGAGTCAAACGAGTCAAACGAGTCAAACGAGTGAAACGGGTCGAACAGGACAATCGAGTCAAACGAGTGAAACGAGTCAAACGAGTCAAACGAGTCAAACGAGTCAAACGAGTAAAACGAGTCAAACGAGTGAAACGAGTCAATCGAGTCAAACGAGTCAAACGAGTCAAACGAGTTACTCGAGTCAATCGGGTCAAGCGAGTCAAACGAGTCAAACGAGTCAAACGAGTCAAACGAGTCAAACGAGTCAAACGAGTCAAACGAGTCAAACGAGTCAAACGAGTCAAACGAGTCAAACGAGTCAAACGAGTCAAACGAGCCAAACGAGCCAAACGAGCCAAACGAGCCAAACGAGCCAAACGAGCCAAACGAGCCAAACGATCCAAACGAGCCAAACGAGCCAAACGAGTCAAACGTGTCAAACGGGTCGAACGTGTGAAACGGGTCGAACAGGACAATCGAGTCAAACGAGTCAAACGAGTCAAACGACCCAAACGAGTCAAACGAGTCAAACAAGTCAAACGAGTCAAACGAGTCAAACGAGTCAAACGAGTCAAACGAGTCAAACGAGTCAAACGAGTGAAACGAGTGAAACGAGTCAAACGAGTCAAACGAGTCAAACGAGTCAAACGAGTGAAACGAGTCAAACGAGTCAAACGAGTCAATCGAGTCAAACGAGTCAAACGAGTCAAACGAGTTACTCGAGTCAATCGGGTCAAGCGAGTCAAACGAGTCAAACGAGTCAAACGAGTCAAACGAGTCAAACGAGTCAAACGAGTCAAACGAGTCAAACGAGTCAAACGAGTCAAACGAGTCAATCGAGTCAAACGAGTCAAACGAGTCAAACGAGTTACTCGAGTCAATCGGGTCAAACGAGTCAAACGAGTCAAACGAGTCAAACGAGTCAAACGAGTCAAACGAGTCAAACGAGTCAAACGAGTCAAACGAGTCAAACGAGTCAAACGAGTCAAACGAGTCAAACGAGTCAAACGAGTCAAACGAGTCAAACGAGTCAAACGAGTCAAACGAGTCAAACGAGTCAAACGAGTCAAACGAGTCAAACGAGTCAAACGAGTCAAACGAGTCAAACGAGTCAAACGAGTCAAACGAGTCAAACGAGTCAAACGAGTCAAACGAGTCAAACGAGTCAAACGATTCAAACGAGTCAAACGAGTCAAACGAGTCAAACGAGTCAAACGAGTCAAACGAGTCAAACGAGTCAAACGAGTCAAACGAGTCAACGAGTCAAACTCGAGTCAAGCGAGCCAAGCGAGCCAAGCGAGCCAAGCGAGCCAAGCGAGCCAAGCGAGCCAAGCGAGCCAAGCGAGCCAAGCGAGCCAAGCGAGCCAAGCGAGCCAAGCGAGCCAAGCGAGCCAAGCGAGCCAAGCGAGCCAAGCGAGCCAAGCGAGCCAAGCGAGCCAAGCGAGCAGCCACGAGCCAAGCGAGCCAAGCGAGCCAAGCGAGCCAAGCGAGCCAAGCGAGCCGAGCGAGCCAAGCGAGCCAAGCGAGCCAAGCGAGCCAAGCGAGCCAAGCGAGCCAAGCGAGCCAAACGAGCCAAGCGAGCCAAGCGAGCCAAACGAGCCAAACGAGCCAAACGAGCCAAACGAGCCAAACGAGTCAAACGAGTCAAACGAGTCAAACGAGTCAAACGAGTCAAACGAGTCAAACGAGTCAAACGAGTCAAACGAGTCAAACGAGTCAAACGAGTCAAACGAGTCAAACGAGTCAAACGAGTCAAACGAGTCAAACGAGTCAAACGAGTCAAACGAGTCAAACGAGTCAAACGTGCCAAACGAGCCAAGCGAGCCAAGCGAGCCAAGCGAGCCAAGCGAGCCAAGCGAGCCAAGCGAGCCAAGCGAGCCAAGCGAGCCAACCGAGCCAAGCGAGCCAAGCGAGCCAAGCGAGCCAAGCGAGCCAAGCGAGCCAAGCGAGCCAAGCGAGCCAAGCGAGCCAAGCGAGCCAAGCGAGCCAAGCGAGCCAAGCGAGCCAAGCGAGCCAAGCGAGCCAAGCGAGCCAAGCGAGCCAAGCGAGCCAAGCGAGCCAAGCGAGCCAAGCGAGCCAAGCGAGCCAAGCGAGCCAAGCGAGCCAAGCGAGCCAAACGAGCCAAACGAGCCAAACGAGCCAAACGAGCCAAACGAGCCAAACGAGCCAAACGAGTCAAACGAGTCAAACGAGTCAAACGAGTCAAACGAGTCAAACGAGTCAAACGAGTCAAACGAGTCAAACGAGTCAAACGAGTCAAACGAGTCAAACGAGTCAAACGAGTCAAACGAGTCAACCGAGTCAAACGAGTCAAACGAGTCAAACGAGTCAAACGTGCCAAACGAGCCAAGCGAGCCAAGCGAGCCAAGCGAGCCAAGCGAGCCAAGCGAGCCAACCGAGCCAAGCGAGCCAAACGAGCCAAACGAGTCAAACGAGTCAAACGAGTCAAACGAGTCAAACGAGTCAAACGAGTCAAACGAGTCAAACGAGTCAAACGAGTCAAACGAGTCAAACGAGTCAAACGAGTCAAACGAGTCAAACGAGTCAACCGAGTCAAACGAGTCAAACGAGTCAAACGAGTCAAACGTGCCAAACGAGCCAAGCGAGCCAAGCGAGCCAAGCGAGCCAAGCGAGCCAAGCGAGCCAACCGAGCCAAGCGAGTCAAACGTGCCAAACGAGCCAAGCGAGCCAAGCGAGCCAAGCGAGCCAAGCGAGCCAAGCGAGCCAACCGAGCCAAGCGAGCCAAGCGAGCCAAGCGAGCCAAGCGAGCCAAGCGAGCCAAGCGAGCCAAGCGAGCCAAGCGAGCCAAGCGAGCCAAGCGAGCCAAGCGAGCCAAGCGAGCCAAACGAGCCAAGCGAGCCAAGCGAGCCAAACGAGCCAAACGAGCCAAACGAGCCAAACGAGCCAAACGAGTCAAACGAGCCAAACGAGTCAAACGAGTCAAACGAGTCAAACGAGTCAAACGAGTCAAACGAGTCAAACGAGTCAAACGAGTCAAACGAGTCAAACGAGTCAAACGAGTCAAACGAGCCAAACGAGCCAAACGAGCCAAACGAGCCAAACGAGCCAAACGAGCCAAACGAGCCAAACGAGCCAAACGAGCCAAACGAGCCAATCGAGCCAAACGAGCCAAACGAGCCAAACGAGCCAAACGAGCCAAACGAGCCTAACGAGCCAAACGCGCCAAACGAGCCAATCGAGCCAAACGAGCCAAACGAGCCAAACGAGCCAAACGAGCCAAACGAGCCAAACGAGCCAAACGAGCCAAACGAGCCAAACGAGCCAAACGAGTCAAACGTGTCAAACGGGTCGAACGAGTGAAACGGGTCGAACAGGACAATCGAGTCAAACGAGTGAAACGAGTCAAACGACCCAAACGAGTCAAACGAGTCAAACGAGTCAAACGAGTGAAACGAGTGAAACGAGTGAAACGGGTCGAACAGGACAATCGAGTCAAACGAGTGAAACGAGTCAAACGAGTCAAACGAGTCAAACGAGTCAAACGAGTCAAACGAGTGAAACGAGTCAAACGAGTCAAACGAGTCAATCGAGTCAAACGAGTCAAACGAGTCAAACGAGTTACTCGAGTCAATCGGGTCAAGCGATTCAAACGAGTCAAACGAGTCAAACGAGTCAAACGAGTCAAACGAGTCAAACGAGTCAAACGAGTCAAACGAGTCAAACGAGTCAAACGAGTCAAACGAGTCAAACGAGTCAAACGAGTCAAACGAGTCAAACGAGTCAAACGAGTCAAACGAGTCAAACGAGTCAAACGAGTCAAACGAGTCAAACGAGTCAAACGAGTCAAACGAGTCAAACGAGTCAAACGAGTCAAACGAGTCAAACGAGTCAAACGAGTCAAACGAGTCAAACGAGTCAAACGAGTCAAACGAGTCAAACGAGTCAAACGAGTCAAACGAGTCAAACGAGTCAAACGAGTCAAACGAGTCAAACGAGTCAAACGAGTCAAACGAGTCAAACGAGTCAAACGAGTCAAACGAGTCAAACGAGTCAAACGAGTCAAACGAGTCAAACGAGACAAACGAGTCAAACGAGTCAAACGAGTCAAACGAGTCAAACGAGTCAAACGAGTCAAACGAGTCAAACGAGTCAAACGAGTCAAACGAGTCAAACGAGTCAAACGAGTCAAACGAGCCAACCGAGCCAAGCGAGCCAAGCGAGCCAAGCGAGCCAAGCGAGCCAAGCGAGCCAAGCGAGCCAAGCGAGCCAAGCGAGCCAAGCGAGCCAAGCGAGCCAAGCGAGCCAAGCGAGCCAAGCGAGCCAAGCGAGCCAAGCGAGCCAAGCGAGCCAAGCGAGCCAAGCGAGCCAAGCGAGTCAAGCGAGTCAAACGAGTCAAACGAGTCAAACGAGTCAAACGAGTCAAACGAGTCAAACGAGTCAAACGAGTCAAACGAGTCAAACGAGTCAAACGAGTCAAACGAGTCAAACGAGTCAAACGAGTCAAACGAGTCAAACGAGTCAAACGAGTCAAACGAGTCAAACGAGTCAAACGAGTCAAACGAGTCAAACGAGTCAAACGAGTCAAACGAGTCAAACGAGTCAAACGAGTCAAACGAGTGAAACGAGTGAAACGAGTGAAACGAGTGAAACGAGTGAAACGAGTCAAACGAGTGAAACGGGTCGAACAGGACAATCGAGTCAAACGAGTGAAACGAGTGAAACGAGTCAAACGAGTCAAACGAGTCAAACGAGTAAAACGAGTGAAACGAGTGAAACGAGTCAATCGAGTCAAACGAGTCAAACGAGTCAAACGAGTTACTCGAGTCAATCGGGTCAACCGAGTCAAACGAGTCAAACGAGTCAAACGAGTCAAACGAGTCAAACGAGCCAAGCGAGCCAAGCGAGCCGAGCGAGCCAAGCGAGCCAAGCGAGCCAAGCGAGCCAAGCGAGCCAAGCGAGCCAAGCGAGCCAAGCGAGTCAAACGAGTCAAACGAGTCAAACGAGTCAAACGAGTCAAACGAGTCAAACGAGTCAAACGAGTCAAACGAGTCAAACGAGTCAAACGAGTCAAACGAGTCAAACGAGTCAAACGAGTCAAACGAGTCAAACGAGTCAAACGAGTCAAACGAGTCAAACGAGTCAAACGAGTCAAACGAGTCAAACGAGTCAAACGAGTCAAACGAGTCAAACGAGTCAAACGAGTCAAACGAGTCAAACGAGTCAAACGAGTCAAACGAGTCAAACGAGTCAAACGAGTCAAACGAGTCAAACGAGTCAAACGAGTCAAACGAGTCAAACGAGTCAAACGAGTCAAACGAGTCAAACGAGTCAAACGAGTCAAACGAGTCAAACGAGTCAAACGAGTCAAACGAGTCAAACGAGCCAAACGAGTCAAACGAGCCAAACGAGTCAAACGAGTCAAACGAGTCAAACGAGTCAAACGAGTCAAACGTGTCAAACGAGTCAAACGAGCCAAACGAGCCAAGCGAGCCAAGCGAGCCAAGCGAGCCAAGCGAGCCAAGCGAGCCAAGCGAGACAAGCGAGCCAAGCGAGCCAAGCGAGCCAAGCGAGCCAAGCGAGCCAAGCGAGCCAAGCGAGCCAAGCGAGCCAAGCGAGCCAAGCGAGCCAAGCGAGCCAATCGAGCCAGGCGACCCAAACGAGCCAAACGAGCCAAACGAGCCAAACGAGCCAAACGAGCCAAACGAGCCAAACGAGCCAAACGAGCCAAACGAGCCAAACGAGCCAAACGAGCCAAACGAGCCAAACGAGCCAAACGAGCCAAACGAGCCAAACGAGCCAAACGAGCCAAACGAGCCAAACGAGCCAAACGAGCCAAACGAGCCAAACGAGCCAAACGAGCCAAACGAGCCAAACGAGCCAAACGAGCCAAACGAGCCAAACGAGCCAAACGAGCCAAACGAGCCAAACGAGCCAAACGAGCCAAACGAGCCAAACGAGCCAAACGAGCCAAACGAGCCAAACGAGCCAAACGAGCCAAGCGAGCCAAGCGAGCCAAGCGAGCCAAGCGAGCCAAGCGAGCCAAGCGAGCCAAGCGAGCCAAACGAGCCAAACGAGTCAAACGAGCCAAACGAGTCAAACGAGCCAAACGAGTCAAACGAGTCAAACGAGTCAAACGAGTAAAACGAGTCAAACGAGTCAAACGAGTCAAACGAGTCAAACGAGTCAAACGAGTCAAACGAGTCAAACGAGTCAAACGAGTCAAACGAGTCAAACGAGCCAAACGAGCCAAACGAGCCAAACGAGCCAAACGAGCCAAACGAGCCAAACGAGCCAAACGAGCCAAACGAGCCAAACGAGCCAAACGAGCCAAACGAGCCAAACGAGCCAAACGAGCCAAACGAGCCAAACGAGCCAAACGAGCCAAACGAGCCAAGCGAGCCAAGCGAGCCAAGCGAGCCAAGCGAGCCAAGCGAGCCAAGCGAGCCAAGCGAGCCAAACGAGCCAAACGAGTCAAACGAGCCAAACGAGTCAAACGAGCCAAACGAGTCAAACGAGTCAAACGAGTCAAACGAGTCAAACGAGTCAAACGAGTCAAACGAGTCAAACGAGTCAAACGAGTCAAACGAGTCAAACGAGTCAAACGAGTCAAACGAGTCAAACGAGTCAAACGAGTCAAACGAGTCAAACGAGTCAAACGAGTCAAACGAGTGAAACGAGTCAAACGAGTGAAACGGGTCGAACAGGACAATCGAGTCAAACGAGTGAAACGAGTGAAACGAGTCAAACGAGTCAAACGAGTCAAACGAGTAAAACGAGTCAAACGAGTCAAACGAGTCAAACGAGTCAAACGAGTCAAACGAGTCAAACGAGTCAAACGAGTCAAACGAGTCAAACGAGCCAAACGAGTCAAACGAGCCAAACGAGTCAAACGAGTCAAACGAGTCAAACGAGTCAAACGAGTCAAACGTGTCAAACGAGTCAAGCGAGCCAAACGAGCCAAGCGAGCCAAGCGAGCCAAGCGAGCCAAGCGAGCCAAGCGAGACAAGCGAGCCAAGCGAGCCAAGCGAGCCAAGCGAGCCAAGCGAGCCAAGCGAGCCAAGCGAGCCAAGCGAGCCAAGCGAGCCAAGCGAGCCAAGCGAGCCAATCGAGCCAGGCGAGCCAAACGAGCCAAACGAGCCAAACGAGCCAAACGAGCCAAACGAGCCAAACGAGCCAAACGAGCCAAACGAGCCAAACGAGCCAAACGAGCCAAACGAGCCAAACGAGCCAAACGAGCCAAACGAGCCAAACGAGCCAAACGAGCCAAACGAGCCAAACGAGCCAAACGAGCCAAACGAGCCAAACGAGCCAAACGAGCCAAACGAGCCAAACGAGCCAAACGAGCCAAACGAGCCAAACGAGCCAAACGAGCCAAACGAGCCAAACGAGCCAAACGAGCCAAACGAGCCAAACGAGCCAAACGAGCCAAACGAGCCAAACGAGCCAAGCGAGCCAAGCGAGCCAAGCGAGCCAAGCGAGCCAAGCGAGTCAAACGAGCCAAACGAGTCAAACGAGCCAAACGAGCCAAACGAGTCAAACGAGTCAAACGAGTCAAACGAGTCAAACGAGTCAAACGAGTCAAACGAGTCAAACGAGTCAAACGAGTCAAACGAGTCAAACGAGTCAAACGAGTCAAACGAGTCAAACGAGTCAAACGAGTGAAACGGGTCGAACAGGACAATCGAGTCAAACGAGTGAAACGAGTCAAACGAGTCAAACGAGTCAAACGAGTCAAACGAGTAAAACGAGTCAAACGAGTGAAACGAGTCAATCGAGTCAAACGAGTCAAACGAGTCAAACGAGTTACTCGAGTCAATCGGGTCAAGCGAGTCAAACGAGTCAAACGAGTCAAACGAGTCAAACGAGTCAAACGAGTCAAACGAGTCAAACGAGTCAAACGAGTCAAACGAGTCAAACGAGTCAAACGAGTCAAACGAGTCAAACGAGCCAAACGAGCCAAACGAGCCAAACGAGCCAAACGAGCCAAACGAGCCAAACGAGCCAAACGAGCCAAACGAGCCAAACGAGCCAAACGAGTCAAACGTGTCAAACGGGTCGAACGTGTGAAACGGGTCGAACAGGACAATCGAGTCAAACGAGTCAAACGAGTCAAACGACCCAAACGAGTCAAACGAGTCAAACAAGTCAAACGAGTCAAACGAGTCAAACGAGTCAAACGAGTCAAACGAGTCAAACGAGTCAAACGAGTGAAACGAGTGAAACGAGTCAAACGAGTCAAACGAGTCAAACGAGTCAAACGAGTGAAACGAGTCAAACGAGTCAAACGAGTCAATCGAGTCAAACGAGTCAAACGAGTCAAACGAGTTACTCGAGTCAATCGGGTCAAGCGAGTCAAACGAGTCAAACGAGTCAAACGAGTCAAACGAGTCAAACGAGTCAAACGAGTCAAACGAGTCAAACGAGTCAAACGAGTCAAACGAGTCAATCGAGTCAAACGAGTCAAACGAGTCAAACGAGTTACTCGAGTCAATCGGGTCAAACGAGTCAAACGAGTCAAACGAGTCAAACGAGTCAAACGAGTCAAACGAGTCAAACGAGTCAAACGAGTCAAACGAGTCAAACGAGTCAAACGAGTCAAACGAGTCAAACGAGTCAAACGAGTCAAACGAGTCAAACGAGTCAAACGAGTCAAACGAGTCAAACGAGTCAAACGAGTCAAACGAGTCAAACGAGTCAAACGAGTCAAACGAGTCAAACGAGTCAAACGAGTCAAACGAGTCAAACGAGTCAAACGAGTCAAACGATTCAAACGAGTCAAACGAGTCAAACGAGTCAAACGAGTCAAACGAGTCAAACGAGTCAAACGAGTCAAACGAGTCAAACGAGTCAAACTCGAGTCAAGCGAGCCAAGCGAGCCAAGCGAGCCAAGCGAGCCAAGCGAGCCAAGCGAGCCAAGCGAGCCAAGCGAGCCAAGCGAGCCAAGCGAGCCAAGCGAGCCAAGCGAGCCAAGCGAGCCAACCGAGCCAAGCGAGCCAAGCGAGCCCAGCGAGCCAAGCGAGCCAAGCGAGCCAAGCGAGCCAAGCGAGCCAAGCGAGCCAAGCGAGCCAAGCGAGCCAAGCGAGCCAAGCGAGCCGAGCGAGCCAAGCGAGCCAAGCGAGCCAAGCGAGCCAAGCGAGCCAAGCGAGCCAAGCGAGCCAAACGAGCCAAGCGAGCCAAGCGAGCCAAACGAGCCAAACGAGCCAAACGAGCCAAACGAGCCAAACGAGTCAAACGAGTCAAACGAGTCAAACGAGTCAAACGAGTCAAACGAGTCAAACGAGTCAAACGAGTCAAACGAGTCAAACGAGTCAAACGAGTCAAACGAGTCAAACGAGTCAAACGAGTCAAACGAGTCAAACGAGTCAAACGAGTCAAACGAGTCAAACGAGTCAAACGTGCCAAACGAGCCAAGCGAGCCAAGCGAGCCAAGCGAGCCAAGCGAGCCAAGCGAGCCAAGCGAGCCAAGCGAGCCAAGCGAGCCAACCGAGCCAAGCGAGCCAAGCGAGCCAAGCGAGCCAAGCGAGCCAAGCGAGCCAAGCGAGCCAAGCGAGCCAAGCGAGCCAAGCGAGCCAAGCGAGCCAAGCGAGCCAAGCGAGCCAAGCGAGCCAAGCGAGCCAAGCGAGCCAAGCGAGCCAAGCGAGCCAAGCGAGCCAAGCGAGCCAAGCGAGCCAAGCGAGCCAAGCGAGCCAAGCGAGCCAAGCGAGCCAAGCGAGCCAAGCGAGCCAAACGAGCCAAACGAGCCAAACGAGCCAAACGAGCCAAACGAGCCAAACGAGCCAAACGAGTCAAACGAGTCAAACGAGTCAAACGAGTCAAACGAGTCAAACGAGTCAAACGAGTCAAACGAGTCAAACGAGTCAAACGAGTCAAACGAGTCAAACGAGTCAAACGAGTCAAACGAGTCAACCGAGTCAAACGAGTCAAACGAGTCAAACGAGTCAAACGTGCCAAACGAGCCAAGCGAGCCAAGCGAGCCAAGCGAGCCAAGCGAGCCAAGCGAGCCAACCGAGCCAAGCGAGCCAAACGAGCCAAACGAGTCAAACGAGTCAAACGAGTCAAACGAGTCAAACGAGTCAAACGAGTCAAACGAGTCAAACGAGTCAAACGAGTCAAACGAGTCAAACGAGTCAAACGAGTCAAACGAGTCAAACGAGTCAACCGAGTCAAACGAGTCAAACGAGTCAAACGAGTCAAACGTGCCAAACGAGCCAAGCGAGCCAAGCGAGCCAAGCGAGCCAAGCGAGCCAAGCGAGCCAACCGAGCCAAGCGAGTCAAACGTGCCAAACGAGCCAAGCGAGCCAAGCGAGCCAAGCGAGCCAAGCGAGCCAAGCGAGCCAACCGAGCCAAGCGAGCCAAGCGAGCCAAGCGAGCCAAGCGAGCCAAGCGAGCCAAGCGAGCCAAGCGAGCCAAGCGAGCCAAGCGAGCCAAGCGAGCCAAGCGAGCCAAGCGAGCCAAACGAGCCAAGCGAGCCAAGCGAGCCAAACGAGCCAAACGAGCCAAACGAGCCAAACGAGCCAAACGAGTCAAACGAGCCAAACGAGTCAAACGAGTCAAACGAGTCAAACGAGTCAAACGAGTCAAACGAGTCAAACGAGTCAAACGAGTCAAACGAGTCAAACGAGTCAAACGAGTCAAACGAGCCAAACGAGCCAAACGAGCCAAACGAGCCAAACGAGCCAAACGAGCCAAACGAGCCAAACGAGCCAAACGAGCCAAACGAGCCAATCGAGCCAAACGAGCCAAACGAGCCAAACGAGCCAAACGAGCCAAACGAGCCTAACGAGCCAAACGCGCCAAACGAGCCAATCGAGCCAAACGAGCCAAACGAGCCAAACGAGCCAAACGAGCCAAACGAGCCAAACGAGCCAAACGAGCCAAACGAGCCAAACGAGCCAAACGAGTCAAACGTGTCAAACGGGTCGAACGAGTGAAACGGGTCGAACAGGACAATCGAGTCAAACGAGTGAAACGAGTCAAACGACCCAAACGAGTCAAACGAGTCAAACGAGTCAAACGAGTGAAACGAGTGAAACGAGTGAAACGGGTCGAACAGGACAATCGAGTCAAACGAGTGAAACGAGTCAAACGAGTCAAACGAGTCAAACGAGTCAAACGAGTCAAACGAGTCAAACGAGTCAAACGAGTCAAACGAGTCAATCGAGTCAAACGAGTCAAACGAGTCAAACGAGTTACTCGAGTCAATCGGGTCAAGCGATTCAAACGAGTCAAACGAGTCAAACGAGTCAAACGAGTCAAACGAGTCAAACGAGTCAAACGAGTCAAACGAGTCAAACGAGTCAAACGAGTCAAACGAGTCAAACGAGTCAAACGAGTCAAACGAGTCAAACGAGTCAAACGAGTCAAACGAGTCAAACGAGTCAAACGAGTCAAACGAGTCAAACGAGTCAAACGAGTCAAACGAGTCAAACGAGTCAAACGAGTCAAACGAGTCAAACGAGTCAAACGAGTCAAACGAGTCAAACGAGTCAAACGAGTCAAACGAGTCAAACGAGTCAAACGAGTCAAACGAGTCAAACGAGTCAAACGAGTCAAACGAGTCAAACGAGTCAAACGAGTCAAACGAGTCAAACGAGTCAAACGAGTCAAACGAGTCAAACGAGTCAAACGAGTCAAACGAGTCAAACGAGTCAAACGAGTCAAACGAGTCAAACGAGTCAAACGAGTCAAACGAGTCAAACGAGTCAAACGAGCCAAACGAGTCAAACGAGTCAAACGAGTCAAACGAGTCAAACGAGTCAAACGAGTCAAACGAGTCAAACGAGTCAAACGTGCCAAACGAGCCAAGCGAGCCAAGCGAGCCAAGCGAGCCAAGCGAGCCAAGCGAGCCAAGCGAGCCAAGCGAGCCAACCGAGCCAAGCGAGTCAAACGAGTCAAACGAGTCAGTCGAGTCAGTCGAGTCAAACGAGTCAAACGAGTCAGTCGAGTCAGTCGAGTCAGACGACTCAATCGAGTCAGACGACTCAAACGACTCAAACGAGAGAAACGAGTCAAACGAGTCAAACGAGTCAAACGAGTCAAACGAGTCAAACGAGTCAAACGAGTCAAACGAGTCAAACGAGTCAAACGAGTCAAACGAGTCAAACGTGTCAAACGAGTCAAACGAGTCAAACGTGCCAAACGAGCAAAGCGAGCCAAGCGAGCCAAGCGAGCCAAGCGAGCCAAGCGAGCCAACCGAGCCAAGCGAGCCAAGCGAGCCAAGCGAGCCAAGCGAGCCAAGCGAGCCAAGCGAGCCAAGCGAGCCAAGCGAGCCAAGCGAGCCAAGCGAGCCAAACGAGCCAAGCGAGCCAAGCGAGCCAAACGAGCCAAACGAGCCAAACGTGCCAAACGAGCCAAACGAGTCAAACGAGCCAAACGAGTCAAACGAGTCAAACGAGTCAAACGAGTCAAACGAGTCAAACGAGTCAAACGAGTCAAACGAGTCAAACGAGTCAAACGAGTCAAACGAGTCAAACGAGCCAAACGAGCCAAACGAGCCAAGCGAGCCAAGCGAGCCAAGCGAGCCAAGCGAGCCAAGCGAGCCAAGCGAGACAAGCGAGCCAAGCGAACCAAGCGACCCAAGCGAGCCAAGCGAGCCAAGCGAGCCAAGCGAGCCAAGCGAGCCAAGCGAGCCAAGCGAGCCAAGCGAGCCAAGCGAGCCAAGCGAGCCAAGCGAGCCAAGCGAGCCAAGCGAGCCAAGCGAGCCAAGCGAGCCAAGCGAGCCAAGCGAGCCAAGCGAGTCAAACGAGTCAAACGAGTCAGTCGAGTCAGTCGAGTCAAACGAGTCAAACGAGTCAGTCGAGTCAGTCGAGTCAGACGACTCAATCGAGTCAGACGACTCAAACGACTCAAACGAGAGAAACGAGTCAAACGAGTCAAACGAGTCAAACGAGTCAAACGAGTCAAACGAGTCAAACGAGTCAAACGAGTCAAACGAGTCAAACGAGTCAAACGAGTCAAACGAGTCAAACGAGTCAAACGAGTCAAACGAGTCAAACGAGTCAAACGAGTCAAACGAGTCAAACGAGTCAAACGAGTCAAACGAGTCAAACGAGTCAAACGAGTCAAACGAGTCAAACGAGCCAAACGAGCCAAGCGAGCCAAGCGAGCCAAGCGAGCCAAGCGAGCCAAGCGAGCCAAGCGAGCCAAGCGAGCCAAGCGAGCCAAGCGAGCCAAGCGAGCCAAGCGAGCCAAGCGAGCCAAGCGAGCCAAGCGAGCCAAGCGAGCCAAGCGAGCCAAGCGAGCCAAGCGAGCCAAGCGAGCCAAGCGAGCCAAGCGAGCCAAGCGAGCCAAGCGAGCCAAGCGAGCCAAGCGAGCCAAGCGAGCCAAGCGAGCCAAGCGAGCCAAGCGAGCCAAGCGAGCCAAGCGAGCCAAGCGAGCCAAGCGAGCCAAGCGAGCCAAGCGAGCCAAGCGAGCCAAGCGAGCCAAGCGAGCCAAGCGAGCCAAGCGAGCCAAGCGAGCCAAGCGAGCCAAGCGAGCCAAGCGAGCCAAGCGAGCCAAGCGAGCCAAGCGAGCCAAGCGAGCCAAGCGAGCCAAGCGAGCCAAGCGAGCCAAGCGAGCCAAGCGAGCCAAGCGAGCCAAACGAGCCAAGCGTGCCAAGCGAGCCAAGCGAGCCAAGCGAGCCAAGCGAGCCAAGCGAGCCAAGCGAGCCAAGCGAGCCAAGCGAGCCAAGCGAGCCAAGCGAGCCAAGCGAGCCAAGCGAGCCAAGCGAGCCAAGCGAGCCAAGCGAGCCAAGCGAGCCAAGCGAGCCAAGCGAGCCAAGCGAGCCAAGCGAGCCAAGCGAGCCAAGCGAGCCAAGCGAGCCAAGCGAGCCAAGCGAGCCAAGCGAGCCAAGCGAGCCAAGCGAGCCAAGCGAGCCAAGCGAGCCAAGCGAGCCAAGCGAGCCAAGCGAGCCAAGCGAGCCAAGCGAGCCAAGCGAGCCAAGCGAGCCAAGCGAGCCAAGCGAGCCAAGCGAGCCAAGCGAGCCCAGCGAGCCAAGCGAGCCAAGCGAGCCAAGCGAGCCAAGCGAGCCAAGCGAGCCAAGCGAGCCAAGCGAGCCAAGCGAGCCAAGCGAGCCAAGCGAGCCAAGCGAGCCAAGCGAGCCAAGCGAGCCAAGCGAGCCAAGCGAGCCAAGCGAGCCAAGCGAGCCAAGCGAGCCAAGCGAGCCAAGCGAGCCAAGCGAGCCAAGCGAGCCAAGCGAGCCAAGCGAGCCAAGCGAGCCAAGCGAGCCAAGCGAGCCAAGCGAGCCAAGCGAGCCAAGCGAGCCAAGCGAGCCAAGCGAGCCAAGCGAGCCAAGCGAGCCAAGCGAGCCAAGCGAGCCAAGCGAGCCAAGCGAGCCAAGCGAGCCAAACGAGCCAAGCGAGCCAAGCGAGCCAAGCGAGCCAAGCGAGCCAAGCGAGCCAAGCGAGCCAAGCGAGCCAAGCGAGCCAAGCGAGCCAAACGAGCCAAACGAGCCAAACGAGCCAAACGAGCCAAACGAGCCAAACGAGCCAAACGAGCCAAACGAGCCAAACGAGCCAAACGAGCCAAACGAGCCAAACGAGCCAAACGAGCCAAACGAGCCAAACGAGCCAAACGAGCCAAACGAGCCAAACGAGCCAAACGAGCCAAACGAGCCAAACGAGCCAAACGAGCCAAACGAGCCAAACGAGCCAAACGAGCCAAACGAGCCAAACGAGCCAAACGAGCCAAACGAGCCAAACGAGCCAAACGAGCCAAACGAGCCAAACGAGCCAAACGAGCCAAACGAGCCAAACGAGCCAAACGAGCCAAACGAGCCAAACGAGCCAAACGAGCCAAACGAGCCAAACGAGTCAAACGAGCCAAACGAGTCAAACGAGCCAAACGAGCCAAACGAGTCAAACGAGTCAAACGAGTCAAACGAGTCAAACGAGCCAAACGAGCCAAACGAGTCAAACGAGTCAAACGAGTCAAACGAGTCAAACGAGTCAAACGAGTCAAACGAGTCAAACGAGTCAAACGAGTCAAACGAGTCAAACGAGTCAAACGAGTCAAACGAGTCAAACGAGTCAAACGAGTCAAACGAGTCAAACGAGTCAAACGAGTCAAACGAGTCAAACGAGTCAAACGAGTCAAACGAGTCAAACGAGTCAAACGAGTCAAACGAGTCAAACGAGTCAAACGAGTCAAACGAGTCAAACGAGTCAAACGAGTCAAACGAGTCAAACGAGTCAAACGAGTCAAACGAGTCAAACGAGTCAAACGAGTCAAACGAGTCAAACGAGTCAAACGAGTCAAACGAGTCAAACGAGTCAAACGAGTCAAACGAGTCAAACGAGTCAAACGAGTCAAACGAGTCAAACGAGTCAAACGAGTCAAACGAGTCAAACGAGTCAAACGAGTCAAACGAGTCAAACGAGTCAAACGAGTCAAACGAGTCAAACGAGTCAAACGAGTCAAACGAGTCAAACGAGTCAAACGAGTCAAACGAGTCAAACGAGTCAAACGAGTCAAACGAGTCAAACGAGTCAAACGAGTCAAACGAGTCAAACGAGTCAAACGAGTCAAACGAGTCAAACGAGTCAAACGAGTCAAACGAGTCAAACGAGTCAAACGAGTCAAACGAGTCAAACGAGTCAAACGAGTCAAACGAGTCAAACGAGTCAAACGAGTCAAACGAGTCAAACGAGTCAAACGAGTCAAACGAGTCAAACGAGTCAAACGAGTCAAACGAGTCAAACGACCCAAACGAGTCAAACGAGTCAAACGAGTCAAACGAGTGAAACGAGTCAAACGAGTGAAACGGGTCGAACAGGACAATCGAGTCAAACGAGTGAAACGAGTGAAACGAGTCAAACGAGTCAAACGAGTCAAACGAGTCAAACGAGTGAAACGAGTCAAACGAGTCAAACGAGTCAATCGAGTCAAACGAGTCAAACGAGTCAAACGAGTTACTCGAGTCAAACGAGTTACTCGAGTCAATCGGGTCAAGCGAGTCAAACGAGTCAAACGAGTCAAACGAGTCAAACGAGTCAAACGAGTCAAACGAGTCAAACGAGTCAAACGAGTCAAACGAGTCAAACGAGTCAAACGAGTCAAACGAGTCAAACGAGTCAAACGAGTCAAACGAGTCAAACGAGTCAAACGAGTCAAACGAGTCAAACGAGTCAAACGAGTCAAACGAGTCAAACGAGTCAAACGAGTCAAACGAGTCAAACGAGTCAAACGAGTCAAACGAGTCAAACGAGTCAAACGAGTCAAACGAGTCAAACGAGTCAAACGAGTCAAACGAGTCAAACGAGTCAAACGAGTCAAACGAGTCAAACGAGTCAAACGAGTCAAACGAGTCAAACGAGTCAAACGAGTCAAACGAGTCAAACGAGTCAAACGAGTCAAACGAGTCAAACGAGTCAAACGAGTCAAACGAGTCAAACGAGTCAAACGAGTCAAACGAGTCAAACGAGTCAAACGAGTCAAACGAGTCAAACGAGTCAAACGAGTCAAACGAGTCAAACGAGTCAAACGAGTCAAACGAGTCAAACGAGTCAAACGAGTCAAACGAGTCAAACGAGTCAAACGAGTCAAACGAGTCAAACGAGTCAAACGAGTCAAACGAGTCAAACGAGTCAAACGAGTCAAACGAGTCAAACGAGTCAAACGAGTCAAACGAGTCAAACGAGTCAAACGAGTCAAACGAGTCAAACGAGTCAAACGAGTCAAACGAGTCAAACGAGTCAAACGAGTCAAACGAGTCAAACGAGTCAAACGAGTCAAACGAGTCAAACGAGTCAAACGAGTCAAACGAGTCAAACGAGTCAAACGAGTCAAACGAGTCAAACGAGTCAAACGAGTCAAACGAGTCAAACGAGTCAAACGAGTCAAACGAGTCAAACGAGTCAAACGAGTCAAACGAGTCAAACGAGTCAAACGAGTCAAACGAGTCAAACGAGTCAAACGAGTCAAACGAGTCAAACGAGTCAAACGAGTCAAACGAGTCAAACGAGTCAAACGAGTCAAACGAGTCAAACGAGTCAAACGAGTCAAACGAGTCAAACGAGTCAAACGAGTCAAACGAGTCAAACGAGTCAAACGAGTCAAACGAGTCAAACGAGTCAAACGAGTCAAACGAGTCAAACGAGTCAAACGAGTCAAACGAGTCAAACGAGTCAAACGAGTCAAACGAGTCAAACGAGTCAAACGAGTCAAACGAGTCAAACGAGTCAAACGAGTCAAACGAGTCAAACGAGTCAAACGAGTCAAACGAGTCAAACGAGTCAAACGAGTCAAACGAGTCAAACGAGTCAAACGAGTCAAACGAGTCAAACGAGTCAAACGAGTCAAACGAGTCAAACGAGTCAAACGAGTCAAACGAGTCAAACGAGTCAAACGAGTCAAACGAGTCAAACGAGTCAAACGAGTCAAACGAGTCAAACGAGTCAAACGAGTCAAACGAGTCAAACGAGTCAAACGAGTCAAACGAGTCAAACGAGTCAAACGAGTCAAACGAGTCAAACGAGTCAAACGAGTCAAACGAGTCAAACGAGTCAAACGAGTCAAACGAGTCAAACGAGTCAAACGAGTCAAACGAGTCAAACGAGTCAAACGAGTCAAACGAGTCAAACGAGTCAAACGAGTCAAACGAGTCAAACGAGTCAAACGAGTCAAACGAGTCAAACGAGTCAAACGAGTCAAACGAGTCAAACGAGTCAAACGAGTCAAACGAGTCAAACGAGTCAAACGAGTCAAACGAGTCAAACGAGTCAAACGAGTCAAACGAGTCAAACGAGTCAAACGAGTCAAACGAGTCAAACGAGTCAAACGAGTCAAACGAGTCAAACGAGTCAAACGAGTCAAACGAGTCAAACGAGTCAAACGAGTCAAACGAGTCAAACGAGTCAAACGAGTCAAACGAGTCAAACGAGTCAAACGAGTCAAACGAGTCAAACGAGTCAAACGAGTCAAACGAGTCAAACGAGTCAAACGAGTCAAACGAGTCAAACGAGTCAAACGAGTCAAACGAGTCAAACGAGTCAAACGAGTCAAACGAGTCAAACGAGTCAAACGAGTCAAACGAGTCAAACGAGTCAAACGAGTCAAACGAGTCAAACGAGTCAAACGAGTCAAACGAGTCAAACGAGTCAAACGAGTCAAACGAGTCAAACGAGTCAAACGAGTCAAACGAGTCAAACGAGTCAAACGAGTCAAACGAGTCAAACGAGTCAAACGAGTCAAACGAGTCAAACGAGTCAAACGAGTCAAACGAGTCAAACGAGTCAAACGAGTCAAACGAGTCAAACGAGTCAAACGAGTCAAACGAGTCAAACGAGTCAAACGAGTCAAACGAGTCAAACGAGTCAAACGAGTCAAACGAGTCAAACGAGTCAAACGAGTCAAACGAGTCAAACGAGTCAAACGAGTCAAACGAGTCAAACGAGTCAAACGAGTCAAACGAGTCAAACGAGTCAAACGAGTCAAACGAGTCAAACGAGTCAAACGAGTCAAACGAGTCAAACGAGTCAAACGAGTCAAACGAGTCAAACGAGTCAAACGAGTCAAACGAGTCAAACGAGTCAAACGAGTCAAACGAGTCAAACGAGTCAAACGAGTCAAACGAGTCAAACGAGTCAAACGAGTCAAACGAGTCAAACGAGTCAAACGAGTCAAACGAGTCAAACGAGTCAAACGAGTCAAACGAGTCAAACGAGTCAAACGAGTCAAACGAGTCAAACGAGTCAAACGAGTCAAACGAGTCAAACGAGTCAAACGAGTCAAACGAGTCAAACGAGTCAAACGAGTCAAACGAGTCAAACGAGTCAAACGAGTCAAACGAGTCAAACGAGTCAAACGAGTCAAACGAGTCAAACGAGTCAAACGAGTCAAACGAGTCAAACGAGTCAAACGAGTCAAACGAGTCAAACGAGTCAAACGAGTCAAACGAGTCAAACGAGTCAAACGAGTCAAACGAGTCAAACGAGTCAAACGAGTCAAACGAGTCAAACGAGTCAAACGAGTCAAACGAGTCAAACGAGTCAAACGAGTCAAACGAGTCAAACGAGTCAAACGAGTCAAACGAGTCAAACGAGTCAAACGAGTCAAACGAGTCAAACGAGTCAAACGAGTCAAACGAGTCAAACGAGTCAAACGAGTCAAACGAGTCAAACGAGTCAAACGAGTCAAACGAGTCAAACGAGTCAAACGAGTCAAACGAGTCAAACGAGTCAAACGAGTCAAACGAGTCAAACGAGTCAAACGAGTCAAACGAGTCAAACGAGTCAAACGAGCCAAACGAGCCAAACGAGCCAAACGAGCCAAACGAGCCAAACGAGCCAATCGAGTCAAACGTGTCAAACGGGTCGAACGAGTGAAACGGGTCGAACAGGACAATCGAGTCAAACGAGTGAAACGAGTCAAACGACCCAAACGAGTCAAACGAGTCAAACGAGTCAAACGAGTGAAACGAGTGAAACGAGTGAAACGGGTCGAACAGGACAATCGAGTCAAACGAGTGAAACGAGTGAAACGAGTGAAACGAGTCAAACGAGTCAAACGAGTCAAACGAGTGAAACGAGTCAAACGAGCCAAACGAGCCAAACGAGCCAAACGAGCCAAACGAGTCAAACGTGTCAAACGGGTCGAACGAGTGAAACGGGTCGAACAGGACAATCGAGTCAAACGAGTGAAACGAGTCAAACGACCCAAACGAGTCAAACGAGTCAAACGAGTCAAACGAGTGAAACGAGTGAAACGAGTGAAACGGGTCGAACAGGACAATCGAGTCAAACGAGTGAAACGAGTGAAACGAGTCAAACGAGTCAAACGAGTCAAACGAGTCAAACGAGTGAAACGAGTCAAACGAGTGAAACGAGTCAAACGAGTCAAACGAGTCAATCGAGTCAAACGAGTCAAACGAGTCAAACGAGTTACTCGAGTCAATCGGGTCAAGCGATTCAAACGAGTCAAACGAGTCAAACGAGTCAAACGAGTCAAACGAGTCAAACGAGTCAAACGAGTCAAACGAGTCAAACGAGTCAAACGAGTCAAACGAGTCAAACGAGTCGAACGAGTCGAACGAGTCGAACGAGTCGAACGAGTCGAACGAGTCAAACGAGTCAAACGAGTCAAACGAGTCAAACGAGTCAAACGAGTCAAACGAGTCAAACGAGCCAAACGAGCCAAACGAGCCAAACGAGCCAAACGAGTCATACGAGTCAAACGAGTCAAACGAGCCAAACGAGTCAAACGAGTCAAACGAGTCAAACGAGTCAAACGAGTCAAACGAGTCAAACGAGTCAAACGAGTCAAACGAGTCAAACGAGTCAAACGAGTCAAACGAGTCAAACGAGTCAAACGAGTCAAACGAGTCAAACGAGTCGAACGAGTCGAACGAGTCAAACGAGTCAAACGAGTCAAACGAGTCAAACGAGCCAAACGAGTCAAACGAGTCAAACGAGTCAAACGAGTCAAACGAGTCAAACGAGTCAAACGAGTCAAACGAGTCAAACGAGTCAAACGAGTCAAACGAGTCAAACGAGTCAAACGAGTCAAACGAGTCAAACGAGTCAAACGAGTCAAACGTGCCAAACGAGCCAAGCGAGCCAAGCGAGCCAAGCGAGCCAAGCGAGCCAAGCGAGCCAAGCGAGCCAAGCGAGCCAACCGAGCCAAGCGAGCCAAGCGAGCCAAGCGAGCCAAGCGAGCCAAGCGAGCCAAGCGAGCCAAGCGAGCCAAGCGAGCCAAGCGAGCCAAGCGAGCCAAGCGAGCCAAGCGAGCCAAGCGAGCCAAGCGAGCCAAGCGAGCCAAGCGAGCCAAGCGAGCCAAGCGAGCCAAACGAGCCAAGCGAGCCAAGCGAGCCAAACGAGCCAAACGAGCCAAACGAGCCAAACGAGCCAAACGAGTCAAACGAGCCAAACGAGTCAAACGAGTCAAACGAGTCAAACGAGTCAAACGAGTCAAACGAGTCAAACGAGTCAAACGAGTCAAACGAGTCAAACGAGTCAAACGAGTCAAACGAGTCGAACGAGTCAAACGAGACAAACGTGTCAAACGAGTCAAACGAGTCAAACGAGTCACACGAGTCAAACGAGTCAAACGAGTCAAACGAGCCAAGCGAGTCAACCGAGTCAAACGAGTCAAACGAGTCAAACGAGTCAAACGAGTCAAACGAGTCAAACGAGTCAAACGAGTCAAACGAGTCAAACTAGTCAAACGAGCCAAACGAGTCAAACGAGCCAAACGAGCCAAGCGAGCCAAGCGAGCCAAGCGAGCCAAGCGAGCCAAGCGAGCCAAGCGAGCCAAGCGAGCCAAGCGAGCCAAGCGAGCCAAGCGAGCCAAGCGAGCCAAGCGAGCCAAGCGAGCCAAGCGAGCCAAGCGAGCCAAGCGAGCCAAGCGAGCCAAGCGAGCCAAGCGAGCCAAGCGAGCCAAGCGAGCCAAGCGAGCCAAGCGAGCCAAGCGAGCCAATCGAGCCAAGCGAGCCAAACGAGCCAAACGAGCCAAACGAGCCAAGCGAGCCAAGCGAGCCAAGCGAGCCAAGCGAGCCAAGCGAGCCAAGCGAGCCAAGCGAGCCAAGCGAGCCAAGCGAGCCAAGCGAGCCAAGCGAGCCAAGCGAGCCAAGCGAGTCAAGCGAGCCAAACGAGCCAAACGAGTCAAACGAGTCAAACGAGTCAAACGAGTCAAACGAGTCAAACGAGTCAAACGAGTCAAACGAGTCAAACGAGTCAAACGAGTCAAACGAGTCAAACGAGTCAAACGAGTCAAACGAGTCAAACGAGTCAAACGAGTCAAACGAGTCAAACGAGTCAAACGAGTCAAACGAGTCAAACGAGTCAAACGAGTCAAACGAGTCAAACGAGTCAAACGAGTCAAACGAGCCAACCGAGTCAAGCGAGCCAAGCGAGCCAAGCGAGCCAACCGAGCCAAGCGAGCCAAGCGAGCCAACCGAGCCAAGCGAGCCAACCGAGCCAAGCGAGCCAAGCGAGCCAAGCGAGCCAAGCGAGCCAAGCGAGCCAAGCGAGCCAAGCGAGCCAAGCGAGCCAAGCGAGCCAAGCGAGCCAAGCGAGCCAAGCGAGCCAAGCGAGCCAAGCGAG
This sequence comes from Andrena haemorrhoa, assembly GCA_910592295.1. Lineage (NCBI taxonomy): Eukaryota > Metazoa > Arthropoda > Insecta > Hymenoptera > Andrenidae > Andrena > Andrena haemorrhoa. The sequence continues at coordinate 235,629 of CAJUZA010000346.1, read as the reverse complement.
CCAAGCGAGCCAAGCGAGCCAAGCGAGCCAAGCGAGCCAAGCGAGCCAAGCGAGCCAAGCGAGCCAAGCGAGCCAAGCGAGTCAACCGAGGCAAACGAGTCAAACGAGTCAAACGAGTCAAACGAGTCAAACGTGTCAAACGAGCCAAGCGAGCCAGCGAGCCAAGCGAGCCAAGCGAGCCAAGCGAGCCAAACGAGCCAAACGAGTCAAACGTGTCAAACGGGTCGAACGAGTGAAACGGGTCGAACAGGACAATCGGGTCAAACGAGTGAAACGAGTCAAACGACCCAAACGAGTCAAACGAGTCAAACGAGTCAAACGAGTGAAACGAGTCAAACGAGTGAAACGGGTCGAACAGGACAATCGAGTCAAACGAGTGAAACGAGTGAAACGAGTGAAACGAGTGAAACGAGTGAAACGAGTGAAACGAGTGAAACGAGTGAAACGAGTGAAACGAGTGAAACGAGTGAAACGAGTGAAACGAGTGAAACGAGTCAAACGAGTGAAACGAGTCAAACGAGTGAAACGAGTCAAACGAGTGAAACGAGTCAAACGAGTGAAACGAGTCAAACGAGTGAAACGAGTCAAACGAGTGAAACGAGTCAAACGAGTGAAACGAGTCAAACGAGTGAAACGAGACAAACGAGTGAAACGAGTCAAACGAGTGAAACGAGTCAAACGAGTGAAACGAGTCAAACGAGTGAAACGAGTCAAACGAGTGAAACGAGTCAAACGAGTGAAACGAGTCAAACGAGTGAAACGAGTCAAACGAGTGAAACGAGTCAAACGAGTGAAACGAGTCAAACGAGTGAAACGAGTCAAACGAGTGAAACGAGTCAAACGAGTGAAACGAGTCAAACGAGTGAAACGAGTCAAACGAGTGAAACGAGTCAAACGAGTGAAACGAGTCAAACGAGTCAAACGAGTCAAACGAGTCAAACGAGTCAAACGAGTCAAACGAGTCAAACGAGTCAAACGAGTCAAACGAGTCAAACGAGTCAAACGAGTCAAACGAGTCAAACGAGTCAAACGAGTCAAACGAGTCAAACGAGTCAAACGAGTCAAACGAGTCAAACGAGTCAAACGAGTCAAACGAGTCAAACGAGTGAAACGAGTCAAACGAGTGAAACGAGTCAAACGAGTGAAACGAGTGAAACGAGTCAAACGAGTCAAACGAGTCAAACGAGTCAAACGAGTCAAACGAGTCAAACGAGTCAAACGAGTCAAACGAGTCAAACGAGTCAAACGAGTCAAACGAGTCAAACGAGTCAAACGAGTCAAACTAGTCAAACGAGCCAAACGAGTCAAACGAGCCAAACGAGCCAAGCGAGCCAAGCGAGCCAAGCGAGCCAAGCGAGCCAAGCGAGCCAAGCGAGCCAAGCGAGCCAAGCGAGCCAAGCGAGCCAATCGAGCCAAGCGAGCCAATCGAGCCAGGCGAGCCAAACGAGCCAAACGAGCCAAACGAGCCAAGCGAGCCAAGCGAGCCAAGCGAGCCAAGCGAGCCAAGCGAGCCAAGCGAGCCAAGCGAGCCAAGCGAGCCAAGCGAGCCAAGCGAGCCAAGCGAGCCAAGCGAGCCAAGCGAGCCAAGCGAGCCAAGCGAGTCAAGCGAGTCAAACGAGTCAAACGAGTCAAACGAGTCAAACGAGTCAAACGAGTCAAACGAGTCAAACGAGTCAAACGAGTCAAACGAGTCAAACGAGTCAAACGAGTCAAACGAGTCAAACGAGTCAAACGAGTCAAACGAGTCAAACGAGTCAAACGAGTCAAACGAGCCAAACGAGCCAACCGAGCCAAGCGAGCCAAGCGAGCCAAGCGAGCCAACCGAGCCAAGCGAGCCAAGCGAGCCAAGCGAGCCAAGCGAGCCAATCGAGCCAAGCGAGCCAATCGAGCCAGGCGAGCCAAACGAGCCAAACGAGCCAAACGAGCCAAGCGAGCCAAGCGAGCCAAGCGAGCCAAGCGAGCCAAGCGAGCCAAGCGAGCCAAGCGAGCCAAGCGAGCCAAGCGAGCCAAGCGAGCAAAGCGAGCCAAGCGAGCCAAGCGAGCCAAGCGAGCCAAGCGAGCCAAGCGAGCCAAGCGAGCCAAGCGAGCCAAGCGAGCCAAGCGAGCCAAGCGAGCCAAGCGAGTCAACCGAGGCAAACGAGTCAAACGAGTCAAACGAGTCAAACGAGTCAAACGAGTCAAACGAGTCAACCGTGTCAAACGAGCCAAGCGAGCCAAGCGAGCCAAGCGAGCCAAGCGAGCCAAGCGAGCCAAACGAGCCAAACGAGTCAAACGTGTCAAACGGGTCGAACGAGTGAAACGGGTCGAACAGGACAATCGGGTCAAACGAGTGAAACGAGTCAAACGACCCAAACGAGTCAAACGAGTCAAACGAGTCAAACGAGTGAAACGAGTCAAACGAGCCAAACGAGCCAAACGAGCCAAACGAGCCAAACGAGCCAAACGAGCCAAACGAGCCAAACGAGCCAAACGAGCCAAACGAGCCAAACGAGCCAAGCGAGCCAAGCGAGCCAAGCGAGCCAAGCGAGCCAAGCGAGCCAAGCGAGCAAAGCGAGCCAAGCGAGCCAAGCGAGCCAAGCGAGCCAAGCGAGCCAAGCGAGCCAAGCGAGCCAAGCGAGCCAAGCGAGCCAAGCGAGCCAAGCGAGCCAAGCGAGCCAAGCGAGCCAAGCGAGCCAAGCGAGCCAAGCGAGCCAAGCGAGCCAAGCGAGCCAAGCGAGCCAAGCGAGCCAAGCGAGTCAAGCGAGTCAAACGAGTCAAACGAGTCAAACGAGTCAAACGAGTCAAACGAGTCAAACGAGTCAAACGAGTCAAACGAGTCAAACGAGTCAAACGAGTCAAACGAGTCAAACGAGTCAAACGAGTCAAACGAGTCAAACGAGTCAAACGAGTCAAACGAGTCAAACGAGCCAAACGAGCCAACCGAGCCAAGCGAGCCAAGCGAGCCAAGCGAGCCAACCGAGCCAAGCGAGCCAAGCGAGCCAAGCGAGCCAAGCGAGCCAATCGAGCCAAGCGAGCCAATCGAGCCAGGCGAGCCAAACGAGCCAAACGAGCCAAACGAGCCAAGCGAGCCAAGCGAGCCAAGCGAGCCAAGCGAGCCAAGCGAGCCAAGCGAGCCAAGCGAGCCAAGCGAGCCAAGCGAGCAAAGCGAGCCAAGCGAGCCAAGCGAGCCAAGCGAGCCAAGCGAGCCAAGCGAGCCAAGCGAGCCAAGCGAGCCAAGCGAGCCAAGCGAGCCAAGCGAGTCAACCGAGGCAAACGAGTCAAACGAGTCAAACGAGTCAAACGAGTCAAACGAGTCAAACGAGTCAACCGTGTCAAACGAGCCAAGCGAGCCAAGCGAGCCAAGCGAGCCAAGCGAGCCAAGCGAGCCAAACGAGCCAAACGAGTCAAACGTGTCAAACGGGTCGAACGAGTGAAACGGGTCGAACAGGACAATCGGGTCAAACGAGTGAAACGAGTCAAACGACCCAAACGAGTCAAACGAGTCAAACGAGTCAAACGAGTGAAACGAGTCAAACGAGCCAAACGAGCCAAACGAGCCAAACGAGCCAAACGAGCCAAACGAGCCAAGCGAGCCAAGCGAGCCAAGCGAGCCAAGCGAGCCAAGCGAGCCAAGCGAGCCAAGCGAGCCAAGCGAGCCAAGCGAGCCAACCGAGCCAAACGAGCCAAACGAGCCAAACGAGCCAAACGAGCCAAACGAGCCAAACGAGCCAAACGAGCCAAACGAGCCAAACGAGCCAAACGAGCCAAACGAGCCAAACGAGCCAAACGAGCCAAACGAGCCAAACGAGCCAAACGAGCCAAACGTGCCAAACGAGCCAAACGAGCCAAACGAGCCAAACGAGCCAAACGAGCCAAACGAGCCAAACGAGCCAAACGAGCCAAACGAGCCAAACGAGCCAAACGAGCCAAACGAGCCAAACGTGCCAAACGAGCCAAACGAGCCAAACGAGCCAAACGAGCCAAACGAGCCAAACGAGCCAAACGAGCCAAACGAGCCAAACGAGCCAAACGAGCCAAACGAGCCAAACGAGCCAAACGAGCCAAACGAGCCAAACGAGCCAAACGAGCCAAACGAGCCAAACGAGCCAAACGAGCCAAACGAGCCAAACGAGCCAAACGAGCCAAACGAGCCAAACGAGCCAAACGAGCCAAACGAGCCAAACGAGCCAAACGAGCCAAACGAGCCAAACGAGCCAAACGAGCCAAACGAGCCAAACGAGCCAAACGAGCCAAGCGAGCCAAGCGAGCCAAGCGAGCCAAGCGAGCCAAGCGAGCCAAACGAGCCAAGCGAGCCAAACGAGCCAAGCGAGCCAAACGAGCCAAACGAGCCAAACGAGCCAAACGAGCCAAACGAGCCAAACGAGCCAAACGAGCCAAAAGAGCCAAACGAGCCAAACGAGCCAAACGAGCCAAACGAGCCAAACGAGCCAAACGAGCCAAACGAGCCAAACGAGCCAAACGAGCCAAGCGAGCCAAGCGAGCCAAGCGAGCCAAGCGAGCCAAGCGAGCCAAGCGAGCCAAACGAGCCAAACGAGCCAAACGAGCCAAACGAGCCGAACGAGCCAAACGAGCCAAACGAGCCAAACGAGCCAAACGAGCCAAACGAGCCAAACGAGCCAAACGAGCCAAACGAGCCAAACGAGCCAAACGAGCCAAACGAGCCAAACGAGCCAAACGAGCCAAACGAGCCAAACGAGCCAAACGAGCCAAACGTGCCAAACGAGCCAAACGAGCCAAACGAGCCAAACGAGCCAAACGAGCCAAACGAGCCAAACGAGCCAAACGAGCCAAACGAGCCAAACGAGCCAAACGAGCCAAACGAGCCAAACGAGCCAAACGAGACAAACGAGCCAAACGAGCCAAACGAGCCAAACGAGCCAAACGAGCCAAACGAGCCAAACGAGCCAAACGAGCCAAACGAGCCAAACGAGCCAAACGAGCCAAACGAGCCAAACGAGCCAAACGAGCCAAACGAGCCAAACGAGCCAAACGAGCCAAACGAGCCAAACGAGCCAAACGAGCCAAACGAGCCAAACGAGCCAAACGAGCCAAACGAGCCAAACGAGCCAAACGAGCCAAACGAGCCAAACGAGCCAAACGAGCCAAACGAGCCAAACGAGCCAAACGAGCCAAACGAGCCAAACGAGCCAAACGAGACAAACGAGCCAAACGAGCCAAACGAGCCAAACGAGCCAAACGAGCCAAACGAGCCAAACGTGCCAAACGTGCCAAACGAGCCAAACGAGCCAAACGAGCCAAACGAGCCAAACGAGCCAAACGAGCCAAACGAGCCAAACGAGCCAAACGAGCCAAACGAGCCAAACGAGCCAAACGAGTCAAACGAGTCAAACGAGTCAAACGAGTCAAACGAGTCAAACGAGTCAAACGAGTCAAACGAGTCAAACGAGTCAAACGAGTCAAACGAGTCAAACGAGTCAAACGAGTCAAACGAGTCAAACGAGTCAAACGAGTCAAACGAGTCAAACGAGTCAAACGAGTCAAACGAGTCAAACGAGTCAAACGAGTCAAACGAGTCAAACGAGTCAAACGAGTCAAACGAGTCAAACGAGTCAAACGAGTCAAACGAGTCAAACGAGTCAAACGAGTCAAACGAGTCAAACGAGTCAAACGAGTCAAACGAGTCAAACGAGTCAAACGAGTCAAACGAGTCAAACGAGTCAAACGAGTCAAACGAGTCAAACGAGTCAAACGAGTCAAACGAGTCAAACGAGTCAAACGAGTCAAACGTGTCAAACGGGTCGAACGAGTGAAACGGGTCGAACAGGACAATCGAGTCAAACGAGTCAAACGAGTCAAACGAGTCAAACGAGTCAAACGAGACAAACGTGTCAAACGAGTCAAACGAGTCAAACGAGTCAAACGAGTCAAACGAGTCAAACGAGTCAAACGAGTCAAACGGGTCAATCGAGTCAAACGAGTCAAACGAGTCAAACGAGTCCAACGAGTCAAACGAGCCAAACGAGTCAAACGTGTCAAACGGGTCGAACGAGTGAAACGGGTCGAACAGGACAATCGAGTCAAACGAGTCAAACGAGTCAAACGAGTCAAACGAGTCAAACGAGACAAACGTGTCAAACGAGTCAAACGAGTCAAACGAGTCAAACGAGTCAAACGAGTCAAACGAGTCAAACGAGTCAAACGAGTCAAACGAGTCAAACGAGTCAAACGAGTCAAACGAGTCAAACGAGTCAAACGAGTCAAACGAGTCAAACGAGTCAAACGAGTCAAACGAGTCAAACGAGTCAAACGAGTCAAACGAGTCAAACGAGTCAAACGAGTCAAACGAGTCAAACGAGTCAAACGAGTCAAACGAGTCAAACGAGTCAAACGAGTCAAACGAGCCAAACGAGCCAAACGAGCCAAACGAGCCAAACGAGCCAAACGAGCCAAACGAGCCAAACGAGCCAAACGAGCCAAACGAGCCAAACGAGCCAAACGAGCCAAACGAGTCAAACGAGTCAAACGAGTCAAACGAGTCAAACGAGTCAAACGAGTCAAACGAGTCAAACGAGTCAAACGAGTCAAACGAGTCAAACGAGTCAAACGAGTCAAACGAGTCAAACGAGTCAAACGAGTCAAACGAGTCAAACGAGTCAAACGAGTCAAACGAGTCAAACGAGTCAAACGAGTCAAACGAGTCAAACGAGTCAAACGAGTCAAACGAGTCAAACGAGTCAAACGAGTCAAACGGGTCAATCGAGTCAAACGAGTCAAACGAGTCAAACGGGTCAAACGAGTCAAACGGGTCAATCGAGTCAAACGAGTCAAACCAGTCAAACGAGTCAAACGAGTCAAACGAGTCAAACGAGTCAAACGAGCCAAACGAGTCAAACGAGCCAAACGAGCTAAACGAGCCAAACGAGTCAAACGAGTCAAACGAGTCAAACGAGTCAAACGAGTCAAACGAGTCAAACGAGTCAAACGAGTCAAACGAGCCAAACGAGCCAAACGAGCCAAGCGAGCCAAGCGAGCCAAGCGAGCCAAGCGAGCAAACCGAGCCAAGCGAGCCAACCGAGCCAAGCGAGCCAAGCGAGCCAAGCGAGCCAAGCGAGCCAAACGAGCCAAACGAGTCAAACGAGTCAAACGAGTCAAACGTGTCAAACGAGTCAAACGAGCCAAACGAGCAAAGCGAGCCAAGCGAGCCAAGCGAGCCAAGCGAGCCAAGCGAGCCAAGCGAGCCAAGCGAGCCAAGCGAGCCAAGCGAGCCAAGCGAGCCAAGCGAGCCAAGCGAGCCAAGCGAGCCAAGCGAGCCAACCGAGCCAAGCGAGCCAACCGAGCCAAGCGAGCCAAGCGAGCCAAGCGAGCCAAGCGAGCCAAGCGAGCCAAGCGAGTCAACCGAGTCAAACGAGTCAAACGAGTCAAACGAGTCAAACGACTCAAACGAGTCAAACGAGTCAAACGAGTCAAACGAGTCAAACGAGTCAAACGAGTCAAACGAGTCAAACGAGTCAAACGAGTCAAACGAGTCAAACGAGTCAAACGAGTCAAACGAGTCAAACGAGTCAAACGAGTCAAACGAGTCAAACGAGTCAAACGAGTCAAACGAGTCAAACGAGTCAAACGAGTCAAACGAGTCAAACGAGTCCAACGAGTCAAACGAGTCAAACGAGTCAAACGAGTCAAACGAGTCAAACGAGCCAAACGAGTCAAACGAGCCAAACGAGCCAAACGAGCCAAACGAGCCAAACGAGTCAAACGAGTCAAACGAGTCAAACGAGTCAAACGAGTCAAACGAGTCAAACGTGTCAAACGAGTCAAACGAGCCAAACGAGCCAAACGAGCCAAGCGAGCCAAGCGAGCCAAGCGAGCCAAGCGAGCCAAGGGAGCCAAGCGAGCCAACCGAGCCAAGCGAGCCAAGCGAGCCAAGCGAGCCAAGCGAGCCAAGCGAGCCAAGCGAGCCAAGCGAGCCAAGCGAGCCAAGCGAGCCAAGCGAGCCAAGCGAGCCAAGCGAGCCAAGCGAGCCAAGCGAGCCAAGCGAGCCAAGCGAGCCAAGCGAGCCAAGCGAGCCAAGCGAGCCAAGCGAGTCAACCGAGCCAAACGAGTCAAACGAGTCAAACGAGACAAACGTGTCAAACGAGTCAAACGAGTCAAACGAGTCAAACGAGTCAAACGGGTCAATCGAGTCAAACGAGTCCAACGAGTCCAACGAGTCCAACGAGTCCAACGAGTCCAACGAGTCCAACGAGTCCAACGAGTCAAACGAGTCAAACGAGTCAAACGAGTCAAACGAGTCAAACGAGTCAAACGAGTCAAACGAGTCAAACGAGTCAAACGAGTCAAACGAGTCAAACGAGTCAAACGAGTCAAACGAGTCAAACGAGTCAAACGAGTCAAACGAGTCAAACGAGTCAAACGAGTCAAACGAGTCAAACGAGTCAAACGAGTCAAACGAGTCAAACGAGTCAAACGAGTCAAACGAGTCAAACGAGTCAAACGAGTCAAACGAGTCAAACGAGTCAAACGAGTCAAACGAGTCAAACGAGTCAAACGAGTCAAACGAGTCAAACGAGTCAAACGAGTCAAACGAGTCAAACGAGTCAAACGAGTCAAACGAGTCAAACGAGTCAAACGAGTCAAACGAGTCAAACGAGTCAAACGAGTCAAACGAGTCAAACGAGTCAAACGAGTCAAACGAGTCAAACGAGTCAAACGAGTCAAACGAGTCAAACGAGTCAAACGAGTCAAACGAGTCAAACGAGTCAAACGAGTCAAACGAGTCAAACGAGTCAAACGAGTCAAACGAGTCAAACGGGTCAATCGAGTCAAACGAGTCAAACGAGTCAAACGGGTCAAACGAGTCAAACGGGTCAATCGAGTCAAACGAGTCAAACCAGTCAAACGAGTCAAACGAGTCAAACGAGTCAAACGAGTCAAACGAGCCAAACGAGTCAAACGAGCCAAACGAGCTAAACGAGCCAAACGAGTCAAACGAGTCAAACGAGTCAAACGAGTCAAACGAGTCAAACGAGTCAAACGAGTCAAACGAGTCAAACGAGCCAAACGAGCCAAACGAGCCAAGCGAGCCAAGCGAGCCAAGCGAGCCAAGCGAGCAAACCGAGCCAAGCGAGCCAACCGAGCCAAGCGAGCCAAGCGAGCCAAGCGAGCCAAGCGAGCCAAACGAGCCAAACGAGTCAAACGAGTCAAACGAGTCAAACGTGTCAAACGAGTCAAACGAGCCAAACGAGCAAAGCGAGCCAAGCGAGCCAAGCGAGCCAAGCGAGCCAAGCGAGCCAAGCGAGCCAAGCGAGCCAAGCGAGCCAAGCGAGCCAAGCGAGCCAAGCGAGCCAAGCGAGCCAAGCGAGCCAAGCGAGCCAACCGAGCCAAGCGAGCCAACCGAGCCAAGCGAGCCAAGCGAGCCAAGCGAGCCAAGCGAGCCAAGCGAGCCAAGCGAGTCAACCGAGTCAAACGAGTCAAACGAGTCAAACGAGTCAAACGACTCAAACGAGTCAAACGAGTCAAACGAGTCAAACGAGTCAAACGAGTCAAACGAGTCAAACGAGTCAAACGAGTCAACGAGTCAAACGAGTCAAACGAGTCAAACGAGTCAAACGAGTCAAACGAGTCAAACGAGTCAAACGAGTCAAACGAGTCAAACGAGTCAAACGAGTCAAACGAGTCAAACGAGTCAAACGAGTCAAACGAGTCCAACGAGTCAAACGAGTCAAACGAGTCAAAACGAGTCAAACGAGTCAAACGAGCCAAACGAGTCAAACGAGCCAAACGAGCCAAACGAGCCAAACGAGCCAAACGAGTCAAACGAGTCAAACGAGTCAAACGAGTCAAACGAGTCAAACGAGTCAAACGTGTCAAACGAGTCAAACGAGCCAAACGAGCCAAACGAGCCAAGCGAGCCAAGCGAGCCAAGCGAGCCAAGCGAGCCAAGGGAGCCAAGCGAGCCAAGCGAGCCAAGCGAGCCAAGCGAGCCAAGCGAGCCAAGCGAGCCAAGCGAGCCAAGCGAGCCAAGCGAGCCAAGCGAGCCAAGCGAGCCAAGGAGCAAGCGAGCCAAGCGAGCCAAGCGAGCCAAGCGAGCCAAGCGAGCCAAGCGAGCCAAGCGAGCCAAGCGAGCCAAGCGAGCCAAGCGAGTCAACCGAGCCAAACGAGTCAAACGAGTCAAACGAGACAAACGTGTCAAACGAGTCAAACGAGTCAAACGAGTCAAACGAGTCAAACGGGTCAATCGAGTCAAACGAGTCCAACGAGTCCAACGAGTCCAAACGAGTCCAACGAGTCCAACGAGTCCAACGAGACCAACGAGTCCAACGAGTCAAACGAGTCAAACGAGTCAAACGAGTCAAACGAGTCCAACGAGTCAAACGAGTCAAACGAGTCAAACGAGTCAAACGAGTCAAACGAGTCAAACGAGTCAAACGAGTCAAACGAGTCAAACGTCAAACGAGTCAAACGAGGTCAAACGAGTCAAACGATCAAACGAGAGTCAAACGAGTCAAACGAGTCAAACGAGTCAAACGAGTCAAACGAGTCAACGAGTCAAACGAGTCAAACGAGTCAAACGAGTCAAACGAGTCAAACGAGTCAAACGAGTCAAACGAGTCAAACGAGTCAAACGAGTCAAACGAGTCAAACGAGTCAAGTCAAACGAGTCAAACGAGTCAAACGAGTCAAACGAGTCAAACGAGTCAAACGAGTCAAACGAGTCAAACGAGTCAAACGAGTCAAACGAGTCAAACGAGTCAAACGAGTCAAACGAGTCAAACGAGTCAAACGAGTCAAGTCAAACGAGTCAAACGAGTCAAACGAGTCAAACGAGTCAAACGAGTCAAACGAGTCAAACGAGTCAAACGAGTCAAACGAGTCAAACGAGTCAAACGAGTCAAACGAGTCAAACGAGTCAAACGAGTCAAACGAGTCAAACGAGTCAAACGAGTCAAACGAGTCAAACGAGTCAAACGAGTCAAACGAGTCAAACGAGTCAAACGAGTCAAAACGAGTCAAACGAGTCAAACGAGTTCAAACGAGTCAACAAACGAGTCAAACGAGTCAAACGAGTCAAACGAGTCAAACGAGTCAAACGAGTCAAACGAGTCAAACGAGTCAAACGAGTCAAACGAGTCAAACGAGTCAAACGAGTCAAACGAGTCAAACGAGTCAAACGAGTCAAACGAGTCAAACGAGTCAAACGAGTCAAACGAGTCAAACGAGTCAAACGAGTCAAACGAGTCAAACGAGTCAAACGAGTCAAACGAGTCAAACGAGTCAAACGAGTCAAACGAGTCAAACGAGTCAAACGAGTCAAACGAGTCAAACGAGTCAAACGAGTCAAACGAGTCAAACGAGTCAAACGAGTCAAACGAGTCAAACGAGTCAAACGAGTCAAACGAGTCAAACGAGTCAAACGAGTCAAACGAGTCAAACGAGTCAAACGAGTCAAACGAGTCAAACGAGTCAAACGAGTCAGACGAGTCAAACGAGTCAAACGAGTCAAACGAGTCAAACGAGTCAAACGAGTCAAACGAGTCAAACGAGTCAAACGAGTCAAACGAGTCAAACGAGTCAAACGAGTCAAACGAGTCAAACGAGTCAAACGAGTCAAACGAGTCAAACGAGTCAAACGAGTCAAACGAGTCAAACGAGTCAAACGAGTCAAACGAGTCAAACGAGTCAAACGAGTCAAACGAGTCAAACGAGTCAAACGAGTCAAACGAGTCAAACGAGTCAAACGAGTCAAACGAGTCAAACGAGTCAAACGAGTCAAACGAGTCAAACGAGTCAAACGAGTCAAACGAGTCAAACGAGTCAAACGAGTCAAACGAGTCAAACGAGTCAAACGAGTCAAACGAGTCAAACGAGTCAAACGAGTCAAACGAGTCAAACGAGTCAAACGAGTCAAACGAGTCAAACGAGTCAAACGAGTCAAACGAGTCAAACGAGTCAAACGAGTCAAACGAGTCAAACGAGTCAAACGAGTCAAACGAGTCAAACGAGTCAAACGAGTCAAACGAGTCAAACGAGTCAAACGAGTCAAACGAGTCAAACGAGTCAAACGAGTCAAACGAGTCAAACGAGTCAAACGAGTCAAACGAGTCAAACGAGTCAAACGAGTCAAACGAGTCAAACGAGTCAAACGAGTCAAACGAGTCAAACGAGTCAAACGAGTCAAACGAGTCAAACGAGTCAAACGAGTCAAACGAGTCAAACGAGTCAAACGAGTCAAACGAGTCAAACGAGTCAAACGAGTCAAACGAGTCAAACGAGTCAAACGAGTCAAACGAGTCAAACGAGTCAAACGAGTCAAACGAGTCAAACGAGTCAAACGAGTCAAACGAGTCAAACGAGTCAAACGAGTCAAACGAGTCAAACGAGTCAAACGAGTCAAACGAGTCAAACGAGTCAAACGAGTCAAACGAGTCAAACGAGTCAAACGAGTCAAACGAGTCAAACGAGTCAAACGAGTCAAACGAGTCAAACGAGTCAAACGAGTCAAACGAGTCAAACGAGTCAAACGAGTCAAACGAGTCAAACGAGTCAAACGAGTCAAACGAGTCAAACGAGTCAAACGAGTCAAACGAGTCAAACGAGTCAAACGAGTCAAACGAGTCAAACGAGTCAAACGAGTCAAACGAGTCAAACGAGTCAAACGGGTCAAACGGGTCAAACGAGTCAAACGGGTCAAACGAGTCAAACGGGTCAATCGAGTCAAACGAGTCCAACGAGTCAAACGAGTCAAACGAGTCAAACGAGTCAAACGAGTCAAACGAGTCAAACGAGTCAAACGAGTCAAACGAGTCAAACGAGTCAAACGAGTCAAACGAGTCAAACGAGTCAAACGAGTCAAACGAGTCAAACGAGTCAAACGAGTCAAACGAGTCAAACGAGTCAAACGAGTCAAACGAGTCAAACGAGTCAAACGAGTCAAACGAGTCAAACGAGTCAAACGAGTCAAACGAGTCAAACGAGTCAAACGAGTCAAACGAGTCAAACGAGTCAAACGAGTCAAACGAGTCAAACGAGTCAAACGAGTCAAACGAGTCAAACGAGTCAAACGAGTCAAACGAGTCAAACGAGTCAAACGAGTCAAACGAGTCAAACGAGTCAAACGAGTCAAACGAGTCAAACGAGTCAAACGAGTCAAACGAGTCAAACGAGTCAAACGAGTCAAACGAGTCAAACGAGTCAAACGAGTCAAACGAGTCAAACGAGTCAAACGAGTCAAACGAGTCAAACGAGTCAAACGAGTCAAACGAGTCAAACGAGTCAAACGAGTCAAACGAGTCAAACGAGTCAAACGAGTCAAACGAGTCAAACGAGTCAAACGAGTCAAACGAGTCAAACGAGTCAAACGAGTCAAACGAGTCAAACGAGTCAAACGAGTCAAACGAGTCAAACGAGTCAAACGAGTCAAACGAGTCAAACGAGTCAAACGAGTCAAACGAGTCAAACGAGTCAAACGAGTCAAACGAGTCAAACGAGTCAAACGAGTCAAACGAGTCAAACGAGTCAAACGAGTCAAACGAGTCAAACGAGTCAAACGAGTCAAACGAGTCAAACGAGTCAAACGAGTCAAACGAGTCAAACGAGTCAAACGAGTCAAACGAGTCAAACGAGTCAAACGAGTCAAACGAGTCAAACGAGTCAAACGAGTCAAACGAGTCAAACGAGTCAAACGAGTCAAACGAGTCAAACGAGTCAAACGAGTCAAACGAGTCAAACGAGTCAAACGAGTCAAACGAGTCAAACGAGTCAAACGAGTCAAACGAGTCAAACGAGTCAAACGAGTCAAACGAGTCAAACGAGTCAAACGAGTCAAACGAGTCAAACGAGCCAAACGAGTCAAACGAGCCAAACGAGCCAAACGAGCCAAACGAGCCAAACGAGCCAAACGAGTCAAACGAGTCAAACGAGTCAAACGAGTCTAACGAGTCAAACGAGTCAAACGAGTCAAACGAGTCAAACGAGTCAAACGTGTCAAACGGGTCAAACGGGTCGAACGAGTGAAACGGGTCGAACAGGACCATCGAGTCAAACGAGTGAAACGAGTCAAACGACCCAAACGAGTCAAACGAGTCAAACGACCCAAACGAGTCAAACGAGTCAAACGAGTCAAACGAGCCAAACGAGCCAAACGAGCCAAGCGAGCCAAGCGAGCCAAGCGAGCCAAGCGAGCCAAGCGAGACAAGCGAGCCAAGCGAGCCAAGCGAGCCAAGCGAGCCAAGCGAGCCAAGCGAGCCAAGCGAGCCAAGCGAGCCAAGCGAGCCAAGCGAGCCAAGCGAGCCAAACGTGCCAAACGAGCCAAACGAGCCAAACGAGTCAAACGAGTCAAACGAGTCAAACGAGTCAAACGAGTCAAACGAGTCAAACGAGTCAAACGAGTCAAACGAGTCAAACGAGTCAAACGAGTCAAACGAGTCAAACGAGTCAAACGAGTCAAACGAGTCAAACGAGTCAAACGAGTCAAACGAGTCAAACGAGTCAAACGAGTCAAACGAGTCAAACGAGTCAAACGAGTCAAACGAGTCAAACGAGTCAAACGAGTCAAACGAGTCAAACGAGTCAAACGAGTCAAACGAGTCAAACGAGTCAAACGAGTCAAACGAGTCAAACGAGTCAAACGAGTCAAACGAGTCAAACGAGTCAAACGAGTCAAACGAGTCAAACGAGTCAAACGAGTCAAACGAGTCAAACGAGCCAAACGAGTCAAACGAGCCAAACGAGCCAAACGAGCCAAACGAGTCAAACGAGTCAAACGAGTCAAACGAGTCAAACGAGTCAAACGAGTCAAACGAGTCAAACGACCCAAACGAGTCAAACGAGTCAAACGACCCAAACGACCCAAACGAGTCAAACGAGTCAAACGAGTCAAACGAGCCAAACGAGCCAAACGAGCCAAGCGAGCCAAGCGAGCCAAGCGAGCCAAGCGAGCCAAGCGAGACAAGCGAGCCAAGCGAGCCAAGCGAGCCAAGCGAGCCAAGCGAGCCAAGCGAGCCAAGCGAGCCAAGCGAGCCAAGCGAGCCAAGCGAGTCAACCGAGTCAAACGAGTCAAACGAGTCAAACGAGTCAAACGAGTCAAACGAGTCAAACGAGTCAAACGAGTCAAACGAGTCAAACGAGCCAAACGAGTCAAACGAGCCAAACGAGCCAAACGAGCCAAACGAGCCAAACGAGTCAAACGAGTCAAACGAGTCAAACGAGTCAAACGAGTCAAACGAGTCAAACGAGTCAAACGAGTCAAACGTGTCAAACGAGTCAAACGAGCCAAACGAGCCAAACGAGCCAAGCGAGCCAAGCGAGCCAAGCGAGCCAAGCGAGCCAAGCGAGCCAAGCGAGCCAAGGGAGCCAAGCGAGCCAACCGAGCCAAGCGAGCCAAGCGAGCCAAGCGAGCCAAGCGAGCCAAGCGAGCCAAGCGAGCCAAGCGAGCCAAGCGAGCCAAGCGAGCCAAGCGAGCCAAGCGAGCCAAGCGAGCCAAGCGAGCCAAGCGAGCCAAGCGAGCCAAGCGAGCCAAGCGAGCCAAGCGAGCCAAGCGAGCCAAGCGAGCCAAGCGAGCCAAGCGAGCCAAGCGAGCCAAGCGAGCCAAGCGAGCCAAGCGAGCCAAGCGAGTCAACCGAGTCAAACGAGTCAAACGAGTCAAACGAGTCAAACGAGTCAAACGAGTCAAACGAGCCAAACGAGTCAAACGAGCCAAACGAGCCAAGCGAGCCAAGCGAGCCAAGCGAGCCAAGCGAGCCAAGCGAGCCAAGCGAGCAAACCGAGCCAAGCGAGCCAAGCGAGCCAAGCGAGCCAAGCGAGCCAAGCGAGCCAAGCGAGCCAAGCGAGCCAAGCGAGCCAAGCGAGTCAACCGAGTCAAACGAGTCAAACGAGTCAAACGAGTCAAACGAGTCAAACGAGTCAAACGAGTCAAACGAGCCAAACGAGTCAAACGAGCCAAATGAGTCAAACGAGTCAAACGAGTCAAACGAGTCAAACGAGTCAAACGAGCCAAACGAGTCAAACGAGCCAAACGAGCCGAACGAGCCAAACGAGTCATACGATTCAAACGAGTCAAACGAGCCAAACGAGTCAAACGAGTCAAACGAGTCAAACGAGTCAAACGAGTCAAACGAGTCAAACGAGCCAAACGAGCCAAACGAGCCAAGCGAGCCAAGCGAGCCAAGCGAGCCAAGCGAGTCAAGCGAGACAAGCGAGCCAAGCGAGCCAAGCGAGCCAAGCGAGCCAAGCGAGCCAAGCGAGCCAAGCGAGCCAAGCGAGCCAAGCGAGCCAAGCGAGCCAAGCGAGCCAAGCGAGCCAAGCGAGCCAAGCGAGCCAAGCGAGCCAAGCGAGCCAAGCGAGCCAAGCGAGCCAAGCGAGCCAAGCGAGTCAACCGAGGCAAACGAGGCAAACGAGGCAAACGAGGCAAACGAGGCAAACGAGGCAAACGAGTCAAACGAGTCAAACGAGTCAAACGAGTCAAACGAGTCAAACGAGTCAAACGAGTCAAACGAGTCAAACGAGTCAAACGAGTCAAACGAGTCAAACGAGTCAAACGAGTCAAACGAGTCAAACGAGTCAAACGAGTCAAACGAGTCAAACGAGTCAAACGAGTCAAACGAGTCAAACGAGTCAAACGAGTCAAACGAGTCAAACGAGTCAAACGAGTCAAACGAGTCAAACGAGTCAAACGAGTCAAACGAGTCAAACGAGTCAAACGAGTCAAACGAGTCAAACGAGTCAAACGAGTCAAACGAGTCAAACGAGTCAAACGAGTCAAACGAGTCAAACGAGTCAAACGAGTCAAACGAGTCAAACGAGTCAAACGAGTCAAACGAGTCAAACGAGTCAAACGAGTCAAACGAGTCAAACGAGTCAAACGAGTCAAACGAGTCAAACGAGTCAAACGAGTCAAACGAGTCAAACGAGTCAAACGAGTCAAACGAGTCAAACGAGTCAAACGAGTCAAACGAGTCAAACGAGTCAAACGAGTCAAACGAGTCAAACGAGTCAAACGAGTCAAACGAGTCAAACGAGTCAAACGAGTCAAACGAGTCAAACGAGTCAAACGAGTCAAACGAGTCAAACGAGTCAAACGAGTCAAACGAGTCAAACGAGTCAAACGAGTCAAACGAGTCAAACGAGTCAAACGAGTCAAACGAGTCAAACGAGTCAAACGAGTCAAACGAGTCAAACGAGTCAAACGAGTCAAACGAGTCAAACGAGTCAAACGAGTCAAACGAGTCAAACGAGCCAAACGAGCCAAACGAGCCAAACGAGCCAAACGAGCCAAACGAGCCAAACGAGCCAAACGAGCCAAACGAGCCAAACGAGTCAAACGTGTCAAACGGGTCGAACGAATGAAACGGGTCGAACAGGACAATCGAGTCAAACGAGTGAAACGAGTCAAACGACCCAAACGAGTCAAACGAGTCAAACGAGTCAAACGAGTGAAACGAGTCAAACGAGTGAAACGGGTCGAACAGGACAATCGAGTCAAACGAGTGAAACGAGTGAAACGAGTCAAACGAGTCAAACGAGTCAAACGAGTCAAACGAGTGAAACGAGTCAAACGAGTCAAACGAGTCAATCGAGTCAAACGAGTCAAACGAGTCAAACGAGTTACTCGAGTCAAACGAGTTACTCGAGTCAATCGGGTCAAGCGAGTCAAACGAGTCAAACGAGTCAAACGAGTCAAACGAGTCAAACGAGTCAAACGAGTCAAACGAGTCAAACGAGTCAAACGAGTCAAACGAGTCAAACGAGTCAAACGAGTCAAACGAGTCAAACGAGTCAAACGAGTCAAACGAGTCAAACGAGTCAAACGAGTCAAACGAGTCAAACGAGTCAAACGAGTCAAACGAGTCAAACGAGTCAAACGAGTCAAACGAGTCAAACGAGTCAAACGAGTCAAACGAGTCAAACGAGTCAAACGAGTCAAACGAGTCAAACGAGTCAAACGTGTCAAACGGGTCAAACGGGTCGAACGAGTCAAACGAGTCGAACGAGTCAAACGAGTCAAACGAGTCAAACGAGTCAAACGAGTCAAACGAGTCAAACGAGTCAAACGAGTCAAACGAGTCAAACGAGTCAAACGAGTCAAACGAGTCAAACGAGTCAAACGAGTCAAACGAGTCAAACGAGTCAAACGAGTCAAACGAGTCAAACGAGTCAAACGAGTCAAACGAGTCAAACGAGTCAAACGAGTCAAACGAGTCAAACGAGTCAAACGAGTCAAACGAGTCAAACGAGTCAAACGAGTCAAACGAGTCAAACGAGTCAAACGAGTCAAACGAGTCAAACGAGTCAAACGAGTCAAACGAGTCAAACGAGTCAAACGAGTCAAACGAGTCAAACGAGTCAAACGAGTCAAACGAGTCAAACGAGTCAAACGAGTCAAACGAGTCAAACGAGTCAAACGAGTCAAACGAGTCAAACGAGTCAAACGAGTCAAACGAGTCAAACGAGTCAAACGAGTCAAACGAGTCAAACGAGTCAAACGAGTCAAACGAGTCAAACGAGTCAAACGAGTCAAACGAGTCAAACGAGTCAAACGAGTCAAACGAGTCAAACGAGTCAAACGAGTCAAACGAGTCAAACGAGTCAAACGAGTCAAACGAGTCAAACGAGTCAAACGAGTCAAACGAGTCAAACGAGTCAAACGAGTCAAACGAGTCAAACGAGTCAAACGAGTCAAACGAGTCAAACGAGTCAAACGAGTCAAACGAGTCAAACGAGTCAAACGAGTCAAACGAGTCAAACGAGTCAAACGAGTCAAACGAGTCAAACGAGTCAAACGAGTCAAACGAGTCAAACGAGTCAAACGAGTCAAACGAGTCAAACGAGTCAAACGAGTCAAACGAGTCAAACGAGTCAAACGAGTCAAACGAGTCAAACGAGTCAAACGAGTCAAACGAGTCAAACGAGTCAAACGAGTCAAACGATTCAAACGAGTCAAACGAGTCAAACGAGTCAAACGATTCAAACGAGTCAAACGAGTCAAACGAGTCAAACGAGTCAAACGAGTCAAACGAGTCAAACGAGTCAAACGAGTCAAACGAGTCAAACGAGTCAAACGAGTCAAACGAGTCAAACGAGTCAAACGAGTCAAACGAGTCAAACGAGTCAAACGAGTCAAACGAGTCAAACGAGTCAAACGAGTCAAACGAGTCAAACGAGTCAAACGAGTCAAACGAGTCAAACGAGTCAAACGAGTCAAACGAGTCAAACGAGTCAAACGAGTCAAACGAGTCAAACGAGTCAAACGAGTCAAACGAGTCAAACGAGTCAAACGAGTCAAACGAGTGAAACGAGTCAAACGAGTGAAACGAGTCAAACGAGTGAAACGAGTCAAACGAGTGAAACGAGTCAAACGAGTGAAACGAGTGAAACGAGTCAAACGAGTCAAACGAGTCAAACGAGTCAAACGAGTCAAACGAGTCAAACGAGTCAAACGAGTCAAACGAGTCAAACGAGTCAAACTAGTCAAACGAGCCAAACGAGTCAAACGAGCCAAACGAGCCAAGCGAGCCAAGCGAGCCAAGCGAGCCAAGCGAGCCAAGCGAGCCAAGCGAGCCAAGCGAGCCAAGCGAGCCAAGCGAGCCAAGCGAGCCAAGCGAGCCAAGCGAGCCAAGCGAGCCAAGCGAGCCAATCGAGCCAAGCGAGCCAATCGAGCCAGGCGAGCCAAACGAGCCAAACGAGCCAAACGAGCCAAGCGAGCCAAGCGAGCCAAGCGAGCCAAGCGAGCCAAGCGAGCCAAGCGAGCCAAGCGAGCCAAGCGAGCCAAGCGAGCCAAGCGAGCCAAGCGAGCCAAGCGAGCCAAGCGAGTCAAGCGAGTCAAGCGAGTCAAACGAGTCAAACGAGTCAAACGAGTCAAACGAGTCAAACGAGTCAAACGAGTCAAACGAGTCAAACGAGTCAAACGAGTCAAACGAGTCAAACGAGTCAAACGAGTCAAACGAGTCAAACGAGTCAAACGAGTCAAACGAGTCAAACGAGTCAAACGAGTCAAACGAGTCAAACGAGTCAAACGAGTCAAACGAGTCAAACGAGTCAAACGAGTCAAACGAGTCAAACGAGCCAAACGAGTCAAACGAGCCAAGCGAGCCAAGCGAGCCAAGCGAGCCAACCGAGCTAAACGAGCCAAACGAGCCAAACGAGTCAAACGAGTCAAACGAGTCAAACGAGTCAAACGAGTCAAACGAGTCAAACGAGTCAAACGAGTCAAACGAGTCAAACGAGTCAAACGAGTCAAACGAGTCAAACGAGTCAAACGAGTCAAACGAGTCAAACGAGTCAAACGAGTCAAACGAGTCAAACGAGTCAAACGAGCCAAACGAGTCAAACGAGCCAAGCGAGTCAAGCGAGTCAAGCGAGCCAAACGAGCCAAGCGAGCCAAGCGAGCCAAGCGAGCCAAGCGAGCCAAGCGAGCCAAGCGAGCCAAGCGAGCCAAGCGAGCCAAGCGAGCCAAGCGAGCCAAGCGAGCCAAGCGAGCCAAGCGAGCCAAGCGAGCCAAGCGAGCCAAGCGAGCCAAGCGAGCCAAGCGAGCCAAGCGAGTCAAGCGAGTCAAGCGAGTCAAACGAGTCAAACGAGTCAAACGAGTCAAACGAGTCAAACGAGTCAAACGAGTCAAACGAGTCAAACGAGTCAAACGAGTCAAACGAGTCAAACGAGTCAAACGAGTCAAACGAGTCAAACGAGTCAAACGAGTCAAACGAGTCAAACGAGTCAAACGAGTCAAACGAGTCAAACGAGTCAAACGAGTCAAACGAGTCAAACGAGTCAAACGAGTCAAACGAGTCAAACGAGTCAAACGAGTCAAACGAGTCAAACGAGCCAAACGAGTCAAACGAGTCAAACGAGTCAAACGAGTCAAACGAGTCAAACGAGTCAAACGAGCCAAACGAGTCAAACGAGCCAAACGAGCCAAACGAGCCAAACGAGCCAAACGAGCCAAACGAGTCAAACGAGTCAAACGAGTCAAACGAGTCTAACGAGTCAAACGAGTCAAACGAGTCAAACGAGTCAAACGAGTCAAACGTGTCAAACGGGTCAAACGGGTCGAACGAGTGAAACGGGTCGAACAGGACCATCGAGTCAAACGAGTGAAACGAGTCAAACGACCCAAACGAGTCAAACGAGTCAAACGACCCAAACGAGTCAAACGAGTCAAACGAGTCAAACGAGCCAAACGAGCCAAACGAGCCAAGCGAGCCAAGCGAGCCAAGCGAGCCAAGCGAGCCAAGCGAGACAAGCGAGCCAAGCGAGCCAAGCGAGCCAAGCGAGCCAAGCGAGCCAAGCGAGCCAAACGTGCCAAACGAGCCAAACGAGCCAAACGAGTCAAACGAGTCAAACGAGTCAAACGAGTCAAACGAGTCAAACGAGTCAAACGAGTCAAACGAGTCAAACGAGTCAAACGAGTCAAACGAGTCAAACGAGTCAAACGAGTCAAACGAGTCAAACGAGTCAAACGAGTCAAACGAGTCAAACGAGTCAAACGAGTCAAACGAGTCAAACGAGTCAAACGAGTCAAACGAGTCAAACGAGTCAAACGAGTCAAACGAGTCAAACGAGTCAAACGAGTCAAACGAGTCAAACGAGTCAAACGAGTCAAACGAGTCAAACGAGTCAAACGAGTCAAACGAGTCAAACGAGTCAAACGAGTCAAACGAGTCAAACGAGTCAAACGAGTCAAACGAGTCAAACGAGTCAAACGAGTCAAACGAGTCAAACGAGTCAAACGAGCCAAACGAGCCAAACGAGCCAAACGAGCCAAACGAGCCAAACGAGCCAAACGAGTCAAACGAGTCAAACGAGTCAAACGAGTCAAACGAGTCAAACGAGTCAAACGAGTCAAACGACCCAAACGAGTCAAACGAGTCAAACGACCCAAACGAGTCAAACGAGTCAAACGAGTCAAACGAGCCAAACGAGCCAAACGAGCCAAGCGAGCCAAGCGAGCCAAGCGAGCCAAGCGAGCCAAGCGAGCCAAGCGAGCCAAGCGAGCCAAGCGAGCCAAGCGAGCCAAGCGAGCCAAGCGAGCCAAGCGAGTCAACCGAGTCAAACGAGTCAAACGAGTCAAACGAGTCAAACGAGTCAAACGAGTCAAACGAGTCAAACGAGTCAAACGAGTCAAACGAGCCAAACGAGTCAAACGAGCCAAACGAGCCAAACGAGCCAAACGAGCCAAACGAGTCAAACGAGTCAAACGAGTCAAACGAGTCAAACGAGTCAAACGAGTCAAACGAGTCAAACGAGTCAAACGTGTCAAACGAGTCAAACGAGCCAAACGAGCCAAACGAGCCAAGCGAGCCAAGCGAGCCAAGCGAGCCAAGCGAGCCAAGCGAGCCAAGCGAGCCAAGCGAGCCAAGGGAGCCAAGCGAGCCAACCGAGCCAAGCGAGCCAAGCGAGCCAAGCGAGCCAAGCGAGCCAAGCGAGCCAAGCGAGCCAAGCGAGCCAAGCGAGCCAAGCGAGCCAAGCGAGCCAAGCGAGCCAAGCGAGCCAAGCGAGCCAAGCGAGCCAAGCGAGCCAAGCGAGCCAAGCGAGCCAAGCGAGCCAAGCGAGCCAAGCGAGCCAAGCGAGCCAAGCGAGCCAAGCGAGCCAAGCGAGCCAAGCGAGCCAAGCGAGCCAAGCGAGCCAAGCGAGCCAAGCGAGTCAACCGAGTCAAACGAGTCAAACGAGTCAAACGAGTCAAACGAGCCAAACGAGTCAAACGAGCCAAACGAGCCAAGCGAGCCAAGCGAGCCAGGCGAGCCAAGCGAGCCAAGCGAGCCAAGCGAGCAAACCGAGCCAAGCGAGCCAAGCGAGCCAAGCGAGCCAAGCGAGCCAAGCGAGCCAAGCGAGCCAAGCGAGCCAAGCGAGCCAAGCGAGTCAACCGAGTCAAACGAGTCAAACGAGTCAAACGAGTCAAACGAGTCAAACGAGTCAAACGAGTCAAACGAGCCAAACGAGTCAAACGAGCCAAACGAGTCAAACGAGTCAAACGAGTCAAACGAGTCAAACGAGTCAAACGAGCCAAACGAGTCAAACGAGCCAAACGAGCCGAACGAGCCAAACGAGTCATACGATTCAAACGAGTCAAACGAGCCAAACGAGTCAAACGAGTCAAACGAGTCAAACGAGTCAAACGAGTCAAACGAGTCAAACGAGCCAAACGAGCCAAACGAGCCAAGCGAGCCAAGCGAGCCAAGCGAGCCAAGCGAGTCAAGCGAGACAAGCGAGCCAAGCGAGCCAAGCGAGCCAAGCGAGCCAAGCGAGCCAAGCGAGCCAAGCGAGCCAAGCGAGCCAAGCGAGCCAAGCGAGCCAAGCGAGCCAAGCGAGCCAAGCGAGCCAAGCGAGCCAACCGAGGCAAACGAGGCAAACGAGGCAAACGAGGCAAACGAGGCAAACGAGGCAAACGAGGCAAACGAGGCAAACGAGGCAAACGAGTCAAACGAGTCAAACGAGTCAAACGAGTCAAACGAGTCAAACGAGTCAAACGAGTCAAACGAGTCAAACGAGTCAAACGAGTCAAACGAGTCAAACGAGTCAAACGAGTCAAACGAGTCAAACGAGTCAAACGAGTCAAACGAGTCAAACGAGTCAAACGAGTCAAACGAGTCAAACGAGTCAAACGAGTCAAACGAGTCAAACGAGTCAAACGAGTCAAACGAGTCAAACGAGTCAAACGAGTCAAACGAGTCAAACGAGTCAAACGAGTCAAACGAGTCAAACGAGTCAAACGAGTCAAACGAGTCAAACGAGTCAAACGAGTCAAACGAGTCAAACGAGTCAAACGAGTCAAACGAGTCAAACGAGTCAAACGAGTCAAACGAGTCAAACGAGTCAAACGAGTCAAACGAGTCAAACGAGTCAAACGAGTCAAACGAGTCAAACGAGTCAAACGAGTCAAACGAGTCAAACGAGTCAAACGAGTCAAACGAGTCAAACGAGTCAAACGAGTCAAACGAGTCAAACGAGTCAAACGAGTCAAACGAGTCAAACGAGTCAAACGAGTCAAACGAGTCAAACGAGTCAAACGAGTCAAACGAGTCAAACGAGTCAAACGAGTCAAACGAGTCAAACGAGTCAAACGAGTCAAACGAGTCAAACGAGTCAAACGAGTCAAACGAGTCAAACGAGTCAAACGAGTCAAACGAGTCAAACGAGTCAAACGAGTCAAACGAGTCAAACGAGTCAAACGAGTCAAACGAGTCAAACGAGTCAAACGAGTCAAACGAGTCAAACGAGTCAAACGAGTCAAACGAGTCAAACGAGTCAAACGAGTCAAACGAGTCAAACGAGTCAAACGAGTCAAACGAGTCAAACGAGTCAAACGAGTCAAACGAGTCAAACGAGTCAAACGAGTCAAACGAGTCAAACGAGTCAAACGAGTCAAACGAGTCAAACGAGTCAAACGAGTCAAACGAGTCAAACGAGTCAAACGAGTCAAACGAGTCAAACGAGTCAAACGATTCAAACGAGTCAAACGAGTCAAACGAGTCAAACGAGTCAAACGAGTCAAACGAGTCAAACGAGTCAAACGAGTCAAACGAGTCAAACGAGTCAAACGAGTCAAACGAGTCAAACGAGTCAAACGAGTCAAACGAGTCAAACGAGTCAAACGAGTCAAACGAGTCAAACGAGTCAAACGAGTCAAACGAGTCAAACGAGTCAAACGAGTCAAACGAGTCAAACGAGTCAAACGAGTCAAACGAGCCAAACGAGCCAAACGAGCCAAACGAGCCAAACGAGCCAAACGAGCCAAACGAGCCAAACGAGCCAAACGAGCCAAACGAGCCAAACGAGCCAAACGAGCCAAACGAGCCAAACGAGCCAAACGAGCCAAACGAGCCAAACGAGCCAAACGAGCCAAACGAGCCAAACGAGTCAAACGTGTCAAACGGGTCGAACGAATGAAACGGGTCGAACAGGACAATCGAGTCAAACGAGTGAAACGAGTCAAACGACCCAAACGAGTCAAACGAGTCAAACGAGTCAAACGAGTGAAACGAGTCAAACGAGTGAAACGGGTCAAACAGGACAATCGAGTCAAACGAGTGAAACGAGTGAAACGAGTCAAACGAGTCAAACGAGTCAAACGAGTCAAACGAGTGAAACGAGTCAAACGAGTCAAACGAGTCAATCGAGTCAAACGAGTCAAACGAGTCAAACGAGTTACTCGAGTCAAACGAGTTACTCGAGTCAATCGGGTCAAGCGAGTCAAACGAGTCAAACGAGTCAAACGAGTCAAACGAGTCAAACGAGTCAAACGAGTCAAACGAGTCAAACGAGTCAAACGAGTCAAACGAGTCAAACGAGTCAAACGAGTCAAACGAGTCAAACGAGTCAAACGAGTCAAACGAGTCAAACGAGTCAAACGAGTCAAACGAGTCAAACGAGTCAAACGAGTCAAACGAGTCAAACGAGTCAAACGAGTCAAACGAGTCAAACGAGTCAAACGAGTCAAACGAGTCAAACGAGTCAAACGAGTCAAACGAGTCAAACGAGTCAAACGTGTCAAACGGGTCAAACGGGTCGAACGAGTCAAACGAGTCGAACGAGTCAAACGAGTCGAACGAGTCGAACGAGTCAAACGAGTCAAACGAGTCAAACGAGTCAAACGAGTCAAACGAGTCAAACGAGTCAAACGAGTCAAACGAGTCAAACGAGTCAAACGAGTCAAACGAGTCAAACGAGTCAAACGAGTCAAACGAGTCAAACGAGTCAAACGAGTCAAACGAGTCAAACGAGTCAAACGAGTCAAACGAGTCAAACGAGTCAAACGAGTCAAACGAGTCAAACGAGTCAAACGAGTCAAACGAGTCAAACGAGTCAAACGAGTCAAACGAGTCAAACGAGTCAAACGAGTCAAACGAGTCAAACGAGTCAAACGAGTCAAACGAGTCAAACGAGTCAAACGAGTCAAACGAGTCAAACGAGTCAAACGAGTCAAACGAGTCAAACGAGTCAAACGAGTCAAACGAGTCAAACGAGTCAAACGAGTCAAACGAGTCAAACGAGTCAAACGAGTCAAACGAGTCAAACGAGTCAAACGAGTCAAACGAGTCAAACGAGTCAAACGAGTCAAACGAGTCAAACGAGTCAAACGATTCAAACGAGTCAAACGAGTCAAACGAGTCAAACGAGTCAAACGAGTCAAACGAGTCAAACGAGTCAAACGAGTCAAACGAGTCAAACGAGTCAAACGAGTCAAACGAGTCAAACGAGTCAAACGAGTCAAACGAGTCAAACGAGTCAAACGAGTCAAACGAGTCAAACGAGTCAAACGAGTCAAACGAGTCAAACGAGTCAAACGAGTCAAACGAGTCAAACGAGTCAAACGAGTCAAACGAGTCAAACGAGCCAAACGAGCCAAACGAGCCAAACGAGCCAAACGAGCCAAACGAGCCAAACGAGCCAAACGAGCCAAACGAGCCAAACGAGCCAAACGAGCCAAACGAGCCAAACGAGCCAAACGAGCCAAACGAGCCAAACGAGCCAAACGAGCCAAACGAGCCAAACGAGCCAAACGAGCCAAACGAGCCAAACGAGCCAAACGAGCCAAACGAGTCAAACGTGTCAAACGGGTCGAACGAATGAAACGGGTCGAACAGGACAATCGAGTCAAACGAGTGAAACGAGTCAAACGAGCCAAACGAGTCAAACGAGTCAAACGAGTCAAACGAGTGAAACGAGTCAAACGAGTGAAACGGGTCGAACAGGACAATCGAGTCAAACGAGTGAAACGAGTGAAACGAGTCAAACGAGTCAAACGAGTCAAACGAGTCAAACGAGTGAAACGAGTCAAACGAGTCAAACGAGTCAAACGAGTCAAACGAGTCAAACGAGTCAAACGAGTTACTCGAGTCAAACGAGTTACTCGAGTCAATCGGGTCAAGCGAGTCAAACGAGTCAAACGAGTCAAACGAGTCAAACGAGTCAAACGAGTCAAACGAGTCAAACGAGTCAAACGAGTCAAACGAGTCAAACGAGTCAAACGAGTCAAACGAGTCAAACGAGTCAAACGAGTCAAACGAGTCAAACGAGTCAAACGAGTCAAACGAGTCAAACGAGTCAAACGAGTCAAACGAGTCAAACGAGTCAAACGAGTCAAACGAGTCAAACGAGTCAAACGAGTCAAACGAGTCAAACGAGTCAAACGAGTCAAACGTGTCAAACGGGTCAAACGGGTCGAACGAGTCAAACGAGTCGAACGAGTCAAACGAGTCGAACGAGTCAAACGAGTCAAACGAGTCAAACGAGTCAAACGAGTCAAACGAGTCAAACGAGTCAAACGAGTCAAACGAGTCAAACGAGTCAAACGAGTCAAACGAGTCAAACGAGTCAAACGAGTCAAACGAGTCAAACGAGTCAAACGAGTCAAACGAGTCAAACGAGTCAAACGAGTCAAACGAGCCAAACGAGTCAAACGAGCCAAACGAGCCAAACGAGCCAAACGAGCCAAACGAGTCAAACGAGTCAAACGAGTCAAACGAGTCAAACGAGTCAAACGAGTCAAACGAGTCAAACGAGTCAAACGTGTCAAACGAGTCA
Organism: Andrena haemorrhoa; assembly: GCA_910592295.1. Taxonomy (NCBI): domain Eukaryota; kingdom Metazoa; phylum Arthropoda; class Insecta; order Hymenoptera; family Andrenidae; genus Andrena; species Andrena haemorrhoa. The sequence continues at coordinate 208,155 of CAJUZA010000346.1, read as the reverse complement.
AACGAGCCAAACGAGCCAAACGAGCCAAGCGAGCCAAGCGAGCCAAGCGAGCCAAGCGAGCCAAGCGAGCCAAGCGAGCCAAGGGAGCCAAGCGAGCCAAGCGAGCCAAGCGAGCCAAGCGAGCCAAGCGAGCCAAGCGAGCCAAGCGAGCCAAGCGAGCCAAGCGAGCCAAGCGAGCCAAGCGAGCCAAGCGAGCCAAGCGAGCCAAGCGAGCCAAGCGAGCCAAGCGAGCCAAGCGAGCCAAGCGAGCCAAGCGAGCCAAGCGAGCCAAGCGAGCCAAGCGAGCCAAGCGAGCCAAGCGAGCCAAGCGAGCCAAGCGAGCCAAGCGAGCCAAGCGAGCCAAGCGAGCCAAGCGAGCCAAGCGAGCCAAGCGAGCCAAGCGAGCCAAGCGAGCCAAGCGAGTCAACCGAGTCAAACGAGTCAAACGAGTCAAACGAGCCAAACGAGCCAAACGAGCCAAGCGAGCGAAGCGAGCCAAGCGAGCCAAGCGAGCCAAGCGAGCCAAGCGAGCCAAGCGAGCCAAGCGAGCCAAGCGAGCCAAGCGAGCCAAGCGAGCCAAGCGAGCCAATCGAGCCAGGCGAGTCAAACGAGTCAACCGAGTCAAACGAGTCAACCGAGCCAAACGAGCCAAGCGAGCCAAGCGAGCCAAGCGAGCCAAGCGAGCCAAGCGAGCCAAGCGAGCCAAGCGAGCCAAGCGAGCCAAGCGAGCCAAGCGAGCCAAGCGAGCCAAGCGAGCCAAACGAGCCAAACGAGTCAAACGAGTCAAACGAGTCAAACGAGTCAAACGAGTCAAACGAGTCAAACGAGTCAAACGAGTCAAACGAGTCAAACGAGTCAAACGAGCCAAACGAGCCAAACGAGCCAAACGAGCCAAACGAGCCAAACGAGCCAAACGAGCCAAGCGAGCCAAGCGAGCCAAACGAGCCAAACGAGCCAAACGAGCCAAACGAGCCAAACGAGCCAAACGAGCCAAACGAGCCAAACGAACCAAACGAGCCTAACGAGCCAAACGAGCCAAACGAGCCAATCGAGCCAAACGAGCCAAGCTAGCCAAGCGAGCCAAGCGAGCCAAGCGAGCTAAGCGAGCCAAGCGAGCCAAGCGAGCCAAGCGAGCCAAGCGAGCCAAGCGAGCCAAGCGAGCCAAGCGAGCCAAGCGAGCCAAGCGAGCCAAGCGAGTCAAACGAGTCAAACGAGACAAACGTGTCAAACGAGTCAAACGAGTCAAACGAGTCAAACGAGTCAAACGAGTCAAACGAGTCAAACGGGTCAATCGAGTCAAACGAGTCCAACGAGTCAAACGAGTCAAACGAGTCAAACGAGTCAAACGAGTCAAACGAGCCAAACGAGTCAAACGAGCCAAACGAGCCAAACGAGCCAAACGAGCCAAACGAGTCAAACGAGTCAAACGAGTCAAACGAGTCAAACGAGTCAAACGAGTCAAACGAGTCAAACGAGTCAAACGTGTCAAACGAGTCAAACGAGCCAAACGAGCCAAACGAGCCAAGCGAGCCAAGCGAGCCAAGCGAGCCAAGCGAGCCAAGGGAGCCAAGCGAGCCAACCGAGCCAAGCGAGCCAAGCGAGCCAAGCGAGCCAAGCGAGCCAAGCGAGCCAAGCGAGCCAAGCGAGCCAAGCGAGCCAAGCGAGCCAAGCGAGCCAAGCGAGCCAAGCGAGCCAAGCGAGCCAAGCGAGCCAAGCGAGCCAAGCGAGCCAAGCGAGCCAAGCGAGCCAAGCGAGCCAAGCGAGCCAAGCGAGCCAAGCGAGCGAAGCGAGCCAAGCGAGCCAAGCGAGCCAAGCGAGCCAAGCGAGCCAAGCGAGCCAAGCGAGCCAATCGAGCCAAGCGAGCCAATCGAGCCAGGCGAGTCAAACGAGCCAAGCGAGCCAACCGAGCCAAGCGAGCCAAGCGAGCCAAGCGAGCCAAGCGAGCCAACCGAGCGAAGCGAGCCAAGCGAGCCAAGCGAGCCAAGCGAGCCAAGCGAGCCAAGCGAGCCAAGCGAGCCAAACGAGCCAAGCGAGCCAAGCGAGCCAAGCGAGCCAAGCGAGCCAAGCGAGCCAAGCGAGCCAAGCGAGCCAAGCGAGCCAAGCGAGCCAAGCGAGCCAAGCGAGCCAAGCGAGCCAAGCGAGTCAACCGAGGCAAACGAGTCAAACGAGTCAAACGAGTCAAACGAGTCAAACGTGTCAAACGAGCCAAGCGAGCCAAGCGAGTCGAACGAGTCAAACGAGTCAAACGAGTCAAACGAGTCAAACGAGTCAAACGAGTCAAACGAGTCAAACGAGTCAAACGAGCCAACCGAGTCAAGCGAGCCAAGCGAGCCAAGCGAGCCAACCGAGCCAAGCGAGCCAACCGAGCCAAGCGAGCCAAGCGAGCCAACCGAGCCAAGCGAGCCAACCGAGCCAAGCGAGCCAAGCGAGCCAAGCGAGCCAAGCGAGCCAAGCGAGCCAAGCGAGCCAAGCGAGCCAAGCGAGCCAAGCGAGCCAAGCGAGCCAAGCGAGCCAAGCGAGCCAAGCGAGCCAAGCGAGCGAAGCGAGCCAAGCGAGCCAAGCGAGCCAAGCGAGCCAAGCGAGCCAAGCGAGCCAAGCGAGTCAACCGAGCCAAGCGAGCCAAGCGAGCCAAGCGAGCCAAGCGAGCCAAGCGAGCCAAGCGAGCCAAGCGAGCCAAGCGAGCCAAGCGAGCCAAGCGAGCCAAGCGAGCCAAGCGAGTCAAGCGAGTCAAGCGAGTCAAACGAGTCAAACGAGTCAAACGAGTCAAACGAGTCAAACGAGTCAAACGAGTCAAACGAGTCAAACGAGTCAAACGAGTCAAACGAGTCAAACGAGTCAAACGAGTCAAACGAGTCAAACGAGTCAAACGAGTCAAACGAGTCAAACGAGTCAAACGAGTCAAACGAGTCAAACGAGTCAAACGAGTCAAACGAGCCAAACGAGTCAAACGAGCCAAGCGAGCCAAGCGAGCCAAGCGAGCCAACCGAGCCAAACGAGCCAAACGAGCCAAACGAGCCAAACGAGCCAAACGAGTCAAACGAGTCAAACGAGTCAAACGAGTCAAACGAGTCAAACGAGTCAAACGAGTCAAACGAGTCAAACGAGTCAAACGAGTCAAACGAGTCAAACGAGTCAAACGAGTCAAACGAGTCAAACGAGTCAAACGAGTCAAACGAGTCAAACGAGTCAAACGAGTCAAACGAGTCAAACGAGCCAAACGAGTCAAACGAGCCAAACGAGCCAAACGAGCCAAACGAGCCAAACGAGTCAAACGAGTCAAACGAGTCAAACGAGTCAAACGAGTCAAACGAGTCAAACGTGTCAAACGAGTCAAACGAGCCAAACGAGCCAAACGAGCCAAGCGAGCCAAGCGAGCCAAGCGAGCCAAGCGAGCCAAGCGAGCCAAGCGAGCCAAGCGAGCCAAGCGAGCCAAGGGAGCCAAGCGAGCCAAGCGAGCCAAGCGAGCCAAGCGAGCCAAGCGAGCCAAGCGAGCCAAGCGAGCCAAGCGAGCCAAGCGAGCCAAGCGAGCCAAGCGAGCCAAGCGAGCCAAGCGAGCCAAGCGAGCCAAGCGAGCCAAGCGAGCCAAGCGAGCCAAGCGAGCCAAGCGAGCCAAGCGAGCCAAGCGAGCCAAGCGAGCCAAGCGAGCCAAGCGAGCCAAGCGAGCCAAGCGAGCCAAGCGAGCCAAGCGAGCCAAGCGAGCCAAGCGAGCCAAGCGAGCCAAGCGAGCCAAGCGAGCCAAGCGAGTCAACCGAGTCAAACGAGTCAAACGAGTCAAACGAGCCAAACGAGCCAAACGAGCCAAGCGAGCGAAGCGAGCCAAGCGAGCCAAGCGAGCCAAGCGAGCCAAGCGAGCCAAGCGAGCCAAGCGAGCCAAGCGAGCCAAGCGAGCCAAGCGAGCCAAGCGAGCCAAGCGAGCCAAGCGAGCCAAGCGAGCCAATCGAGCCAGGCGAGTCAAACGAGTCAACCGAGTCAAACGAGCCAAGCGAGCCAAGCGAGCCAAGCGAGCCAACCGAGCCAAGCGAGCCAACCGAGCCAAGCGAGCCAAGCGAGCCAAGCGAGCCAAGCGAGCCAAGCGAGCCAAGCGAGCCAAGCGAGCCAAGCGAGCCAAGCGAGCCAAGCGAGCCAAACGAGCCAAACGAGTCAAACGAGTCAAACGAGTCAAACGAGTCAAACGAGTCAAACGAGTCAAACGAGTCAAACGAGTCAAACGAGTCAAACGAGTCAAACGAGCCAAACGAGCCAAACGAGCCAAACGAGCCAAACGAGCCAAACGAGCCAAACGAGCCAAGCGAGCCAAGCGAGCCAAACGAGCCAAACGAGCCAAACGAGCCAAACGAGCCAAACGAGCCAAACGAGCCAAACGAGCCAAACGAACCAAACGAGCCTAACGAGCCAAACGAGCCAAACGAGCCAATCGAGCCAAACGAGCCAAGCTAGCCAAGCGAGCCAAGCGAGCCAAGCGAGCTAAGCGAGCCAAGCGAGCCAAGCGAGCCAAGCGAGCCAAGCGAGCCAAGCGAGCCAAGCGAGCCAAGCGAGCCAAGCGAGTCAACCGAGTCAAACGAGTCAAACGAGTCAAACGAGACAAACGTGTCAAACGAGTCAAACGAGTCAAACGAGTCAAACGAGTCAAACGAGTCAAACGAGTCAAACGAGTCAAACGGGTCAATCGAGTCAAACGAGTCCAACGAGTCAAACGAGTCAAACGAGTCAAACGAGTCAAACGAGTCAAACGAGCCAAACGAGTCAAACGAGCCAAACGAGCCAAACGAGCCAAACGAGCCAAACGAGTCAAACGAGTCAAACGAGTCAAACGAGTCAAACGAGTCAAACGAGTCAAACGAGTCAAACGAGTCAAACGAGTCAAACGAGTCAAACGAGCCAAACGAGCCAAACGAGCCAAGCGAGCCAAGCGAGCCAAGCGAGCCAAGCGAGCCAAGCGAGCCAAGGGAGCCAAGCGAGCCAACCGAGCCAAGCGAGCCAAGCGAGCCAAGCGAGCCAAGCGAGCCAAGCGAGCCAAGCGAGCCAAGCGAGCCAAGCGAGCCAAGCGAGCCAAGCGAGCCAAGCGAGCCAAGCGAGCCAAGCGAGCCAAGCGAGCCAAGCGAGCCAAGCGAGCCAAGCGAGCCAAGCGAGCCAAGCGAGCCAAGCGAGCCAAGCGAGCGAAGCGAGCCAAGCGAGCCAAGCGAGCCAAGCGAGCCAAGCGAGCCAAGCGAGCCAAGCGAGCCAATCGAGCCAAGCGAGCCAATCGAGCCAGGCGAGTCAAACGAGCCAAGCGAGCCAACCGAGCCAAGCGAGCCAAGCGAGCCAAGCGAGCCAAGCGAGCCAACCGAGCGAAGCGAGCCAAGCGAGCCAAGCGAGCCAAGCGAGCCAAGCGAGCCAAGCGAGCCAAGCGAGCCAAGCGAGCCAAACGAGCCAAGCGAGCCAAGCGAGCCAAGCGAGCCAAGCGAGCCAAGCGAGCCAAGCGAGCCAAGCGAGCCAAGCGAGCCAAGCGAGCCAAGCGAGCCAAGCGAGCCAAGCGAGCCAAGCGAGTCAACCGAGGCAAACGAGTCAAACGAGTCAAACGAGTCAAACGAGTCAAACGTGTCAAACGAGCCAAGCGAGCCAAGCGAGTCGAACGAGTCAAACGAGTCAAACGAGTCAAACGAGTCAAACGAGTCAAACGAGTCAAACGAGTCAAACGAGTCAAACGAGCCAACCGAGTCAAGCGAGCCAAGCGAGCCAAGCGAGCCAACCGAGCCAAGCGAGCCAACCGAGCCAAGCGAGCCAAGCGAGCCAAGCGAGCCAACCGAGCCAAGCGAGCCAAGCGAGCCAAGCGAGCCAAGCGAGCCAAGCGAGCCAAGCGAGCCAAGCGAGCCAAGCGAGCCAAGCGAGCCAAGCGAGCCAAGCGAGCCAAGCGAGCCAAGCGAGCCAAGCGAGCCAAGCGAGCCAAGCGAGCCAAGCGAGCCAAGCGAGCCAAGCGAGCCAAGCGAGCCAAGCGAGCCAAGCGAGCCAAGCGAGCCAAGCGAGCCAAGCGAGCCAAGCGAGTCAACCGAGCCAAGCGAGCCAAGCGAGCCAAGCGAGCCAAGCGAGCCAAGCGAGCCAAGCGAGCCAAGCGAGCCAAGCGAGCCAAGCGAGCCAAGCGAGCCAAGCGAGCCAAGCGAGCCAAGCGAGTCAAGCGAGTCAAGCGAGTCAAGCGAGTCAAACGAGTCAAACGAGTCAAACGAGTCAAACGAGTCAAACGAGTCAAACGAGTCAAACGAGTCAAACGAGTCAAACGAGTCAAACGAGTCAAACGAGTCAAACGAGTCAAACGAGTCAAACGAGTCAAACGAGTCAAACGAGTCAAACGAGTCAAACGAGTCAAACGAGTCAAACGAGTCAAACGAGTCAAACGAGCCAAACGAGTCAAACGAGCCAAGCGAGCCAAGCGAGCCAAGCGAGCCAAGCGAGCCAAACGAGCCAAACGAGCCAAACGAGCCAAACGAGCCAAACGAGCCAAACGAGCCAAACGAGTCAAACGAGTCAAACGAGTCAAACGAGTCAAACGAGTCAAACGAGTCAAACGAGTCAAACGAGTCAAACGAGTCAAACGAGTCAAACGAGTCAAACGAGTCAAACGAGTCAAACGAGTCAAACGAGTCAAACGAGTCAAACGAGTCAAACGAGTCAAACGAGTCAAACGAGTCAAACGAGTCAAACGAGTCAAACGAGTCAAACGAGTCAAACGAGTCAAACGAGTCAAACGAGTCAAACGAGTCAAACGAGTCAAACGAGTCAAACGAGTCAAACGAGTCAAACGAGTCAAACGAGTCAAACGAGTCAAACGAGTCAAACGAGTCAAACGAGTCAAACGAGTCAAACGAGTCAAACGAGTCAAACGAGTCAAACGAGTCAAACGAGTCAAACGAGTCAAACGAGTCAAACGAGTCAAACGAGTCAAACGAGTCAAACGAGTCAAACGAGTCAAACGAGTCAAACGAGTCAAACGAGTCAAACGAGTCAAACGAGTCAAACGAGTCAAACGAGTCAAACGAGTCAAACGAGTCAAACGAGTCAAACGAGTCAAACGAGTCAAACGAGTCAAACGAGTCAAACGAGTCAAACGAGTCAAACGAGTCAAACGAGTCAAACGAGTCAAACGAGTCAAACGAGTCAAACGAGTCAAACGAGTCAAACGAGTCAAACGAGTCAAACGAGTCAAACGAGTCAAACGAGTCAAACGAGTCAAACGAGTCAAACGAGTCAAACGAGTCAAACGAGTCAAACGAGTCAAACGAGTCAAACGAGTCAAACGAGTCAAACGAGTCAAACGAGTCAAACGAGTCAAACGAGTCAAACGAGTCAAACGAGTCAAACGAGTCAAACGAGTCAAACGAGCCAAACGAGTCAAACGAGCCAAGCGAGCCAAGCGAGCCAAGCGAGCCAACCGAGCCAAACGAGCCAAACGAGCCAAACGAGCCAAACGAGCCAAACGAGTCAAACGAGTCAAACGAGTCAAACGAGTCAAACGAGTCAAACGAGTCAAACGAGTCAAACGAGTCAAACGAGTCAAACGAGTCAAACGAGTCAAACGAGTCAAACGAGTCAAACGAGTCAAACGAGTCAAACGAGTCAAACGAGTCAAACGAGTCAAACGAGTCAAACGAGCCAAACGAGTCAAACGAGCCAAACGAGCCAAACGAGCCAAACGAGCCAAACGAGTCAAACGAGTCAAACGAGTCAAACGAGTCAAACGAGTCAAACGAGTCAAACGAGTCAAACGAGTCAAACGTGTCAAACGAGTCAAACGAGCCAAACGAGCCAAACGAGCCAAGCGAGCCAAGCGAGCCAAGCGAGCCAAGCGAGCCAAGCGAGCCAAGCGAGCCAAGCGAGCCAAGCGAGCCAAGGGAGCCAAGCGAGCCAAGCGAGCCAAGCGAGCCAAGCGAGCCAAGCGAGCCAAGCGAGCCAAGCGAGCCAAGCGAGCCAAGCGAGCCAAGCGAGCCAAGCGAGCCAAGCGAGCCAAGCGAGCCAAGCGAGCCAAGCGAGCCAAGCGAGCCAAGCGAGCCAAGCGAGCCAAGCGAGCCAAGCGAGCCAAGCGAGCCAAGCGAGCCAAGCGAGCCAAGCGAGCCAAGCGAGCCAAGCGAGCCAAGCGAGCCAAGCGAGCCAAGCGAGCCAAGCGAGCCAAGCGAGCCAAGCGAGTCAACCGAGCCAAACGAGTCAAACGAGTCAAACGAGCCAAACGAGCCAAACGAGCCAAGCGAGCGAAGCGAGCCAAGCGAGCCAAGCGAGCCAAGCGAGCCAAGCGAGCCAAGCGAGCCAAGCGAGCCAAGCGAGCCAAGCGAGCCAAGCGAGCCAAGCGAGCCAAGCGAGCCAATCGAGCCAAGCGAGCCAATCGAGCCAGGCGAGTCAAACGAGTCAACCGAGTCAAACGAGCCAAGCGAGCCAAGCGAGCCAAGCGAGCCAACCGAGCCAAGCGAGCCAACCGAGCCAAGCGAGCCAAGCGAGCCAAGCGAGCCAAGCGAGCCAAGCGAGCCAAGCGAGCCAAGCGAGCCAAGCGAGCCAAGCGAGCCAAGCGAGCCAAACGAGCCAAACGAGTCAAACGAGTCAAACGAGTCAAACGAGTCAAACGAGTCAAACGAGTCAAACGAGTCAAACGAGTCAAACGAGTCAAACGAGTCAAACGAGCCAAACGAGCCAAACGAGCCAAACGAGCCAAACGAGCCAAACGAGCCAAACGAGCCAAGCGAGCCAAGCGAGCCAAACGAGCCAAACGAGCCAAACGAGCCAAACGAGCCAAACGAGCCAAACGAGCCAAACGAGCCAAACGAACCAAACGAGCCTAACGAGCCAAACGAGCCAAACGAGCCAATCGAGCCAAACGAGCCAAGCTAGCCAAGCGAGCCAAGCGAGCCAAGCGAGCTAAGCGAGCCAAGCGAGCCAAGCGAGCCAAGCGAGCCAAGCGAGCCAAGCGAGCCAAGCGAGCCAAGCGAGCCAAGCGAGTCAACCGAGTCAAACGAGTCAAACGAGTCAAACGAGACAAACGTGTCAAACGAGTCAAACGAGTCAAACGAGTCAAACGAGTCAAACGAGTCAAACGAGTCAAACGAGTCAAACGGGTCAAACGAGTCAAACGAGTCAAACGAGTCAAACGAGTCAAACGAGCCAAACGAGTCAAACGAGCCAAACGAGCCAAACGAGCCAAACGAGCCAAACGAGTCAAACGAGTCAAACGAGTCAAACGAGTCAAACGAGTCAAACGAGTCAAACGAGTCAAACGAGTCAAACGAGCCAAACGAGTCAAACGAGCCAAACGAGCCAAACGAGCCAAGCGAGCCAAGCGAGCCAAGCGAGCCAAGCGAGCCAAGCGAGCCAAGGGAGCCAAGCGAGCCAACCGAGCCAAGCGAGCCAAGCGAGCCAAGCGAGCCAAGCGAGCCAAGCGAGCCAAGCGAGCCAAGCGAGCCAAGCGAGCCAAGCGAGCCAAGCGAGCCAAGCGAGCCAAGCGAGCCAAGCGAGCCAAGCGAGCCAAGCGAGCCAAGCGAGCCAAGCGAGCCAAGCGAGCCAAGCGAGCCAAGCGAGCCAAGCGAGCGAAGCGAGCCAAGCGAGCCAAGCGAGCCAAGCGAGCCAAGCGAGCCAAGCGAGCCAAGCGAGCCAATCGAGCCAAGCGAGCCAATCGAGCCAGGCGAGTCAAACGAGCCAAGCGAGCCAACCGAGCCAAGCGAGCCAAGCGAGCCAAGCGAGCCAAGCGAGCCAACCGAGCGAAGCGAGCCAAGCGAGCCAAGCGAGCCAAGCGAGCCAAGCGAGCCAAGCGAGCCAAGCGAGCCAAGCGAGCCAAGCGAGCCAAACGAGCCAAGCGAGCCAAGCGAGCCAAGCGAGCCAAGCGAGCCAAGCGAGCCAAGCGAGCCAAGCGAGCCAAGCGAGCCAAGCGAGCCAAGCGAGCCAAGCGAGCCAAGCGAGCCAAGCGAGTCAACCGAGGCAAACGAGTCAAACGAGTCAAACGAGTCAAACGAGTCAAACGTGTCAAACGAGCCAAGCGAGCCAAGCGAGTCGAACGAGTCAAACGAGTCAAACGAGTCAAACGAGTCAAACGAGTCAAACGAGTCAAACGAGTCAAACGAGTCAAACGAGCCAACCGAGTCAAGCGAGCCAAGCGAGCCAAGCGAGCCAACCGAGCCAAGCGAGCCAACCGAGCCAAGCGAGCCAAGCGAGCCAACCGAGCCAAGCGAGCCAACCGAGCCAAGCGAGCCAAGCGAGCCAAGCGAGCCAAGCGAGCCAAGCGAGCCAAGCGAGCCAAGCGAGCCAAGCGAGCCAAGCGAGCCAAGCGAGCCAAGCGAGCCAAGCGAGCCAAGCGAGCCAAGCGAGCCAAGCGAGCCAAGCGAGCCAAGCGAGCCAAGCGAGCCAAGCGAGCCAAGCGAGCCAAGCGAGCCAAGCGAGCCAAGCGAGCCAAGCGAGTCAACCGAGCCAAGCGAGCCAAGCGAGCCAAGCGAGCCAAGCGAGCCAAGCGAGCCAAGCGAGCCAAGCGAGCCAAGCGAGCCAAGCGAGCCAAGCGAGCCAAGCGAGCCAAGCGAGCCAAGCGAGTCAAGCGAGTCAAGCGAGTCAAACGAGTCAAACGAGTCAAACGAGTCAAACGAGTCAAACGAGTCAAACGAGTCAAACGAGTCAAACGAGTCAAACGAGTCAAACGAGTCAAACGAGTCAAACGAGTCAAACGAGTCAAACGAGTCAAACGAGTCAAACGAGTCAAACGAGTCAAACGAGTCAAACGAGTCAAACGAGTCAAACGAGCCAAACGAGTCAAACGAGCCAAGCGAGCCAAGCGAGCCAAGCGAGCCAAGCGAGCCAAACGAGCCAAACGAGCCAAACGAGCCAAACGAGCCAAACGAGCCAAACGAGCCAAACGAGCCAAACGAGTCAAACGAGTCAAACGAGTCAAACGAGTCAAACGAGTCAAACGAGTCAAACGAGTCAAACGAGTCAAACGAGTCAAACGAGTCAAACGAGTCAAACGAGTCAAACGAGTCAAACGAGTCAAACGAGTCAAACGAGTCAAACGAGTCAAACGAGTCAAACGAGTCAAACGAGTCAAACGAGTCAAACGAGTCAAACGAGTCAAACGAGTCAAACGAGTCAAACGAGTCAAACGAGTCAAACGAGTCAAACGAGTCAAACGAGTCAAACGAGTCAAACGAGTCAAACGAGTCAAACGAGTCAAACGAGTCAAACGAGTCAAACGAGTCAAACGAGTCAAACGAGTCAAACGAGTCAAACGAGTCAAACGAGTCAAACGAGTCAAACGAGTCAAACGAGTCAAACGAGTCAAACGAGTCAAACGAGTCAAACGAGTCAAACGAGTCAAACGAGTCAAACGAGTCAAACGAGTCAAACGAGTCAAACGAGTCAAACGAGTCAAACGAGTCAAACGAGTCAAACGAGTCAAACGAGTCAAACGAGTCAAACGAGTCAAACGAGTCAAACGAGTCAAACGAGTCAAACGAGTCAAACGAGTCAAACGAGTCAAACGAGTCAAACGAGTCAAACGAGTCAAACGAGTCAAACGAGTCAAACGAGTCAAACGAGTCAAACGAGTCAAACGAGTCAAACGAGTCAAACGAGTCAAACGAGTCAAACGAGTCAAACGAGTCAAACGAGTCAAACGAGTCAAACGAGTCAAACGAGTCAAACGAGTCAAACGAGTCAAACGAGTCAAACGAGTCAAACGAGTCAAACGAGTCAAACGAGTCAAACGAGTCAAACGAGTCAAACGAGTCAAACGAGTCAAACGAGTCAAACGAGTCAAACGAGTCAAACGAGTCAAACGAGTCAAACGAGTCAAACGAGTCAAACGAGTCAAACGAGTCAAACGAGTCAAACGAGTCAAACGAGTCAAACGAGTCAAACGAGTCAAACGAGTCAAACGAGTCAAACGAGTCAAACGAGTCAAACGAGTCAAACGAGTCAAACGAGTCAAACGAGTCAAACGTGTCAAACGGGTCGAACGAGTGAAACGGGTCGAACAGGACAATCGAGTCAAACGAGTCGAACGAGTCAAACGAGACAAACGTGTCGAACGAGTCAAACGAGTCAAACGAGTCACACGAGTCAAACGAGTCAAACGAGTCAAACGAGTCAAACGGGTCAATCGAGTCAAACGAGTCCAACGAGTCAAACGAGTCAAACGAGTCAAACGAGTCAAACGAGTCAAACGAGCCAAACGAGTCAAACGAGTCAAACGAGTCAAACGAGCCAAACGAGTCAAACGAGTCAAACGAGTCAAACGAGTCAAACGAGTCAAACGAGTCAAACGAGTCAAACGAGTCAAACGAGTCAAACGAGTCAAACGAGTCAAACGAGTCAAACGAGTCAAACGAGTCAAACGAGTCAAACGAGTCAAACGAGTCAAACGAGTCAAACGAGTCAAACGAGTCAAACGAGTCAAACGAGTCAAACGAGTCAAACGTGTCAAACGGGTCGAACGAGTGAAACGGGTCGAACAGGACAATCGAGTCAAACGAGTCGAACGAGTCAAACGAGACAAACGTGTCGAACGAGTCAAACGAGTCAAACGAGTCACACGAGTCAAACGAGTCAAACGAGTCAAACGAGTCAAACGGGTCAATCGAGTCAAACGAGTCCAACGAGTCAAACGAGTCAAACGAGTCAAACGAGTCAAACGAGTCAAACGAGCCAAACGAGTCAAACGAGTCAAACGAGTCAAACGAGCCAAACGAGTCAAACGAGTCAAACGAGTCAAACGAGTCAAACGAGTCAAACGAGTCAAACGAGCCAAACGAGTCAAACGAGCCAAACGAGCCAAACGAGCCAAACGAGCCAAACGAGCCAAACGAGTCAAACGAGTCAAACGAGTCAAACGAGTCTAACGAGTCAAACGAGTCAAACGAGTCAAACGAGTCAAACGAGTCAAACGTGTCAAACGGGTCAAACGGGTCGAACGAGTGAAACGGGTCGAACAGGACCATCGAGTCAAACGAGTGAAACGAGTCAAACGACCCAAACGAGTCAAACGAGTCAAACGACCCAAACGAGTCAAACGAGTCAAACGAGTCAAACGAGCCAAACGAGCCAAACGAGCCAAGCGAGCCAAGCGAGCCAAGCGAGCCAAGCGAGCCAAGCGAGACAAGCGAGCCAAGCGAGCCAAGCGAGCCAAGCGAGCCAAGCGAGCCAAGCGAGCCAAGCGAGCCAAGCGAGCCAAGCGAGCCAAACGTGCCAAACGAGCCAAACGAGCCAAACGAGTCAAACGAGTCAAACGAGTCAAACGAGTCAAACGAGTCAAACGAGTCAAACGAGTCAAACGAGTCAAACGAGTCAAACGAGTCAAACGAGTCAAACGAGTCAAACGAGTCAAACGAGTCAAACGAGTCAAACGAGTCAAACGAGTCAAACGAGTCAAACGAGTCAAACGAGTCAAACGAGTCAAACGAGTCAAACGAGTCAAACGAGTCAAACGAGTCAAACGAGTCAAACGAGTCAAACGAGTCAAACGAGTCAAACGAGTCAAACGAGTCAAACGAGTCAAACGAGTCAAACGAGTCAAACGAGTCAAACGAGTCAAACGAGTCAAACGAGTCAAACGAGTCAAACGAGTCAAACGAGTCAAACGAGCCAAACGAGCCAAACGAGCCAAACGAGCCAAACGAGCCAAACGAGCCAAACGAGCCAAACGAGTCAAACGAGTCAAACGAGTCAAACGAGTCAAACGAGTCAAACGAGTCAAACGAGTCAAACGACCCAAACGAGTCAAACGAGTCAAACGAGTCAAACGAGCCAAACGAGCCAAACGAGCCAAGCGAGCCAAGCGAGCCAAGCGAGCCAAGCGAGCCAAGCGAGACAAGCGAGCCAAGCGAGCCAAGCGAGCCAAGCGAGCCAAGCGAGCCAAGCGAGCCAAGCGAGCCAAGCGAGCCAAGCGAGCCAAGCGAGCCAACCGAGTCAAACGAGTCAAACGAGTCAAACGAGTCAAACGAGTCAAACGAGTCAAACGAGTCAAACGAGTCAAACGAGTCAAACGAGCCAAACGAGTCAAACGAGCCAAACGAGCCAAACGAGCCAAACGAGCCAAACGAGTCAAACGAGTCAAACGAGTCAAACGAGTCAAACGAGTCAAACGAGTCAAACGAGTCAAACGAGTCAAACGTGTCAAACGAGTCAAACGAGCCAAACGAGCCAAACGAGCCAAGCGAGCCAAGCGAGCCAAGCGAGCCAAGCGAGCCAAGCGAGCCAAGCGAGCCAAGGGAGCCAAGCGAGCCAACCGAGCCAAGCGAGCCAAGCGAGCCAAGCGAGCCAAGCGAGCCAAGCGAGCCAAGCGAGCCAAGCGAGCCAAGCGAGCCAAGCGAGCCAAGCGAGCCAAGCGAGCCAAGCGAGCCAAGCGAGCCAAGCGAGCCAAGCGAGCCAAGCGAGCCAAGCGAGCCAAGCGAGCCAAGCGAGCCAAGCGAGCCAAGCGAGCCAAGCGAGCCAAGCGAGCCAAGCGAGCCAAGCGAGCCAAGCGAGCCAAGCGAGCCAAGCGAGCCAAGCGAGCCAAGCGAGCCAAGCGAGCCAAGCGAGCCAAGCGAGCCAAGCGAGTCAACCGAGTCAAACGAGTCAAACGAGTCAAACGAGTCAAACGAGTCAAACGAGTCAAACGAGCCAAACGAGTCAAACGAGCCAAACGAGCCAAGCGAGCCAAGCGAGCCAAGCGAGCCAAGCGAGCCAAGCGAGCCAAGCGAGCAAACCGAGCCAAGCGAGCCAAGCGAGCCAAGCGAGCCAAGCGAGCCAAGCGAGCCAAGCGAGCCAAGCGAGCCAAGCGAGCCAAGCGAGCCAAGCGAGCCAAGCGAGTCAAACGAGTCAAACGAGTTACTCGAGTCAATCGGGTCAAACGAGTCAAACGAGTCAAACGAGTCAAACGAGTCAAACGAGTCAAACGAGTCAAACGAGTCAAACGAGTCAAACGAGTCAAACGAGTCAAACGAGTCAAACGAGTCAAACGAGTCAAACGAGTCAAACGAGTCAAACGAGTCAAACGAGTCAAACGAGTCAAACGAGTCAAACGAGTCAAACGAGTCAAACGAGTCAAACGAGTCAAACGAGTCAAACGAGTCAAACGAGTCAAACGAGTCAAACGAGTCAAACGAGTCAAACGAGTCAAACGAGTCAAACGAGTCAAACGAGTCAAACGAGTCAAACGAGTCAAACGAGTCAAACGAGTCAAACGAGTCAAACGAGTCAAACGAGTCAAACGAGTCAAACGAGTCAAACGAGTCAAACGAGTCAAACGAGTCAAACGAGTCAAACGAGTCAAACGAGTCAAACGAGTCAAACGAGTCAAACGAGTCAAACGAGTCAAACGAGTCAAACGAGTCAAACGAGTCAAACGAGTCAAACGAGTCAAACGAGTCAAACGAGTCAAACGAGTCAAACGAGTCAAACGAGTCAAACGAGTCAAACGAGTCAAACGAGTCAAACGAGTCAAACGAGTCAAACGAGTCAAACGAGTCAAACGAGTCAAACGAGTCAAACGAGTCAAACGAGTCAAACGAGTCAAACGAGTCAAACGAGTCAAACGAGTCAAACGAGTCAAACGAGTCAAACGAGTCAAACGAGTCAAACGAGTCAAACGAGTCAAACGAGTCAAACGAGTCAAACGAGTCAAACGAGTCAAACGAGTCAAACGAGTCAAACGAGTCAAACGAGTCAAACGAGTCAAACGAGTCAAACGAGTCAAACGAGTCAAACGAGTCAAACGAGTCAAACGAGTCAAACGAGTCAAACGAGTCAAACGAGTCAAACGAGTCAAACGAGTCAAACGAGTCAAACGAGTCAAACGAGTCAAACGAGTCAAACGAGTCAAACGAGTCAAACGAGTCAAACGAGTCAAACGAGTCAAACGAGTCAAACGAGTCAAACGAGTCAAACGAGTCAAACGAGTCAAACGAGTCAAACGAGTCAAACGAGTCAAACGAGTCAAACGAGTCAAACGAGTCAAACGAGTCAAACGAGTCAAACGAGTCAAACGAGTCAAACGAGTCAAACGAGTCAAACGAGTCAAACGAGTCAAACGAGTCAAACGAGTCAAACGAGTCAAACGAGTCAAACGAGTCAAACGAGTCAAACGAGTCAAACGAGTCAAACGAGTCAAACGAGTCAAACGAGTCAAACGAGTCAAACGAGTCAAACGAGTCAAACGAGTCAAACGAGTCAAACGAGTCAAACGAGTCAAACGAGTCAAACGAGTCAAACGAGTCAAACGAGTCAAACGAGTCAAACGAGTCAAACGAGTCAAACGAGTCAAACGAGTCAAACGAGTCAAACGAGTCAAACGAGTCAAACGAGTCAAACGAGTCAAACGAGTCAAACGAGTCAAACGAGTCAAACGAGTCAAACGAGTCAAACGAGTCAAACGAGTCAAACGAGTCAAACGAGTCAAACGAGTCAAACGAGTCAAACGAGTCAAACGAGTCAAACGAGTCAAACGAGTCAAACGAGTCAAACGAGTCAAACGAGTCAAACGAGTCAAACGAGTCAAACGAGTCAAACGAGTCAAACGAGTCAAACGAGTCAAACGAGTCAAACGAGTCAAACGAGTCAAACGAGTCAAACGAGTCAAACGAGTCAAACGAGTCAAACGAGTCAAACGAGTCAAACGAGTCAAACGAGTCAAACGAGTCAAACGAGTCAAACGAGTCAAACGAGTCAAACGAGTCAAACGAGTCAAACGAGTCAAACGAGTCAAACGAGTCAAACGATTCAAACGAGTCAAACGAGTCAAACGAGTCAAACGAGTCAAACGAGTCAAACGAGTCAAACGAGTCAAACGAGTCAAACGAGTCAAACGAGTCAAACGAGTCAAACGAGTCAAACGAGTCAAACGAGTCAAACGAGTCAAACGAGTCAAACGAGTCAAACGAGTCAAACGAGTCAAACGAGTCAAACGAGTCAAACGAGTCAAACGAGCCAAACGAGCCAAACGAGCCAAACGAGCCAAACGAGCCAAACGAGCCAAACGAGCCAAACGAGCCAAACGAGTCAAACGTGTCAAACGGGTCGAACGAATGAAACGGGTCGAACAGGACAATCGAGTCAAACGAGTGAAACGAGTCAAACGACCCAAACGAGTCAAACGAGTCAAACGAGTCAAACGAGTGAAACGAGTCAAACGAGTGAAACGGGTCGAACAGGACAATCGAGTCAAACGAGTGAAAAGAGTGAAACGAGTCAAACGAGTCAAACGAGTCAAACGAGTCAAACGAGTGAAACGAGTCAAACGAGTCAAACGAGTCAATCGAGTCAAACGAGTCAAACGAGTCAAACGAGTTACTCGAGTCAAACGAGTTACTCGAGTCAATCGGGTCAAGCGAGTCAAACGAGTCAAACGAGTCAAACGAGTCAAACGAGTCAAACGAGTCAAACGAGTCAAACGAGTCAAACGAGTCAAACGAGTCAAACGAGTCAAACGAGTCAAACGAGTCAAACGAGTCAAACGAGTCAAACGAGTCAAACGAGTCAAACGAGTCAAACGAGTCAAACGAGTCAAACGAGTCAAACGAGTCAAACGAGTCAAACGAGTCAAACGAGTCAAACGAGTCAAACGTGTCAAACGGGTCAAACGGGTCGAACGAGTCAAACGAGTCGAACGAGTCAAACGAGTCAAACGAGTCAAACGAGTCAAACGAGTCAAACGAGTCAAACGAGTCAAACGAGTCAAACGAGTCAAACGAGTCAAACGAGTCAAACGAGTCAAACGAGTCAAACGAGTCAAACGAGTCAAACGAGTCAAACGAGTCAAACGAGTCAAACGAGTCAAACGAGTCAAACGAGTCAAACGAGTCAAACGAGTCAAACGAGCCAAACGAGTCAAACGAGCCAAACGAGCCAAACGAGCCAAACGAGCCAAACGAGTCAAACGAGTCAAACGAGTCAAACGAGTCAAACGAGTCAAACGAGTCAAACGAGTCAAACGAGTAAAACGTGTCAAACGAGTCAAACGAGCCAAACGAGCCAAACGAGCCAAGCGAGCCAAGCGAGCCAAGCGAGCCAAGCGAGCCAAGCGAGCCAAGCGAGCCAAGGGAGCCAAGCGAGCCAACCGAGCCAAGCGAGCCAAGCGAGCCAAGCGAGCCAAGCGAGCCAAGCGAGCCAAGCGAGCCAAGCGAGCCAAGCGAGCCAAGCGAGCCAAGCGAGCCAAGCGAGCCAAGCGAGCCAAGCGAGCCAAGCGAGCCAAGCGAGCCAAGCGAGCCAAGCGAGCCAAGCGAGCCAAGCGAGCCAAGCGAGCCAAGCGAGCCAAGCGAGCCAAGCGAGCCAAGCGAGCCAAGCGAGCCAAGCGAGCCAAGCGAGCCAAGCGAGCCAAGCGAGCCAAGCGAGCCAAGCGAGCCAAGCGAGCCAAGCGAGCCAAGCGAGTCAACCGAGTCAAACGAGTCAAACGAGTCAAACGAGCCAAACGAGCCAAACGAGCCAAGCGAGCGAAGCGAGCCAAGCGAGCCAAGCGAGCCAAGCGAGCCAAGCGAGCCAAGCGAGCCAAGCGAGCCAAGCGAGCCAAGCGAGCCAAGCGAGCCAAGCGAGCCAATCGAGCCAAGCGAGCCAATCGAGCCAGGCGAGTCAAACGAGTCAACCGAGTCAAACGAGCCAAGCGAGCCAAGCGAGCCAAGCGAGCCAACCGAGCCAAGCGAGCCAAGCGAGCCAAGCGAGCCAAGCGAGCCAAGCGAGCCAAGCGAGCCAAGCGAGCCAAGCGAGCCAAGCGAGCCAAGCGAGCCAAACGAGCCAAACGAGTCAAACGAGTCAAACGAGTCAAACGAGTCAAACGAGTCAAACGAGTCAAACGAGTCAAACGAGTCAAACGAGTCAAACGAGTCAAACGAGTCAAACGAGTCAAACGAGTCAAACGAGTCAAACGAGTCAAACGAGTCAAACGAGTCAAACGTGTCAAACGTGTCAAACGGGTCGAACGAGTGAAACGGGTCGAACAGGACAATCGAGTCAAACGAGTCGAACGAGTCAAACGAGACAAACGTGTCGAACGAGTCAAACGAGTCAAACGAGTCAAACGAGTCAAACGAGTCAAACGAGTCAAACGAGTCAAACGAGTCAAACGAGTCAAACGAGTCAAACGAGTCAAACGAGTCAAACGAGTCAAACGAGTCAAACGAGTCAAACGAGTCAAACGAGTCAAACGAGTCAAACGAGTCAAACGAGTCAAACGAGTCAAACGAGTCAAACGAGTCAAACGAGTCAAACGAGTCAAACGAGTCAAACGAGTCAAACGAGTCAAACGAGTCAAACGAGTCAAACGAGTCAAACGAGTCAAACGAGTCAAACGAGTCAAACGAGTCAAACGAGTCAAACGAGTCAAACGAGTCAAACGAGTCAAACGAGTCAAACGAGTCAAACGAGTCAAACGAGTCAAACGAGTCAAACGAGTCAAACGAGTCAAACGAGTCAAACGAGTCAAACGAGTCAAACGAGTCAAACGAGTCAAACGAGTCAAACGAGTCAAACGAGTCAAACGAGTCAAACGAGTCAAACGAGTCAAACGAGTCAAACGAGTCAAACGAGTCAAACGAGTCAAACGAGTCAAACGAGTCAAACGAGTCAAACGAGTCAAACGAGTCAAACGAGTCAAACGAGTCAAACGAGTCAAACGAGTCAAACGAGTCAAACGAGTCAAACGAGTCAAACGAGTCAAACGAGTCAAACGAGTCAAACGAGTCAAACGAGTCAAACGAGTCAAACGAGTCAAACGAGTCAAACGAGTCAAACGAGTCAAACGAGTCAAACGAGTCAAACGAGTCAAACGAGTCAAACGAGTCAAACGAGTCAAACGAGTCAAACGAGTCAAACGAGTCAAACGAGTCAAACGAGTCAAACGAGTCAAACGAGTCAAACGAGTCAAACGAGTCAAACGAGTCAAACGAGTCAAACGAGTCAAACGAGTCAAACGAGTCAAACGAGTCAAACGAGTCAAACGAGTCAAACGAGTCAAACGAGTCAAACGAGTCAAACGAGTCAAACGAGTCAAACGAGTCAAACGAGTCAAACGAGTCAAACGAGTCAAACGAGTCAAACGAGTCAAACGAGTCAAACGAGTCAAACGAGTCAAACGAGTCAAACGAGTCAAACGAGTCAAACGAGTCAAACGAGTCAAACGAGTCAAACGAGTCAAACGAGTCAAACGAGTCAAACGAGTCAAACGAGTCAAACGAGTCAAACGAGTCAAACGAGTCAAACGAGTCAAACGAGTCAAACGAGTCAAACGAGTCAAACGAGTCAAACGAGTCAAACGAGTCAAACGAGTCAAACGAGTCAAACGAGTCAAACGAGTCAAACGAGTCAAACGAGTCAAACGAGTCAAACGAGTCAAACGAGTCAAACGAGTCAAACGAGTCAAACGAGTCAAACGAGTCAAACGAGTCAAACGAGTCAAACGAGTCAAACGAGTCAAACGAGTCAAACGAGTCAAACGAGTCAAACGAGTCAAACGAGTCAAACGAGTCAAACGAGTCAAACGAGTCAAACGTGTCAAACGTGTCAAACGGGTCGAACGAGTGAAACGGGTCGAACAGGACAATCGAGTCAAACGAGTCGAACGAGTCAAACGAGACAAACGTGTCGAACGAGTCAAACGAGTCAAACGAGTCAAACGAGTCAAACGAGTCAAACGAGTCAAACGAGTCAAACGAGTCAAACGAGTCAAACGAGTCAAACGAGTCAAACGAGTCAAACGAGTCAAACGAGTCAAACGAGTCAAACGAGTCAAACGAGTCAAACGAGTCAAACGAGTCAAACGAGTCAAACGAGTCAAACGAGTCAAACGAGACAAACGAGTCAAACGAGTCAAACGAGTCAAACGAGTCAAACGAGTCAAACGAGTCAAACGAGTCAAACGGGTCAATCGAGTCAAACGAGTCAAACGAGTCAAACGAGTCAAACGAGTCAAACGAGTCAAACGAGTCAAACGAGTCAAACGAGTCAAACGAGTCAAACGAGTCAAACGAGTCAAACGAGTCAAACGAGTCAAACGAGTCAAACGAGTCAAACGAGTCAAACGAGTCAAACGAGTCAAACGAGTCAAACGAGTCAAACGAGTCAAACGAGTCAAACGAGTCAAACGAGTCAAACGAGTCAAACGAGTCAAACGAGTCAAACGAGTCAAACGAGTCAAACGAGTCAAACGAGTCAAACGAGTCAAACGAGTCAAACGAGTCAAACGAGTCAAACGAGTCAAACGAGTCAAACGAGTCAAACGAGTCAAACGAGTCAAACGAGTCAAACGAGTCAAACGAGTCAAACGAGTCAAACGAGTCAAACGAGTCAAACGAGTCAAACGAGTCAAACGAGTCAAACGAGTCAAACGAGTCAAACGAGTCAAACGAGTCAAACGAGTCAAACGAGTCAAACGAGTCAAACGAGTCAAACGAGTCAAACGAGTCAAACGAGTCAAACGAGTCAAACGAGTCAAACGAGTCAAACGAGTCAAACGAGTCAAACGAGTCAAACGAGTCAAACGAGTCAAACGAGTCAAACGAGTCAAACGAGTCAAACGAGTCAAACGAGTCAAACGAGTCAAACGAGTCAAACGAGTCAAACGAGTCAAACGAGTCAAACGAGTCAAACGAGTCAAACGAGTCAAACGAGTCAAACGAGTCAAACGAGTCAAACGAGTCAAACGAGTCAAACGAGTCAAACGAGTCAAACGAGTCAAACGAGTCAAACGAGTCAAACGAGTCAAACGAGTCAAACGAGTCAAACGAGTCAAACGAGTCAAACGAGTCAAACGAGTCAAACGAGTCAAACGAGTCAAACGAGTCAAACGAGTCAAACGAGTCAAACGAGTCAAACGAGTCAAACGAGTCAAACGAGTCAAACGAGTCAAACGAGTCAAACGAGTCAAACGAGTCAAACGAGTCAAACGAGTCAAACGAGTCAAACGAGTCAAACGAGTCAAACGAGTCAAACGAGTCAAACGAGTCAAACGAGTCAAACGAGTCAAACGAGTCAAACGAGTCAAACGAGTCAAACGAGTCAAACGAGTCAAACGAGTCAAACGAGTCAAACGAGTCAAACGAGTCAAACGAGTCAAACGTGTCAAACGGGTCGAACGAGTGAAACGGGTCGAACAGGACAATCGAGTCAAACGAGTCGAACGAGTCAAACGAGACAAACGTGTCGAACGAGTCAAACGAGTCAAACGAGTCACACGAGTCAAACGAGTCAAACGAGTCAAACGAGTCAAACGGGTCAATCGAGTCAAACGAGTCCAACGAGTCAAACGAGTCAAACGAGTCAAACGAGTCAAACGAGTCAAACGAGCCAAACGAGTCAAACGAGCCAAACGAGCCAAACGAGCCAAACGAGCCAAACGAGTCAAACGAGTCAAACGAGTCAAACGAGTCAAACGAGTCAAACGAGTCAAACGTGTCAAACGAGTCAAACGAGCCAAACGAGCCAAACGAGCCAAGCGAGCCAAGCGAGCCAAGCGAGCCAAGCGAGCCAAGGGAGCCAAGCGAGCCAACCGAGCCAAGCGAGCCAAGCGAGCCAAGCGAGCCAAGCGAGCCAAGCGAGCCAAGCGAGCCAAGCGAGCCAAGCGAGCCAAGCGAGCCAAGCGAGCCAAGCGAGCCAAGCGAGCCAAGCGAGCCAAGCGAGCCAAGCGAGCCAAGCGAGTCAACCGAGCCAAACGAGTCAAACGAGTCAAACGAGACAAACGTGTCAAACGAGTCAAACGAGTCAAACGAGTCAAACGAGTCAAACGGGTCAATCGAGTCAAACGAGTCCAACGAGTCCAACGAGTCAAACGAGTCAAACGAGTCAAACGAGTCAAACGAGTCAAACGAGTCAAACGAGTCAAACGAGTCAAACGAGTCAAACGAGTCAAACGAGTCAAACGAGTCAAACGAGTCAAACGAGTCAAACGAGTCAAACGAGTCAAACGAGTCAAACGAGTCAAACGAGTCAAACGAGTCAAACGAGTCAAACGAGTCAAACGAGTCAAACGAGTCAAACGAGTCAAACGAGTCAAACGAGTCAAACGAGTCAAACGAGTCAAACGAGTCAAACGAGTCAAACGAGTCAAACGAGTCAAACGAGTCAAACGAGTCAAACGAGTCAAACGAGTCAAACGAGTCAAACGAGTCAAACGAGTCAAACGAGTCAAACGAGTCAAACGAGTCAAACGAGTCAAACGAGTCAAACGAGTCAAACGAGTCAAACGAGTCAAACGAGTCAAACGAGTCAAACGAGTCAAACGAGTCAAACGAGTCAAACGAGTCAAACGAGTCAAACGAGTCAAACGAGTCAAACGAGTCAAACGAGTCAAACGAGTCAAACGAGTCAAACGAGTCAAACGAGTCAAACGAGTCAAACGAGTCAAACGAGTCAAACGAGTCAAACGAGTCAAACGAGTCAAACGAGTCAAACGAGTCAAACGAGTCAAACGAGTCAAACGAGTCAAACGAGTCAAACGAGTCAAACGAGTCAAACGAGTCAAACGAGTCAAACGAGTCAAACGAGTCAAACGAGTCAAACGAGTCAAACGAGTCAAACGAGTCAAACGAGTCAAACGAGTCAAACGAGTCAAACGAGTCAAACGAGTCAAACGAGTCAAACGAGTCAAACGAGTCAAACGAGTCAAACGAGTCAAACGAGTCAAACGAGTCAAACGAGTCAAACGAGTCAAACGAGTCAAACGAGTCAAACGAGTCAAACGAGTCAAACGAGTCAAACGAGTCAAACGAGTCAAACGAGTCAAACGAGTCAAACGAGTCAAACGAGTCAAACGAGTCAAACGAGTCAAACGAGTCAAACGAGTCAAACGAGTCAAACGAGTCAAACGAGTCAAACGAGTCAAACGAGTCAAACGAGTCAAACGAGTCAAACGAGTCAAACGAGTCAAACGAGTCAAACGAGTCAAACGAGTCAAACGAGTCAAACGAGTCAAACGAGTCAAACGAGTCAAACGAGTCAAACGAGTCAAACGAGTCAAACGAGTCAAACGAGTCAAACGAGTCAAACGAGTCAAACGAGTCAAACGAGTCAAACGAGTCAAACGAGTCAAACGAGTCAAACGAGTCAAACGAGTCAAACGAGTCAAACGAGTCAAACGAGTCAAACGAGTCAAACGAGTCAAACGAGTCAAACGAGTCAAACGAGTCAAACGAGTCAAACGAGTCAAACGAGTCAAACGAGTCAAACGAGTCAAACGAGTCAAACGAGTCAAACGAGTCAAACGAGTCAAACGAGTCAAACGAGTCAAACGAGTCAAACGAGTCAAACGAGTCAAACGAGTCAAACGAGTCAAACGAGTCAAACGAGTCAAACGAGTCAAACGAGTCAAACGAGTCAAACGAGTCAAACGAGTCAAACGAGTCAAACGAGTCAAACGAGTCAAACGAGTCAAACGAGTCAAACGAGTCAAACGAGTCAAACGAGTCAAACGAGTCAAACGAGTCAAACGAGTCAAACGAGTCAAACGAGCCAAACGAGTCAAACGAGTCAAACGAGTCAAACGAGTCAAACGAGTCAAACGAGTCAAACGAGCCAAACGAGTCAAACGAGCCAAACGAGCCAAACGAGCCAAACGAGCCAAACGAGCCAAACGAGTCAAACGAGTCAAACGAGTCAAACGAGTCAAACGAGTCAAACGAGTCAAACGAGTCAAACGAGTCAAACGAGTCAAACGTGTCAAACGGGTCAAACGGGTCGAACGAGTGAAACGGGTCGAACAGGACCATCGAGTCAAACGAGTGAAACGAGTCAAACGACCCAAACGAGTCAAACGAGTCAAACGACCCAAACGAGTCAAACGAGTCAAACGAGTCAAACGAGCCAAACGAGCCAAACGAGCCAAGCGAGCCAAGCGAGCCAAGCGAGCCAAGCGAGCCAAGCGAGACAAGCGAGCCAAGCGAGCCAAGCGAGCCAAGCGAGCCAAGCGAGCCAAGCGAGCCAAGCGAGCCAAACGTGCCAAACGAGCCAAACGAGCCAAACGAGTCAAACGAGTCAAACGAGTCAAACGAGTCAAACGAGTCAAACGAGTCAAACGAGTCAAACGAGTCAAACGAGTCAAACGAGTCAAACGAGTCAAACGAGTCAAACGAGTCAAACGAGTCAAACGAGTCAAACGAGTCAAACGAGTCAAACGAGTCAAACGAGTCAAACGAGTCAAACGAGTCAAACGAGTCAAACGAGTCAAACGAGTCAAACGAGTCAAACGAGTCAAACGAGTCAAACGAGTCAAACGAGTCAAACGAGTCAAACGAGTCAAACGAGTCAAACGAGTCAAACGAGTCAAACGAGTCAAACGAGTCAAACGAGTCAAACGAGTCAAACGAGTCAAACGAGTCAAACGAGTCAAACGAGTCAAACGAGTCAAACGAGTCAAACGAGTCAAACGAGTCAAACGAGTCAAACGAGTCAAACGAGCCAAACGAGTCAAACGAGCCAAACGAGCCAAACGAGCCAAACGAGCCAAACGAGTCAAACGAGTCAAACGAGTCAAACGAGTCAAACGAGTCAAACGAGTCAAACGAGTCAAACGACCCAAACGAGTCAAACGAGTCAAACGACCCAAACGAGTCAAACGAGTCAAACGAGTCAAACGAGCCAAACGAGCCAAACGAGCCAAGCGAGCCAAGCGAGCCAAGCGAGCCAAGCGAGCCAAGCGAGACAAGCGAGCCAAGCGAGCCAAGCGAGCCAAGCGAGCCAAGCGAGCCAAGCGAGCCAAGCGAGCCAAGCGAGCCAAGCGAGCCAAGCGAGCCAAGCGAGTCAACCGAGTCAAACGAGTCAAACGAGTCAAACGAGTCAAACGAGTCAAACGAGTCAAACGAGTCAAACGAGTCAAACGAGTCAAACGAGCCAAACGAGTCAAACGAGCCAAACGAGCCAAACGAGCCAAACGAGCCAAACGAGTCAAACGAGTCAAACGAGTCAAACGAGTCAAACGAGTCAAACGAGTCAAACGAGTCAAACGAGTCAAACGTGTCAAACGAGTCAAACGAGCCAAACGAGCCAAACGAGCCAAGCGAGCCAAGCGAGCCAAGCGAGCCAAGCGAGCCAAGCGAGCCAAGCGAGCCAAGGGAGCCAAGCGAGCCAACCGAGCCAAGCGAGCCAAGCGAGCCAAGCGAGCCAAGCGAGCCAAGCGAGCCAAGCGAGCCAAGCGAGCCAAGCGAGCCAAGCGAGCCAAGCGAGCCAAGCGAGCCAAGCGAGCCAAGCGAGCCAAGCGAGCCAAGCGAGCCAAGCGAGCCAAGCGAGCCAAGCGAGCCAAGCGAGCCAAGCGAGCCAAGCGAGCCAAGCGAGCCAAGCGAGCCAAGCGAGCCAAGCGAGCCAAGCGAGCCAAGCGAGTCAACCGAGTCAAACGAGCCAAACGAGTCAAACGAGTCAAACGAGTCAAACGAGTCAAACGAGCCAAACGAGTCAAACGAGCCAAACGAGCCAAGCGAGCCAAGCGAGCCAAGCGAGCCAAGCGAGCCAAGCGAGCCAAGCGAGCAAACCGAGCCAAGCGAGCCAAGCGAGCCAAGCGAGCCAAGCGAGCCAAGCGAGCCAAGCGAGCCAAGCGAGCCAAGCGAGCCAAGCGAGTCAACCGAGTCAAACGAGTCAAACGAGTCAAACGAGTCAAACGAGTCAAACGAGTCAAACGAGTCAAACGAGCCAAACGAGTCAAACGAGCCAAACGAGTCAAACGAGTCAAACGAGTCAAACGAGTCAAACGAGTCAAACGAGTCAAACGAGTCAAACGAGTCAAACGAGCCAAACGAGCCGAACGAGCCAAACGAGTCATACGATTCAAACGAGTCAAACGAGCCAAACGAGTCAAACGAGTCAAACGAGTCAAACGAGTCAAACGAGTCAAACGAGTCAAACGAGCCAAACGAGCCAAACGAGCCAAGCGAGCCAAGCGAGCCAAGCGAGCCAAGCGAGTCAAGCGAGACAAGCGAGCCAAGCGAGCCAAGCGAGCCAAGCGAGCCAAGCGAGCCAAGCGAGCCAAGCGAGCCAAGCGAGCCAAGCGAGCCAAGCGAGCCAAGCGAGCCAAGCGAGCCAAGCGAGCCAAGCGAGCCAAGCGAGCCAAGCGAGCCAAGCGAGTCAACCGAGGCAAACGAGGCAAACGAGGCAAACGAGGCAAACGAGGCAAACGAGGCAAACGAGGCAAACGAGTCAAACGAGTCAAACGAGTCAAACGAGTCAAACGAGTCAAACGAGTCAAACGAGTCAAACGAGTCAAACGAGTCAAACGAGTCAAACGAGTCAAACGAGTCAAACGAGTCAAACGAGTCAAACGAGTCAAACGAGTCAAACGAGTCAAACGAGTCAAACGAGTCAAACGAGTCAAACGAGTCAAACGAGTCAAACGAGTCAAACGAGTCAAACGAGTCAAACGAGTCAAACGAGTCAAACGAGTCAAACGAGTCAAACGAGTCAAACGAGTCAAACGAGTCAAACGAGTCAAACGAGTCAAACGAGTCAAACGAGTCAAACGAGTCAAACGAGTCAAACGAGTCAAACGAGTCAAACGAGTCAAACGAGTCAAACGAGTCAAACGAGTCAAACGAGTCAAACGAGTCAAACGAGTCAAACGAGTCAAACGAGTCAAACGAGTCAAACGAGTCAAACGAGTCAAACGAGTCAAACGAGTCAAACGAGTCAAACGAGTCAAACGAGTCAAACGAGTCAAACGAGTCAAACGAGTCAAACGAGTCAAACGAGTCAAACGAGTCAAACGAGTCAAACGAGTCAAACGAGTCAAACGAGTCAAACGAGTCAAACGAGTCAAACGAGTCAAACGAGTCAAACGAGTCAAACGAGTCAAACGAGTCAAACGAGTCAAACGAGTCAAACGAGTCAAACGAGTCAAACGAGTCAAACGAGTCAAACGAGTCAAACGAGTCAAACGAGTCAAACGAGTCAAACGAGTCAAACGAGTCAAACGAGTCAAACGAGTCAAACGAGTCAAACGAGTCAAACGAGTCAAACGAGTCAAACGAGTCAAACGAGTCAAACGAGTCAAACGAGTCAAACGAGTCAAACGAGTCAAACGAGTCAAACGAGTCAAACGAGTCAAACGAGTCAAACGAGTCAAACGAGTCAAACGAGTCAAACGAGTCAAACGAGTCAAACGAGTCAAACGAGTCAAACGAGTCAAACGAGTCAAACGAGTCAAACGAGTCAAACGAGTCAAACGAGTCAAACGAGTCAAACGAGTCAAACGAGTCAAACGAGTCAAACGAGTCAAACGAGTCAAACGAGCCAAACGAGTCAAACGAGCCAAACGAGTCAAACGAGTCAAACGAGTCAAACGAGTCAAACGAGCCAAACGAGTCAAACGAGCCAAACGAGCCAAACGAGCCAAACGAGCCAAACGAGCCAAACGAGTCAAACGAGTCAAACGAGTCAAACGAGTCAAACGAGTCAAACGAGTCAAACGAGTCAAACGAGTCAAACGAGTCAAACGTGTCAAACGGGTCAAACGGGTCGAACGAGTGAAACGGGTCGAACAGGACCATCGAGTCAAACGAGTGAAACGAGTCAAACGACCCAAACGAGTCAAACGAGTCAAACGACCCAAACGAGTCAAACGAGTCAAACGAGTCAAACGAGCCAAACGAGCCAAACGAGCCAAGCGAGCCAAGCGAGCCAAGCGAGCCAAGCGAGCCAAGCGAGACAAGCGAGCCAAGCGAGCCAAGCGAGCCAAGCGAGCCAAGCGAGCCAAGCGAGCCAAGCGAGCCAAGCGAGCCAAGCGAGCCAAACGTGCCAAACGAGCCAAACGAGCCAAACGAGTCAAACGAGTCAAACGAGTCAAACGAGTCAAACGAGTCAAACGAGTCAAACGAGTCAAACGAGTCAAACGAGTCAAACGAGTCAAACGAGTCAAACGAGTCAAACGAGTCAAACGAGTCAAACGAGTCAAACGAGTCAAACGACCCAAACGAGTCAAACGAGTCAAACGACCCAAACGAGTCAAACGAGTCAAACGAGTCAAACGAGCCAAACGAGCCAAACGAGCCAAGCGAGCCAAGCGAGCCAAGCGAGCCAAGCGAGCCAAGCGAGACAAGCGAGCCAAGCGAGCCAAGCGAGCCAAGCGAGCCAAGCGAGCCAAGCGAGCCAAGCGAGCCAAGCGAGCCAAGCGAGTCAACCGAGTCAAACGAGTCAAACGAGTCAAACGAGTCAAACGAGTCAAACGAGTCAAACGAGTCAAACGAGTCAAACGAGTCAAACGAGTCAAACGAGTCAAACGAGTCAAACGAGTCAAACGAGTCAAACGAGTCAAACGAGTCAAACGAGTCAAACGAGTCAAACGAGTCAAACGAGTCAAACGAGTCAAACGAGTCAAACGAGTCAAACGAGTCAAACGAGTCAAACGAGTCAAACGAGTCAAACGAGTCAAACGAGCCAAACGAGTCAAACGAGCCAAACGAGTCAAACGAGTCAAACGAGTCAAACGAGTCAAACGAGCCAAACGAGTCAAACGAGCCAAACGAGCCAAACGAGCCAAACGAGCCAAACGAGCCAAACGAGTCAAACGAGTCAAACGAGTCAAACGAGTCTAACGAGTCAAACGAGTCAAACGAGTCAAACGAGTCAAACGAGTCAAACGTGTCAAACGGGTCAAACGGGTCGAACGAGTGAAACGGGTCGAACAGGACCATCGAGTCAAACGAGTGAAACGAGTCAAACGACCCAAACGAGTCAAACGAGTCAAACGACCCAAACGAGTCAAACGAGTCAAACGAGTCAAACGAGCCAAACGAGCCAAACGAGCCAAGCGAGCCAAGCGAGCCAAGCGAGCCAAGCGAGCCAAGCGAGACAAGCGAGCCAAGCGAGCCAAGCGAGCCAAGCGAGCCAAGCGAGCCAAGCGAGCCAAGCGAGCCAAGCGAGCCAAGCGAGCCAAACGTGCCAAACGAGCCAAACGAGCCAAACGAGTCAAACGAGTCAAACGAGTCAAACGAGTCAAACGAGTCAAACGAGTCAAACGAGTCAAACGAGTCAAACGAGTCAAACGAGTCAAACGAGTCAAACGAGTCAAACGAGTCAAACGAGTCAAACGAGTCAAACGAGTCAAACGACCCAAACGAGTCAAACGAGTCAAACGACCCAAACGAGTCAAACGAGTCAAACGAGTCAAACGAGCCAAACGAGCCAAACGAGCCAAGCGAGCCAAGCGAGCCAAGCGAGCCAAGCGAGCCAAGCGAGACAAGCGAGCCAAGCGAGCCAAGCGAGCCAAGCGAGCCAAGCGAGCCAAGCGAGCCAAGCGAGCCAAGCGAGCCAAGCGAGTCAACCGAGTCAAACGAGTCAAACGAGTCAAACGAGTCAAACGAGTCAAACGAGTCAAACGAGTCAAACGAGTCAAACGAGTCAAACGAGCCAAACGAGTCAAACGAGCCAAACGAGCCAAACGAGCCAAACGAGCCAAACGAGTCAAACGAGTCAAACGAGTCAAACGAGTCAAACGAGTCAAACGAGTCAAACGAGTCAAACGAGTCAAACGAGTCAAACGAGTCAAACGAGCCAAACGAGCCAAACGAGCCAAGCGAGCCAAGCGAGCCAAGCGAGCCAAGCGAGCCAAGGGAGCCAAGCGAGCCAACCGAGCCAAGCGAGCCAAGCGAGCCAAGCGAGCCAAGCGAGCCAAGCGAGCCAAGCGAGCCAAGCGAGCCAAGCGAGCCAAGCGAGCCAAGCGAGCCAAGCGAGCCAAGCGAGCCAAGCGAGCCAAGCGAGCCAAGCGAGCCAAGCGAGCCAAGCGAGCCAAGCGAGCCAAGCGAGCCAAGCGAGCCAAGCGAGCCAAGCGAGCCAAGCGAGCCAAGCGAGCCAAGCGAGCCAAGCGAGCCAAGCGAGCCAAGCGAGCCAAGCGAGCCAAGCGAGCCAAGCGAGCCAAGCGAGCCAAGCGAGTCAACCGAGTCAAACGAGTCAAACGAGTCAAACGAGTCAAACGAGTCAAACGAGTCAAACGAGCCAAACGAGTCAAACGAGCCAAACGAGCCAAGCGAGCCAAGCGAGCCAAGCGAGCCAAGCGAGCCAAGCGAGCCAAGCGAGCAAACCGAGCCAAGCGAGCCAAGCGAGCCAAGCGAGCCAAGCGAGCCAAACGAGCCAAGCGAGCCAAGCGAGCCAAGCGAGCCAAGCGAGTCAACCGAGTCAAACGAGTCAAACGAGTCAAACGAGTCAAACGAGTCAAACGAGTCAAACGAGTCAAACGAGCCAAACGAGTCAAACGAGCCAAACGAGTCAAACGAGTCAAACGAGTCAAACGAGTCAAACGAGTCAAACGAGCCAAACGAGTCAAACGAGCCAAACGAGCCGAACGAGCCAAACGAGTCATACGATTCAAACGAGTCAAACGAGCCAAACGAGTCAAACGAGTCAAACGAGTCAAACGAGTCAAACGAGTCAAACGAGTCAAACGAGCCAAACGAGCCAAACGAGCCAAGCGAGCCAAGCGAGCCAAGCGAGCCAAGCGAGTCAAGCGAGACAAGCGAGCCAAGCGAGCCAAGCGAGCCAAGCGAGCCAAGCGAGCCAAGCGAGCCAAGCGAGCCAAGCGAGCCAAGCGAGCCAAGCGAGCCAAGCGAGCCAAGCGAGCCAAGCGAGCCAAGCGAGCCAAGCGAGCCAAGCGAGCCAAGCGAGTCAACCGAGGCAAACGAGGCAAACGAGGCAAACGAGGCAAACGAGGCAAACGAGGCAAACGAGGCAAACGAGGCAAACGAGGCAAACGAGGCAAACGAGTCAAACGAGTCAAACGAGTCAAACGAGTCAAACGAGTCAAACGAGTCAAACGAGTCAAACGAGTCAAACGAGTCAAACGAGTCAAACGAGTCAAACGAGTCAAACGAGTCAAACGAGTCAAACGAGTCAAACGAGTCAAACGAGTCAAACGAGTCAAACGAGTCAAACGAGTCAAACGAGTCAAACGAGTCAAACGAGTCAAACGAGTCAAACGAGTCAAACGAGTCAAACGAGTCAAACGAGTCAAACGAGTCAAACGAGTCAAACGAGTCAAACGAGTCAAACGAGTCAAACGAGTCAAACGAGTCAAACGAGTCAAACGAGTCAAACGAGTCAAACGAGTCAAACGAGTCAAACGAGTCAAACGAGTCAAACGAGTCAAACGAGTCAAACGAGTCAAACGAGTCAAACGAGTCAAACGAGTCAAACGAGTCAAACGAGTCAAACGAGTCAAACGAGTCAAACGAGTCAAACGAGTCAAACGAGTCAAACGAGTCAAACGAGTCAAACGAGTCAAACGAGTCAAACGAGTCAAACGAGTCAAACGAGTCAAACGAGTCAAACGAGTCAAACGAGTCAAACGAGTCAAACGAGTCAAACGAGTCAAACGAGTCAAACGAGTCAAACGAGTCAAACGAGTCAAACGAGTCAAACGAGTCAAACGAGTCAAACGAGTCAAACGAGTCAAACGAGTCAAACGAGTCAAACGAGTCAAACGAGTCAAACGAGTCAAACGAGTCAAACGAGCCAAACGAGCCAAACGAGCCAAACGAGCCAAACGAGCCAAACGAGCCAAACGAGCCAAACGAGCCAAACGAGCCAAACGAGCCAAACGAGCCAAACGAGCCAAACGAGCCAAACGAGCCAAACGAGCCAAACGAGTCAAACGTGTCAAACGGGTCGAACGAATGAAACGGGTCGAACAGGACAATCGAGTCAAACGAGTGAAACGAGTCAAACGACCCAAACGAGTCAAACGAGTCAAACGAGTCAAACGAGTGAAACGAGTCAAACGAGTGAAACGGGTCGAACAGGACAATCGAGTGAAACGAGTGAAACGAGTGAAACGAGTCAAACGAGTCAAACGAGTCAAACGAGTCAAACGAGTCAAACGAGTCAAACGAGTCAAACGAGTCAAACGAGTCAAACGAGTCAAACGAGTCAAACGAGTCAAACGAGTCAAACGAGTCAAACGAGTCAAACGAGTCAAACGAGTCAAACGAGTCAAACGAGTCAAACGAGTCAAACGAGTCAAACGAGTCAAACGAGTCAAACGAGTCAAACGAGTCAAACGAGTCAAACGAGTCAAACGAGTCAAACGAGTCAAACGAGTCAAACGAGTCAAACGAGTCAAACGAGTCAAACGAGTCAAACGAGTCAAACGAGTCAAACGAGTCAAACGAGTCAAACGAGTCAAACGAGTCAAACGAGTCAAACGAGTCAAACGAGTCAAACGAGTCAAACGAGTCAAACGAGTCAAACGAGTCAAACGAGTCAAACGAGTCAAACGAGTCAAACGAGTCAAACGAGTCAAACGAGTCAAACGAGTCAAACGAGTCAAACGAGTCAAACGAGTCAAACGAGTCAAACGAGTCAAACGAGTCAAACGAGTCAAACGAGTCAAACGAGTCAAACGAGTCAAACGAGTCAAACGAGTCAAACGAGTCAAACGAGTCAAACGAGTCAAACGAGTCAAACGAGTCAAACGAGTCAAACGAGTCAAACGAGTCAAACGAGTCAAACGAGTCAAACGAGTCAAACGAGTCAAACGAGTCAAACGAGTCAAACGAGTCAAACGAGTCAAACGAGTCAAACGAGTCAAACGAGTCAAACGAGTCAAACGAGTCAAACGAGTCAAACGAGTCAAACGAGTCAAACGAGTCAAACGAGTCAAACGAGTCAAACGAGTCAAACGAGTCAAACGAGTCAAACGAGTCAAACGAGTCAAACGAGTCAAACGAGTCAAACGAGTCAAACGAGTCAAACGAGTCAAACGAGTCAAACGAGTCAAACGAGTCAAACGAGTCAAACGAGTCAAACGAGCCAAACGAGCCAAACGAGCCAAACGAGTCAAACGAGTCAAACGAGTCAAACGAGTCAAACGAGTCAAACGAGTCAAACGAGTCAAACGAGTCAAACGAGTCAAACGAGTCAAACGAGTCAAACGAGTCAAACGAGTCAAACGAGTCAAACGAGTCAAACGAGTCAAACGAGTCAAACGAGTCAAACGAGTCAAACGAGTCAAACGAGTCAAACGAGTCAAACGAGTCAAACGAGTCAAACGAGTCAAACGAGTCAAACGAGTCAAACGAGTCAAACGAGTCAAACGAGTCAAACGAGTCAAACGAGTCAAACGAGTCAAACGAGTCAAACGAGTCAAACGAGTCAAACGAGTCAAACGAGTCAAACGAGTCAAACGAGTCAAACGAGTCAAACGAGTCAAACGAGTCAAACGAGTCAAACGAGTCAAACGAGTCAAACGAGTCAAACGAGTCAAACGAGTCAAACGAGTCAAACGAGTCAAACGAGTCAAACGAGTCAAACGAGTCAAACGAGTCAAACGAGTCAAACGAGTCAAACGAGTCAAACGAGTCAAACGAGTCAAACGAGTCAAACGAGTCAAACGAGTCAAACGAGTCAAACGAGTCAAACGAGTCAAACGAGTCAAACGAGTCAAACGAGTCAAACGAGTCAAACGAGTCAAACGAGTCAAACGAGTCAAACGAGTCAAACGAGTCAAACGAGTCAAACGAGTCAAACGAGCCAAACGAGTCAAACGAGTCAAACGAGTCAAACGAGTCAAACGAGTCAAACGAGTCAAACGAGTCAAACGAGCCAAACGAGTCAAACGAGCCAAACGAGCCAAACGAGCCAAACGAGCCAAACGAGCCAAACGAGTCAAACGAGTCAAACGAGTCAAACGAGTCTAACGAGTCAAACGAGTCAAACGAGTCAAACGAGTCAAACGAGTCAAACGTGTCAAACGGGTCAAACGGGTCGAACGAGTGAAACGGGTCGAACAGGACCATCGAGTCAAACGAGTGAAACGAGTCAAACGACCCAAACGAGTCAAACGAGTCAAACGACCCAAACGAGTCAAACGAGTCAAACGAGTCAAACGAGCCAAACGAGCCAAACGAGCCAAGCGAGCCAAGCGAGCCAAGCGAGCCAAGCGAGCCAAGCGAGACAAGCGAGCCAAGCGAGCCAAGCGAGCCAAGCGAGCCAAGCGAGCCAAGCGAGCCAAGCGAGCCAAACGTGCCAAACGAGCCAAACGAGCCAAACGAGTCAAACGAGTCAAACGAGTCAAACGAGTCAAACGAGTCAAACGAGTCAAACGAGTCAAACGAGTCAAACGAGTCAAACGAGTCAAACGAGTCAAACGAGTCAAACGAGTCAAACGAGTCAAACGAGTCAAACGAGTCAAACGAGTCAAACGAGTCAAACGAGTCAAACGAGTCAAACGAGTCAAACGAGTCAAACGAGTCAAACGAGTCAAACGAGTCAAACGAGTCAAACGAGTCAAACGAGTCAAACGAGTCAAACGAGTCAAACGAGTCAAACGAGTCAAACGAGTCAAACGAGTCAAACGAGTCAAACGAGTCAAACGAGTCAAACGAGTCAAACGAGTCAAACGAGTCAAACGAGTCAAACGAGTCAAACGAGTCAAACGAGTCAAACGAGCCAAACGAGTCAAACGAGCCAAACGAGCCAAACGAGCCAAACGAGCCAAACGAGTCAAACGAGTCAAACGAGTCAAACGAGTCAAACGAGTCAAACGAGTCAAACGAGTCAAACGACCCAAACGAGTCAAACGAGTCAAACGACCCAAACGAGTCAAACGAGTCAAACGAGTCAAACGAGCCAAACGAGCCAAACGAGCCAAGCGAGCCAAGCGAGCCAAGCGAGCCAAGCGAGCCAAGCGAGACAAGCGAGCCAAGCGAGCCAAGCGAGCCAAGCGAGCCAAGCGAGCCAAGCGAGCCAAGCGAGCCAAGCGAGCCAAGCGAGTCAACCGAGTCAAACGAGTCAAAC
Organism: Andrena haemorrhoa; assembly: GCA_910592295.1. Classification (NCBI taxonomy): domain Eukaryota; kingdom Metazoa; phylum Arthropoda; class Insecta; order Hymenoptera; family Andrenidae; genus Andrena; species Andrena haemorrhoa. The sequence goes on along the minus strand of CAJUZA010000346.1, from coordinate 172,521 downwards.
GAGTCAAACGAGTCAAACGAGTCAAACGAGTCAAACGAGTCAAACGAGCCAAACGAGTCAAACGAGCCAAACGAGTCAAACGAGCCAAACGAGCCAAACGAGCCAAACGAGTCAAACGAGTCAAACGAGTCAAACGAGTCAAACGAGTCAAACGAGTCAAACGTGTCAAACGAGTCAAACGAGCCAAACGAGCCAAACGAGCCAAGCGAGCCAAGCGAACCAAGCGAGCCAAGCGAGCCAAGCGAGCCAAGCGAGCCAAGGGAGCCAAGCGAGCCAACCGAGCCAAGCGAGCCAAGCGAGCCAGGCGAGCCAAGCGAGCCAAGCGAGCCAAGCGAGCCAAGCGAGCCAAGCGAGCCAAGCGAGCCAAGCGAGCCAAGCGAGCCAAGCGAGCCAAGCGAGCCAAGCGAGCCAAGCGAGCCAAGCGAGCCAAGCGAGCCAAGCGAGCCAAGCGAGCCAAGCGAGCCAAGCGAGCCAAGCGAGCCAAGCGAGCCAAGCGAGCCAAGCGAGCCAAGCGAGCCAAGCGAGCCAAGCGAGCCAAGCGAGCCAAGCGAGCCAAGCGAGCCAAGCGAGCCAAGCGAGCCAAGCGAGCCAAGCGAGCCAAGCGAGTCAACCGAGTCAAACGAGTCAAACGAGTCAAACGAGTCAAACGAGTCAAACGAGTCAAACGAGCCAAACGAGTCAAACGAGTCAAACGAGCCAAACGAGCCAAGCGAGCCAAGCGAGCCAAGCGAGCCAAGCGAGCCAAGCGAGCCAAGCGAGCCAAGCGAGCCAAGCGAGCCAAGCGAGCCAAGCGAGCCAAGCGAGCCAAGCGAGCCAAGCGAGCCAAGCGAGCCAAGCGAGCCAAGCGAGCCAAGCGAGCCAAGCGAGTCAACCGAGTCAAACGAGTCAAACGAGTCAAACGAGTCAAACGAGTCAAACGAGTCAAACGAGTCAAACGAGTCAAACGAGCCAAACGAGTCAAACGAGCCAAACGAGTCAAACGAGTCAAACGAGTCAAACGAGTCAAACGAGTCAAACGAGCCAAACGAGTCAAACGAGCCGAACGAGCCGAACGAGCCAAACGAGTCATACGATTCAAACGATATAAACGAGCCAAACGAGTCAAACGAGTCAAACGAGTCAAACGAGTCAAACGAGTCAAACGAGTCAAACGAGCCAAACGAGCCAAACGAGCCAAGCGAGCCAAGCGAGCCAAGCGAGCCAAGCGAGTCAAGCGAGACAAGCGAGCCAAGCGAGCCAAGCGAGCCAAGCGAGCCAAGCGAGCCAAGCGAGCCAAGCGAGCCAAGCGAGCCAAGCGAGCCAAGCGAGCCAAGCGAGCCAAGCGAGCCAAGCGAGCCAAGCGAGCCAAGCGAGCCAAGCGAGCCAAGCGAACCAAGCGAGTCAACCGAGGCAAACGAGGCAAACGAGGCAAACGAGTCAAACGAGTCAAACGAGTCAAACGAGTCAAACGAGTCAAACGAGTCAAACGAGTCAAACGAGTCAAACGAGTCTAACGAGTCAAACGAGTCAAACGAGTCAAACGAGTCAAACGAGTCAAACGAGTCAAACGAGTCAAACGAGTCAAACGAGTCAAACGAGTCAAACGAGTCAAACGAGTCAAACGAGTCAAACGAGTCAAACGAGTCAAACGAGTCAAACGAGTCAAACGAGTCAAACGAGTCAAACGAGTCAAACGAGTCAAACGAGTCAAACGAGTCAAACGAGTCAAACGAGTCAAACGAGTCAAACGAGTCAAACGAGTCAAACGAGTCAAACGAGTCAAACGAGTCAAACGAGTCAAACGAGTCAAACGAGTCAAACGAGTCAAACGAGTCAAACGAGTCAAACGAGTCAAACGAGTCAAACGAGTCAAACGAGTCAAACGAGTCAAACGAGTCAAACGAGTCAAACGAGTCAAACGAGTCAAACGAGTCAAACGAGTCAAACGAGTCAAACGAGTCAAACGAGTCAAACGAGTCAAACGAGTCAAACGAGTCAAACGAGTCAAACGAGTCAAACGAGTCAAACGAGTCAAACGAGTCAAACGAGTCAAACGAGTCAAACGAGTCAAACGAGTCAAACGAGTCAAACGAGTCAAACGAGTCAAACGAGTCAAACGAGTCAAACGAGTCAAACGAGTCAAACGAGTCAAACGAGTCAAACGAGTCAAACGAGTCAAACGAGTCAAACGAGTCAAACGAGTCAAACGAGTCAAACGAGTCAAACGAGTCAAACGAGTCAAACGAGTCAAACGAGTCAAACGAGTCAAACGAGTCAAACGAGTCAAACGAGTCAAACGAGTCAAACGAGTCAAACGAGTCAAACGAGTCAAACGAGTCAAACGAGTCAAACGAGTCAAACGAGTCAAACGAGTCAAACGAGTCAAACGAGTCAAACGAGTCAAACGAGTCAAACGAGTCAAACGAGTCAAACGAGTCAAACGAGTCAAACGAGTCAAACGAGTCAAACGAGTCAAACGAGTCAAACGAGTCAAACGAGTCAAACGAGTCAAACGAGTCAAACGAGTCAAACGAGTCAAACGAGTCAAACGAGTCAAACGAGTCAAACGAGTCAAACGAGTCAAACGAGTCAAACGAGTCAAACGAGTCAAACGAGTCAAACGAGTCAAACGAGTCAAACGAGTCAAACGAGTCAAACGAGTCAAACGAGTCAAACGAGTCAAACGAGTCAAACGAGTCAAACGAGTCAAACGAGTCAAACGAGTCAAACGAGTCAAACGAGTCAAACGAGTCAAACGAGTCAAACGAGTCAAACGAGTCAAACGAGTCAAACGAGTCAAACGAGTCAAACGAGTCAAACGAGTCAAACGAGTCAAACGAGTCAAACGAGTCAAACGAGTCAAACGAGTCAAACGAGTCAAACGAGTCAAACGAGTCAAACGAGTCAAACGAGTCAAACGAGTCAAACGAGTCAAACGAGTCAAACGAGTCAAACGAGTCAAACGAGTCAAACGAGTCAAACGAGTCAAACGAGTCAAACGAGTCAAACGAGTCAAACGAGTCAAACGAGTCAAACGAGTCAAACGAGTCAAACGAGTCAAACGAGTCAAACGAGTCAAACGAGTCAAACGAGTCAAACGAGTCAAACGAGTCAAACGAGTCAAACGAGTCAAACGAGTCAAACGAGTCAAACGAGTCAAACGAGCCAAACGAGCCAAACGAGCCAAACGAGCCAAACGAGCCAAACGAGCCAAACGAGCCAAACGAGCCAAACGAGCCAAACGAGCCAAACGAGTCAAACGTGTCAAACGGGTCGAACGAATGAAACGGGTCGAACAGGACAATCGAGTCAAACGAGTGAAACGAGTCAAACGACCCAAACGAGTCAAACGAGTCAAACGAGTCAAACGAGTGAAACGAGTCAAACGAGTGAAACGGGTCGAACAGGACAATCGAGTCAAACGAGTGAAACGAGTGAAACGAGTCAAACGAGTCAAACGAGTCAAACGAGTCAAACGAGTGAAACGAGTCAAACGAGTCAAACGAGTCAATCGAGTCAAACGAGTCAAACGAGTCAAACGAGTTACTCGAGTCAAACGAGTTACTCGAGTCAATCGGGTCAAGCGAGTCAAACGAGTCAAACGAGTCAAACGAGTCAAACGAGTCAAACGAGTCAAACGAGTCAAACGAGTCAAACGAGTCAAACGAGTCAAACGAGTCAAACGAGTCAAACGAGTCAAACGAGTCAAACGAGTCAAACGAGTCAAACGAGTCAAACGAGTCAAACGAGTCAAACGAGTCAAACGAGTCAAACGAGTCAAACGTGTCAAACGGGTCAAACGGGTCGAACGAGTCAAACGAGTCGAACGAGTCAAACGAGTCAAACGAGTCAAACGAGTCAAACGAGTCAAACGAGTCAAACGAGTCAAACGAGTCAAACGAGTCAAACGAGTCAAACGAGTCAAACGAGTCAAACGAGTCAAACGAGTCAAACGAGTCAAACGAGTCAAACGAGTCAAACGAGTCAAACGAGTCAAACGAGTCAAACGAGTCAAACGAGTCAAACGAGTCAAACGAGTCAAACGAGTCAAACGAGTCAAACGAGCCAAACGAGTCAAACGAGCCAAACGAGCCAAACGAGCCAAACGAGCCAAACGAGTCAAACGAGTCAAACGAGTCAAACGAGTCAAACGAGTCAAACGAGTCAAACGAGTCAAACGAGTCAAACGTGTCAAACGAGTCAAACGAGCCAAACGAGCCAAACGAGCCAAGCGAGCCAAGCGAGCCAAGCGAGCCAAGCGAGCCAAGCGAGCCAAGCGAGCCAAGGGAGCCAAGCGAGCCAAGCGAGCCAAGCGAGCCAAGCGAGCCAAGCGAGCCAAGCGAGCCAAGCGAGCCAAGCGAGCCAAGCGAGCCAAGCGAGCCAAGCGAGCCAATCGAGCCAAGCGAGCCAATCGAGCCAGGCGAGTCAAACGAGTCAACCGAGTCAAACGAGCCAAGCGAGCCAAGCGAGCCAAGCGAGCCAACCGAGCCAAGCGAGCCAAGCGAGCCAAGCGAGCCAAGCGAGCCAAGCGAGCCAAGCGAGCCAAGCGAGCCAAGCGAGCCAAGCGAGCCAAGCGAGCCAAACGAGCCAAACGAGTCAAACGAGTCAAACGAGTCAAACGAGTCAAACGAGTCAAACGAGTCAAACGAGTCAAACGAGTCAAACGAGTCAAACGAGTCAAACGAGTCAAACGAGTCAAACGAGTCAAACGAGTCAAACGAGTCAAACGAGTCAAACGAGTCAAACGAGTCAAACGAGTCAAACGAGTCAAACGAGCCAAACGAGTCAAACGAGCCAAACGAGCCAAACGAGCCAAACGAGTCAAACGAGTCAAACGAGTCAAACGAGTCAAACGAGCCAAACGAGCCAAACGAGCCAAACGAGCCAAACGAGTCAAACGAGTCAAACGAGTCAAACGAGTCAAACGAGTCAAACGAGTTACTCGAGTCAATCGGGTCAAACGAGTCAAACGAGTCAAACGAGTCAAACGAGTCAAACGAGTCAAACGAGTCAATCGAGTCAAACGAGTCAAACGAGCCAAACGAGCCAAACGAGCCAAACGAGCCAAACGAGCCAAACGAGCCAAACGAGCCAAGCGAGCCAAGCGAGCCAAACGAGCCAAACGAGCCAAACGAGCCAAACGAGCCAAACGAGCCAAACGAGCCAAACGAGCCAAACGAACCAAACGAGCCTAACGAGCCAAACGAGCCAAACGAGCCAATCGAGCCAAACGAGCCAAGCTAGCCAAGCGAGCCAAGCGAGCCAAGCGAGCTAAGCGAGCCAAGCGAGCCAAGCGAGCCAAGCGAGCCAAGCGAGCCAAGCGAGCCAAGCGAGTCAACCGAGTCAAACGAGTCAAACGAGTCAAACGAGACAAACGTGTCAAACGAGTCAAACGAGTCAAACGAGTCAAACGAGTCAAACGAGTCAAACGAGTCAAACGAGTCAAACGAGTCAAACGGGTCAATCGAGTCAAACGAGTCCAACGAGTCAAACGAGTCAAACGAGTCAAACGAGTCAAACGAGTCAAACGAGCCAAACGAGTCAAACGAGCCAAACGAGCCAAACGAGCCAAACGAGCCAAACGAGTCAAACGAGTCAAACGAGTCAAACGAGTCAAACGAGTCAAACGAGTCAAACGAGTCAAACGAGTCAAACGTGTCAAACGAGTCAAACGAGCCAAACGAGCCAAACGAGCCAAGCGAGCCAAGCGAGCCAAGCGAGCCAAGCGAGCCAAGCGAGCCAAGCGAGCCAAGGGAGCCAAGCGAGCCAACCGAGCCAAGCGAGCCAAGCGAGCCAAGCGAGCCAAGCGAGCCAAGCGAGCCAAGCGAGCCAAGCGAGCCAAGCGAGCCAAGCGAGCCAAGCGAGCCAAGCGAGCCAAGCGAGCCAAGCGAGCCAAGCGAGCCAAGCGAGCCAAGCGAGCCAAGCGAGCCAAGCGAGCCAAGCGAGCCAAGCGAGCCAAGCGAGCCAAGCGAGCCAAGCGAGCCAAGCGAGCCAAGCGAGCGAAGCGAGCCAAGCGAGCGAAGCGAGCCAAGCGAGCCAAGCGAGCCAAGCGAGCCAAGCGAGCCAAGCGAGCCAAGCGAGCCAATCGAGCCAAGCGAGCCAATCGAGCCAGGCGAGTCAAACGAGTCAACCGAGTCAAACGAGCCAAGCGAGCCAAGCGAGCCAACCGAGCCAAGCGAGCCAAGCGAGCCAAGCGAGCCAAGCGAGCCAACCGAGCGAAGCGAGCCAAGCGAGCCAAGCGAGCCAAGCGAGCCAAGCGAGCCAAGCGAGCCAAGCGAGCCAAGCGAGCCAAGCGAGCCAAACGAGCCAAACGAGCCAAACGAGTCAAACGAGTCAAACGAGTCAAACGAGTCAAACGAGTCAAACGAGTCAAACGAGTCAAACGAGTCAAACGAGTCAAACGAGTCAAACGAGTCAAACGAGTCAAACGAGTCAAACGAGTCAAACGAGTCAAACGAGTCAAACGAGTCAAACGAGTCAAACGAGTCAAACGAGTCAAACGAGTCAAACGAGTCAAACGAGTCAAACGAGTCAAACGAGTCAAACGAGCCAAACGAGTCAAACGAGCCAAACGAGCCAAACGAGCCAAACGAGTCAAACGAGTCAAACGAGTCAAACGAGTCAAACGAGCCAAACGAGCCAAACGAGCCAAACGAGCCAAACGAGTCAAACGAGTCAAACGAGTCAAACGAGTCAAACGAGTCAAACGAGTTACTCGAGTCAATCGGGTCAAACGAGTCAAACGAGTCAAACGAGTCAAACGAGTCAAACGAGTCAAACGAGTCAATCGAGTCAAACGAGTCAAACGAGCCAAACGAGCCAAACGAGCCAAACGAGCCAAACGAGCCAAACGAGCCAAACGAGCCAAGCGAGCCAAGCGAGCCAAACGAGCCAAACGAGCCAAACGAGCCAAACGAGCCAAACGAGCCAAACGAGCCAAACGAGCCAAACGAGCCAAACGAGCCAAACGAACCAAACGAGCCTAACGAGCCAAACGAGCCAAACGAGCCAATCGAGCCAAACGAGCCAAGCTAGCCAAGCGAGCCAAGCGAGCCAAGCGAGCTAAGCGAGCCAAGCGAGCCAAGCGAGCCAAGCGAGCCAAGCGAGCCAAGCGAGCCAAGCGAGTCAACCGAGTCAAACGAGTCAAACGAGTCAAACGAGACAAACGTGTCAAACGAGTCAAACGAGTCAAACGAGTCAAACGAGTCAAACGAGTGAAACGAGTCAAACGAGTCAAACGAGTCAAACGAGTCAAACGAGTCAAACGAGTCAAACGAGTCAAACGAGTCAAACGAGTCAAACGAGTCAAACGAGTCAAACGAGTCAAACGAGTCAAACGAGTCAAACGAGTCAAACGAGTCAAACGAGTCAAACGAGCCAAACGAGTCAAACGAGTCAAACGAGTCAAACGAGTCAAACGAGTCAAACGAGTCAAACGTGTCAAACGAGTCAAACGAGCCAAACGAGCCAAGCGAGCCAAGCGAGCCAAGCGAGCCAGGCGAGTCAAACGAGTCAACCGAGTCAAACGAGCCAAGCGAGCCAAGCGAGCCAAGCGAGCCAAACGAGCCAAACGAGCCAAACGAGTCAAACGAGTCAAACGAGTCAAACGAGTCAAACGAGTCAAACGAGTCAAACGAGTCAAACGAGTCAAACGAGTCAAACGAGTCAAACGAGTCAAACGAGTCAAACGAGTCAAACGAGTCAAACGAGTCAAACGAGTCAAACGAGTCAAACGAGTCAAACGAGTCAAACGAGTCAAACGAGTCAAACGAGTCAAACGAGTCAAACGAGTCAAACGAGTCAAACGAGCCAAGCGAGCCAATCGAGCCAAGCGAGCCAATCGAGCCAGGCGAGTCAAACGAGTCAACCGAGTCAAACGAGCCAAGCGAGCCAAGCGAGCCAAGCGAGCCAACCGAGCCAAGCGAGCCAAGCGAGCCAAGCGAGTCAAACGAGTCAAACGAGTCAAACGAGTCAAACGAGTCAAACGAGTCAAACGAGTCAAACGAGTCAAACGAGCCAAACGAGTCAAACGAGTCAAACGAGTCAAACGAGTCAAACGAGTCAAACGAGTCAAACGTGTCAAACGAGTCAAACGAGCCAAACGAGCCAAGCGAGCCAAGCGAGCCAAGCGAGCCAAGCGAGCCAAGCGAGACAAGCGAGCCAAGCGAGCCAAGCGAGCCAAACGAGTCAAACGAGTCAAACGAGTCAAACGAGTCAAACGAGTCAAACGAGTCAAACGAGTCAAACGAGTCAAACGAGTCAAACGAGTCAAACGAGTCAAACGAGTCAAACGAGTCAAACGAGTCAAACGAGTCAAACGAGTCAAACGAGTCAAACGAGTCAAACGAGTCAAACGAGTCAAACGAGTCAAACGAGTCAAACGAGTCAAACGAGTCAAACGAGTCAAACGAGTCAAACGAGTCAAACGAGTCAAACGAGTCAAACGAGTCAAACGAGTCAAACGAGTCAAACGAGTCAAACGAGTGAAACGGGTCGAACAGGACAATCGAGTCAAACGAGTGAAACGAGTGAAACGAGTCAAACGAGTCAAACGAGTCAAACGAGTAAAACGAGTCAAACGAGTGAAACGAGTCAATCGAGTCAAACGAGTAAAACGAGTCAAACGAGTTACTCGAGTCAATCGGGTCAAGCGAGTCAAACGAGTCAAACGAGTCAAACGAGTCAAACGAGTCAAACGAGTCAAACGAGTCAAACGAGTCAAACGAGTCAAACGAGTCAAACGAGTCAAACGAGTCAAACGGGTCGAACAGGACAATCGAGTCAAACGAGCCAAACGAGCCAAACGAGCCAAACGAGCCAAGCGAGCCAAGCGAGCCAAGCGAGTCAAACGAGCCAAACGAGCCAACCGAGCGAAGCGAGCCAAGCGAGCCAAGCGAGCCAAGCGAGCCAAGCGAGCCAAGCGAGCCAATCGAGCCAAGCGAGCCAATCGAGCCAGGCGAGTCAAACGAGTCAACCGAGTCAAACGAGCCAAGCGAGCCAAGCGAGCCAACCGAGCCAAGCGAGCCAAGCGAGCCAAGCGAGCCAAGCGAGCCAACCGAGCGAAGCGAGCCAAGCGAGCCAAGCGAGCCAAGCGAGCCAAGCGAGCCAAGCGAGCCAAGCGAGCCAAGCGAGCCAAGCGAGCCAAGCGAGCCAAACGAGCCAAACGAGCCAAACGAGTCAAACGAGTCAAACGAGTCAAACGAGTCAAACGAGTCAAACGAGTCAAACGAGTCAAACGAGTCAAACGAGTCAAACGAGTCAAACGAGTCAAACGAGTCAAACGAGTCAAACGAGTCAAACGAGTCAAACGAGTCAAACGAGTCAAACGAGTCAAACGAGTCAAACGAGTCAAACGAGTCAAACGAGTCAAACGAGCCAAACGAGTCAAACGAGCCAAACGAGCCAAACGAGCCAAACGAGTCAAACGAGTCAAACGAGTCAAACGAGTCAAACGAGCCAAACGAGCCAAACGAGCCAAACGAGCCAAACGAGTCAAACGAGTCAAACGAGTCAAACGAGTCAAACGAGTCAAACGAGTTACTCGAGTCAATCGGGTCAAACGAGTCAAACGAGTCAAACGAGTCAAACGAGTCAAACGAGTCAAACGAGTCAATCGAGTCAAACGAGTCAAACGAGCCAAACGAGCCAAACGAGCCAAACGAGCCAAACGAGCCAAACGAGCCAAACGAGCCAAGCGAGCCAAGCGAGCCAAACGAGCCAAACGAGCCAAACGAGCCAAACGAGCCAAACGAGCCAAACGAGCCAAACGAGCCAAACGAACCAAACGAGCCTAACGAGCCAAACGAGCCAAACGAGCCAATCGAGCCAAACGAGCCAAGCTAGCCAAGCGAGCCAAGCGAGCCAAGCGAGCTAAGCGAGCCAAGCGAGCCAAGCGAGCCAAGCGAGCCAAGCGAGCCAAGCGAGCCAAGCGAGTCAACCGAGTCAAACGAGTCAAACGAGTCAAACGAGACAAACGTGTCAAACGAGTCAAACGAGTCAAACGAGTCAAACGAGTCAAACGAGTCAAACGAGTCAAACGAGTCAAACGAGTCAAACGAGTCAAACGAGTCAAACGAGTCAAACGAGTCAAACGAGTCAAACGAGTCAAACGAGTCAAACGAGTCAAACGAGTCAAACGAGTCAAACGAGTCAAACGAGCCAAACGAGTCAAACGAGTCAAACGAGTCAAACGAGTCAAACGAGTCAAACGAGTCAAACGTGTCAAACGAGTCAAACGAGCCAAACGAGCCAAGCGAGCCAAGCGAGCCAAGCGAGCCAGGCGAGTCAAACGAGTCAACCGAGTCAAACGAGCCAAGCGAGCCAAGCGAGCCAAGCGAGCCAAACGAGCCAAACGAGCCAAACGAGTCAAACGAGTCAAACGAGTCAAACGAGTCAAACGAGTCAAACGAGTCAAACGAGTCAAACGAGTCAAACGAGTCAAACGAGTCAAACGAGTCAAACGAGTCAAACGAGTCAAACGAGTCAAACGAGTCAAACGAGTCAAACGAGTCAAACGAGTCAAACGAGTCAAACGAGTCAAACGAGTCAAACGAGTCAAACGAGTCAAACGAGTCAAACGAGTCAAACGAGCCAAGCGAGCCAATCGAGCCAAGCGAGCCAATCGAGCCAGGCGAGTCAAACGAGTCAACCGAGTCAAACGAGCCAAGCGAGCCAAGCGAGCCAAGCGAGCCAACCGAGCCAAGCGAGCCAAGCGAGCCAAGCGAGTCAAACGAGTCAAACGAGTCAAACGAGTCAAACGAGTCAAACGAGTCAAACGAGTCAAACGAGTCAAACGAGCCAAACGAGTCAAACGAGTCAAACGAGTCAAACGAGTCAAACGAGTCAAACGAGTCAAACGTGTCAAACGAGTCAAACGAGCCAAACGAGCCAAGCGAGCCAAGCGAGCCAAGCGAGCCAAGCGAGCCAAGCGAGACAAGCGAGCCAAGCGAGCCAAGCGAGCCAAACGAGTCAAACGAGTCAAACGAGTCAAACGAGTCAAACGAGTCAAACGAGTCAAACGAGTCAAACGAGTCAAACGAGTCAAACGAGTCAAACGAGTCAAACGAGTCAAACGAGTCAAACGAGTCAAACGAGTCAAACGAGTCAAACGAGTCAAACGAGTCAAACGAGTCAAACGAGTCAAACGAGTCAAACGAGTCAAACGAGTCAAACGAGTCAAACGAGTCAAACGAGTCAAACGAGTCAAACGAGTCAAACGAGTCAAACGAGTGAAACGGGTCGAACAGGACAATCGAGTCAAACGAGTGAAACGAGTCAAACGAGTCAAACGAGTCAAACGAGTCAAACGAGTAAAACGAGTCAAACGAGTGAAACGAGTCAATCGAGTCAAACGAGTAAAACGAGTCAAACGAGTTACTCGAGTCAATCGGGTCAAGCGAGTCAAACGAGTCAAACGAGTCAAACGAGTCAAACGAGTCAAACGAGTCAAACGAGTCAAACGAGTCAAACGAGTCAAACGAGTCAAACGAGTCAAACGAGTCAAACGGGTCGAACAGGACAATCGAGTCAAACGAGCCAAACGAGCCAAACGAGCCAAACGAGCCAAGCGAGCCAAGCGAGCCAAGCGAGTCAAACGAGCCAAACGAGCCAAACGAGCCAAACGAGCCAAACGAGCCAAACGAGCCAAACGAGCCAAACGAGCCAAACGAGCCAAACGAGCCAAACGAGTCAAACGAGTCAAACGAGTCAAACGAGTCAAACGAGTCAAACGAGTCAAACGAGTCAAACGAGTCAAACGAGTCAAACGAGTCAAACGAGTCAAACGAGTCAAACGAGTCAAACGAGTCAAACGAGTCAAACGAGTCAAACGAGTCAAACGAGTCAAACGAGTCAAACGAGTCAAACGAGTCAAACGAGTCAAACGAGTCAAACGAGTCAAACGAGTCAAACGAGTCAAACGAGTCAAACGAGTCAAACGAGTCAAACGAGTCAAACGAGTCAAACGAGTCAAACGAGTCAAACGAGTCAAACGAGTCAAACGAGTCAAACGAGTCAAACGAGTCAAACGAGTCAAACGAGTCAAACGAGTCAAACGAGTCAAACGAGTCAAACGAGTCAAACGAGTCAAACGAGTCAAACGAGTCAAACGAGTCAAACGAGTCAAACGAGTCAAACGAGTCAAACGAGTCAAACGAGTCAAACGAGTCAAACGAGTCAAACGAGTCAAACGAGTCAAACGAGTCAAACGAGTCAAACGAGTCAAACGAGTCAAACGAGTCAAACGAGTCAAACGAGTCAAACGAGTCAAACGAGTCAAACGAGTAAAACGAGTCAAACGAGTCAAACGAGTCAAACGAGTCAAACGAGTCAAACGAGTCAAACGAGTCAAACGAGTCAAACGAGTCAAACGAGTCAAACGAGTCAAACGAGTCAAACGAGTCAAACGAGTCAAACGAGTCAAACGAGTCAAACGAGTCAAACGAGTCAAACGAGTCAAACGAGTCAAACGAGTCAAACGAGTCAAACGAGTCAAACGAGTCAAACGAGTCAAACGAGTCAAACGAGTCAAACGAGTCAAACGAGTCAAACGAGTCAAACGAGTCAAACGAGTCAAACGAGTCAAACGAGTCAAACGAGTCAAACGAGTCAAACGAGTCAAACGAGTCAAACGAGTCAAACGAGTCAAACGAGTCAAACGAGTCAAACGAGTCAAACGAGTCAAACGAGTCAAACGAGTCAAACGAGTCAAACGAGTCAAACGAGCCAAACGAGTCAAACGAGTCAAACGAGTCAAACGAGTCAAACGAGTCAAACGAGTCAAACGTGTCAAACGAGTCAAACGAGCCAAACGAGCCAAGCGAGCCAAGCGAGCCAAGCGAGCCAGGCGAGTCAAACGAGTCAACCGAGTCAAACGAGCCAAGCGAGCCAAGCGAGCCAAGCGAGCCAAACGAGCCAAACGAGCCAAACGAGTCAAACGAGTCAAACGAGTCAAACGAGTCAAACGAGTCAAACGAGTCAAACGAGTCAAACGAGTCAAACGAGTCAAACGAGTCAAACGAGTCAAACGAGTCAAACGAGTCAAACGAGTCAAACGAGTCAAACGAGTCAAACGAGTCAAACGAGTCAAACGAGTCAAACGAGTCAAACGAGTCAAACGAGTCAAACGAGTCAAACGAGTCAAACGAGTCAAACGAGTCAAACGAGTCAAACGAGTCAAACGAGTCAAACGAGTCAAACGAGTCAAACGAGTCAAACGAGTCAAACGAGTAAAACGAGTCAAACGAGTCAAACGAGTCAAACGAGTCAAACGAGTCAAACGAGTCAAACGAGTCAAACGAGTCAAACGAGTCAAACGAGTCAAACGAGTCAAACGAGTCAAACGAGTCAAACGAGTCAAACGAGTCAAACGAGTCAAACGAGTCAAACGAGTCAAACGAGTCAAACGAGCCAAGCGAGCCAATCGAGCCAAGCGAGCCAATCGAGCCAGGCGAGTCAAACGAGTCAACCGAGTCAAACGAGCCAAGCGAGCCAAGCGAGCCAAGCGAGCCAACCGAGCCAAGCGAGCCAAGCGAGCCAAGCGAGTCAAACGAGTCAAACGAGTCAAACGAGTCAAACGAGTCAAACGAGTCAAACGAGTCAAACGAGTCAAACGAGCCAAACGAGTCAAACGAGTCAAACGAGTCAAACGAGTCAAACGAGTCAAACGAGTCAAACGTGTCAAACGAGTCAAACGAGCCAAACGAGCCAAGCGAGCCAAGCGAGCCAAGCGAGCCAAGCGAGCCAAGCGAGACAAGCGAGCCAAGCGAGCCAAGCGAGCCAAACGAGTCAAACGAGTCAAACGAGTCAAACGAGTCAAACGAGTCAAACGAGTCAAACGAGTCAAACGAGTCAAACGAGTCAAACGAGTCAAACGAGTCAAACGAGTCAAACGAGTCAAACGAGTCAAACGAGTCAAACGAGTCAAACGAGTCAAACGAGTCAAACGAGTCAAACGAGTCAAACGAGCCAAACGAGCCAAGCGAGCCAAGCGAGCCAAGCGAGTCAAACGAGCCAAGCGAGCCAAACGGGTCGAACAGGACAATCGAGTCAAACGAGTGAAACGAGTCAAACGAGTCAAACGAGTCAAACGAGCCAAACGAGTCAAACGAGTCAAACGAGTCAAACGAGTCAAACGAGTCAAACGAGTCAAACGAGTCAAACGAGTCAAACGAGTCAAACGAGTCAAACGAGTCAAACGAGTCAAACGAGTCAAACGAGTCAAACGAGTCAAACGAGTCAAACGAGTCAAACGAGTCAAACGAGTCAAACGAGTCAAACGAGTCAAACGAGTCAAACGAGTCAAACGAGTCAAACGAGTCAAACGAGTCAAACGAGTCAAACGAGTCAAACGAGTCAAACGAGTCAAACGAGTCAAACGAGTCAAACGAGTCAAACGAGTCAAACGAGTCAAACGAGTCAAACGAGTCAAACGAGTCAAACGAGTCAAACGAGTCAAACGAGTCAAACGAGTCAAACGAGTCAAACGAGTCAAACGAGTCAAACGAGTCAAACGAGTCAAACGAGTCAAACGAGTCAAACGAGTCAAACGAGTCAAACGAGTCAAACGAGTCAAACGAGTCAAACGAGTCAAACGAGTCAAACGAGTCAAACGAGTCAAACGAGTCAAACGAGTAAAACGAGTCAAACGAGTCAAACGAGTCAAACGAGTCAAACGAGTCAAACGAGTCAAACGAGTCAAACGAGTCAAACGAGTCAAACGAGTCAAACGAGTCAAACGAGTCAAACGAGTCAAACGAGTCAAACGAGTCAAACGAGTCAAACGAGTCAAACGAGTCAAACGAGTCAAACGAGTCAAACGAGTCAAACGAGTCAAACGAGTCAAACGAGTCAAACGAGTCAAACGAGTCAAACGAGTCAAACGAGTCAAACGAGTCAAACGAGTCAAACGAGTCAAACGAGTCAAACGAGTCAAACGAGTCAAACGAGTCAAACGAGTCAAACGAGTCAAACGAGTCAAACGAGTCAAACGAGTCAAACGAGTCAAACGAGTCAAACGAGTCAAACGAGTCAAACGAGCCAAACGAGTCAAACGAGTCAAACGAGTCAAACGAGTCAAACGAGTCAAACGAGTCAAACGAGTCAAACGTGTCAAACGAGTCAAACGAGCCAAACGAGCCAAGCGAGCCAAGCGAGCCAAGCGAGCCAGGCGAGTCAAACGAGTCAACCGAGTCAAACGAGCCAAGCGAGCCAAGCGAGCCAAGCGAGCCAAACGAGCCAAACGAGCCAAACGAGTCAAACGAGTCAAACGAGTCAAACGAGTCAAACGAGTCAAACGAGTCAAACGAGTCAAACGAGTCAAACGAGTCAAACGAGTCAAACGAGTCAAACGAGTCAAACGAGTCAAACGAGTCAAACGAGTCAAACGAGTCAAACGAGTCAAACGAGTCAAACGAGTCAAACGAGTCAAACGAGTCAAACGAGTCAAACGAGTCAAACGAGTCAAACGAGTCAAACGAGTCAAACGAGTCAAACGAGTCAAACGAGTCAAACGAGTCAAACGAGTCAAACGAGTCAAACGAGTCAAACGAGTCAAACGAGTCAAACGAGTCAAACGAGTCAAACGAGTCAAACGAGTCAAACGAGTCAAACGAGTCAAACGAGTCAAACGAGTCAAACGAGTCAAACGAGTCAAACGAGTCAAACGAGTCAAACGAGTCAAACGAGTCAAACGAGTCAAACGAGTCAAACGAGTCAAACGAGTCAAACGAGTCAAACGAGTCAAACGAGTCAAACGAGTCAAACGAGTCAAACGAGTCAAACGAGTCAAACGAGTCAAACGAGTCAAACGAGTCAAACGAGTCAAACGAGTCAAACGAGTCAAACGAGTCAAACGAGTCAAACGAGTCAAACGAGTCAAACGAGTCAAACGAGTCAAACGAGTCAAACGAGTCAAACGAGTCAAACGAGTCAAACGAGTCAAACGAGTCAAACGAGCCAAACGAGTCAAACGAGTCAAACGAGTCAAACGAGTCAAACGAGTCAAACGAGCCAAACGAGCCAAGCGAGCCAAGCGAGCCAAGCGAGCCAGGCGAGTCAAACGAGTCAACCGAGTCAAACGAGCCAAGCGAGCCAAGCGAGCCAAGCGAGCCAAACGAGCCAAACGAGCCAAACGAGTCAAACGAGTCAAACGAGTCAAACGAGTCAAACGAGTCAAACGAGTCAAACGAGTCAAACGAGTCAAACGAGTCAAACGAGTCAAACGAGTCAAACGAGTCAAACGAGTCAAACGAGTCAAACGAGTCAAACGAGTCAAACGAGTCAAACGAGTCAAACGAGTCAAACGAGTCAAACGAGTCAAACGAGTCAAACGAGCCAAGCGAGCCAATCGAGCCAAGCGAGCCAATCGAGCCAGGCGAGTCAAACGAGTCAACCGAGTCAAACGAGCCAAGCGAGCCAAGCGAGCCAAGCGAGCCAACCGAGCCAAGCGAGCCAAGCGAGCCAAGCGAGTCAAACGAGTCAAACGAGTCAAACGAGTCAAACGAGTCAAACGAGTCAAACGAGTCAAACGAGTCAAACGAGCCAAACGAGTCAAACGAGTCAAACGAGTCAAACGAGTCAAACGAGTCAAACGAGTCAAACGTGTCAAACGAGTCAAACGAGCCAAACGAGCCAAGCGAGCCAAGCGAGCCAAGCGAGCCAAGCGAGCCAAGCGAGACAAGCGAGCCAAGCGAGCCAAGCGAGCCAAACGAGTCAAACGAGTCAAACGAGTCAAACGAGTCAAACGAGTCAAACGAGTCAAACGAGTCAAACGAGTCAAACGAGTCAAACGAGTCAAACGAGTCAAACGAGTCAAACGAGTCAAACGAGTCAAACGAGTCAAACGAGTCAAACGAGTCAAACGAGTGAAACGGGTCGAACAGGACAATCGAGTCAAACGAGTGAAACGAGTCAAACGAGTCAAACGAGTCAAACGAGTCAAACGAGTAAAACGAGTCAAACGAGTGAAACGAGTCAATCGAGTCAAACGAGTAAAACGAGTCAAACGAGTTACTCGAGTCAATCGGGTCAAGCGAGTCAAACGAGTCAAACGAGTCAAACGAGTCAAACGAGTCAAACGAGTCAAACGAGTCAAACGAGTCAAACGAGTCAAACGAGTCAAACGAGTCAAACGAGTCAAACGGGTCGAACAGGACAATCGAGTCAAACGAGCCAAACGAGCCAAACGAGCCAAACGAGCCAAGCGAGCCAAGCGAGCCAAGCGAGTCAAACGAGCCAAACGAGCCAAACGAGCCAAACGAGCCAAACGAGCCAAACGAGCCAAACGAGCCAAACGAGCCAAACGAGCCAAACGAGCCAAACGAGTCAAACGAGTCAAACGAGTCAAACGAGTCAAACGAGTCAAACGAGTCAAACGAGTCAAACGAGTCAAACGAGTCAAACGAGTCAAACGAGTCAAACGAGTCAAACGAGTCAAACGAGTCAAACGAGTCAAACGAGTCAAACGAGTCAAACGAGTCAAACGAGTCAAACGAGTCAAACGAGTCAAACGAGTCAAACGAGTCAAACGAGTCAAACGAGTCAAACGAGTCAAACGAGTCAAACGAGTCAAACGAGTCAAACGAGTCAAACGAGTCAAACGAGTCAAACGAGTCAAACGAGTCAAACGAGTCAAACGAGTCAAACGAGTCAAACGAGTCAAACGAGTCAAACGAGTCAAACGAGTCAAACGAGTCAAACGAGTCAAACGAGTCAAACGAGTCAAACGAGTCAAACGAGTCAAACGAGTCAAACGAGTCAAACGAGTCAAACGAGTCAAACGAGTCAAACGAGTCAAACGAGTCAAACGAGTCAAACGAGTCAAACGAGTCAAACGAGTCAAACGAGTCAAACGAGTCAAACGAGTCAAACGAGTCAAACGAGTCAAACGAGTCAAACGAGTCAAACGAGTCAAACGAGTCAAACGAGTCAAACGAGTCAAACGAGTCAAACGAGTCAAACGAGTCAAACGAGTCAAACGAGTCAAACGAGTCAAACGAGTCAAACGAGTCAAACGAGTCAAACGAGTCAAACGAGTGAAACGAGTGAAACGGGTCGAACAGGACAATCGAGTCAAACGAGTGAAACGAGTCAAACGAGTCAAACGAGTCAAACGAGTCAAACGAGTCAAACGAGTCAAACGAGTGAAACGAGTCAATCGAGTCAAACGAGTCAAACGAGTCAAACGAGTTACTCGAGTCAATCGGGTCAAGCGAGTCAAACGAGTCAAACGAGTCAAACGAGTCAAACGAGTCAAACGAGTCAAACGAGTCAAACGAGTCAAACGAGTCAAACGAGTCAAACGAGTCAAACGAGTCAAACGAGTCAAACGAGCCAAACGAGCCAAACGAGCCAAACGAGCCAAACGAGCCAAACGAGCCAAACGAGCCAAACGATCCAAACGAGCCAAACGAGCCAAACGAGTCAAACGTGTCAAACGGGTCGAACGTGTGAAACGGGTCGAACAGGACAATCGAGTCAAACGAGTCAAACGAGTCAAACGACCCAAACGAGTCAAACGAGTCAAACAAGTCAAACGAGTCAAACGAGTCAAACGAGTGAAACGGGTCGAACAGGACAATCGAGTCAAACGAGTGAAACGAGTCAAACGAGTCAAACGAGTCAAACGAGTCAAACGAGTCAAACGAGCCAAACGAGTCAAACGAGTCAAACGAGTCAAACGAGTCAAACGAGTCAAACGAGTCAAACGAGTTACTCGAGTCAATCGGGTCAAGCGAGTCAAACGAGTCAAACGAGTCAAACGAGTCAAACGAGTCAAACGAGTCAAACGAGTCAAACGAGTCAAACGAGTCAAACGAGTCAAACGAGTCAAACGAGTCAAACGAGTCAATCGAGTCAAACGAGTCAAACGAGTCAAACGAGTTACTCGAGTCAATCGGGTCAAGCGATTCAAACGAGTCAAACGAGTCAAACGAGTCAAACGAGTCAAACGAGTCAAACGAGTCAAACGAGTCAAACGAGTCAAACGAGTCAAACGAGTCAAACGAGTCAAACGAGTCAAACGAGTCAAACGAGTCAAACGAGTCAAACGAGTCAAACGAGTCAAACGAGTCAAACGAGTCAAACGAGTCAAACGAGTCAAACGAGTCAAACGAGTCAAACGAGTCAAACGAGTCAAACGAGTCAAACGAGTCAAACGAGTCAAACGAGTCAAACGAGTCAAACGAGTCAAACGAGTCAAACGAGTCAAACGAGTCAAACGAGTCAAACGAGTCAAACGAGTCAAACGAGTCAAACGAGTCAAACGAGTCAAACGAGTCAAACGAGTCAAACGAGTCAAACGAGTCAAACGAGTCAAACGAGTCAAACGAGTCAAACGAGTCAAACGAGTCAAACGAGTCAAACGAGTCAAACGAGTCAAACGAGTCAAACGAGTCAAACGAGTCAAACGAGTCAAACGAGTCAAACGAGTCAAACGAGTCAAACGAGTCAAACGAGTCAAACGAGTCAAACGAGTCAAACGAGTCAAACGAGTCAAACGAGTCAAACGAGTGAAACGAGTCAAACGAGTGAAACGGGTCGAACAGGACAATCGAGTCAAACGAGTGAAACGAGTGAAACGAGTCAAACGAGTCAAACGAGTCAAACGAGTAAAACGAGTGAAACGAGTGAAACGAGTCAATCGAGTCAAACGAGTCAAACGAGTCAAACGAGTTACTCGAGTCAATCGGGTCAAGCGAGTCAAACGAGTCAAACGAGTCAAACGAGTCAAACGAGTCAAACGAGTCAAACGAGTCAAACGAGTCAAACGAGTCAAACGAGTCAAACGAGTCAAACGAGTCAAACGAGTCAAACGAGTCAAACGAGTCAAACGAGTCAAACGAGTCAAACGAGTCAAACGAGTCAAACGAGTCAAACGAGTCAAACGAGTCAAACGAGTCAAACGAGCCAAACGAGCCAAACGAGCCAAACGAGCCAAACGAGCCAAACGAGCCAAACGAGCCAAACGAGCCAAACGAGTCAAACGTGTCAAACGGGTCGAACGAGTGAAACGGGTCGAACAGGACAATCGAGTCAAACGAGTGAAACGAGTCAAACGACCCAAACGAGTCAAACGAGTCAAACGAGTCAAACGAGTGAAACGAGTCAAACGAGTGAAACGAGTCAAACGAGTGAAACGAGTCAAACGAGTGAAACGGGTCGAACAGGACAATCGAGTCAAACGAGTGAAACGAGTGAAACGAGTCAAACGAGTGAAACGAGTCAAACGAGTCAAACGAGTCAAACGAGTCAAACGAGTGAAACGAGTCAAACGAGTCAAACGAGTCAATCGAGTCAAACGAGTCAAACGAGTCAAACGAGTTACTCGAGTCAATCGGGTCAAGCGAGTCAAACGAGTCAAACGAGTCAAACGAGTCAAACGAGTCAAACGAGTCAAACGAGTCAAACGAGTCAAACGAGTCAAACGAGTCAAACGAGTCAAACGAGTCAAACGAGTCAAACGAGTCAAACGAGTCAAACGAGTCAAACGAGTCAAACGAGTCAAACGAGTCAAACGAGTCAAACGAGTCAAACGAGTCAAACGAGTCAAACGTGTCAAACGGGTCAAACGGGTCGAACGAGTCGAACGAGTCGAACGAGTCAAACGAGTCAAACGAGTCAAACGAGTCAAACGAGTCAAACGAGTCAAACGAGTCAAACGAGTCAAACGAGTCAAACGAGTCAAACGAGTCAAACGAGTCAAACGAGTCAAACGAGTCAAACGAGTCAAACGAGTCAAACGAGTCAAACGAGTCAAACGAGTCAAACGAGTCAAACGAGTCAAACGAGTCAAACGAGTCAAACGAGTCAAACGAGTCAAACGAGTCAAACGAGTCAAACGAGCCAAACGAGTCAAACGAGCCAAACGAGCCAAACGAGCCAAACGAGCCAAACGAGTCAAACGAGTCAAACGAGTCAAACGAGTCAAACGAGTCAAACGAGTCAAACGAGTCAAACAAGCCAAACGAGCCAAGCGAGCCAAGCGAGCCAAGCGAGCCAAGCGAGCCAAGGGAGCCAAGCGAGCCAAGCGAGCCAAGCGAGCCAAGCGAGCCAAGCGAGCCAAGCGAGCCAAGCGAGCCAAGCGAGCCAAGCGAGCCAAGCGAGCCAAGCGAGCCAAGCGAGCCAAGCGAGCCAAGCGAGCCAAGCGAGCCAAGCGAGCCAAGCGAGCCAAGCGAGCCAAGCGAGCCAAGCGAGCCAAGCGAGCCAAGCGAGCCAAGCGAGCCAAGCGAGCCAAGCGAGCCAAGCGAGCCAAGCGAGCCAAGCGAGCCAAGCGAGCCAAGCGAGTCAACCGAGTCAAACGAGTCAAACGAGTCAAACGAGTCAAACGAGTCATACGAGTCAAACGAGCCAAACGAGTCAAACGAGCCAAACGAGCCAAGCGAGCCAAGCGAGCCAAGCGAGCCAAGCGAGCCAAGCGAGCCAAGCGAGCCAAGCGAGCCAAGCGAGCCAAGCGAGCCAAGCGAGCCAAGCGAGCCAAGCGAGCCAAGCGAGCCAAGCGAGCCAAGCGTGCCAAGCGAGCCAAGCGAGTCAACCGAGTCAAACGAGTCAAACGAGTCAAACGAGTCAAACGAGTCAAACGAGTCAAACGAGTCAAACGAGCCAAACGAGTCAAACGAGCCAAACGAGTCAAACGAGTCAAACGAGTCAAACGAGTCAAACGAGTCAAACGAGCCAAACGAGTCAAACGAGCCAAACGAGCCAAACGAGCCAAACGAGTCATACGATTCAAACGAGTCAAACGAGCCAAACGAGTCAAACGAGTCAAACGAGTCAAACGAGTCAAACGAGCCAAACGAGTCAAACGAGCCAAACGAGCCAAACGAGCCAAGCGAGCCAAGCGAGCCAAGCGAGCCAAGCGAGTCAAGCGAGACAAGCGAGCCAAGCGAGCCAAGCGAGCCAAGCGAGTCAACCGAGTCAAACGAGTCAACCGAGCCAAGCGAGCCAAGCGAGCCAAGCGAGCCAAGCGAGCCAAGCGAGCCAAGCGAGCCAACCGAGCCAAGCGAGCCAAGCGAGCCAAGCGAGCCAAGCGAGCCAAGCGAGCCAAGCGAGCCAAGCGAGCCAAGCGAGCCAAGCGAGCCAAGCGAGCCAAGCGAGCCAAGCGAGCCAAGCGAGCCAAGCGAGCCAAGCGAGCCAAGCGAGCCAAGCGAGCCAAGCGAGCCAAGCGAGCCAAGCGAGCCAAGCGAGCCAAGCGAGCCAAGCGAGTCAACCGAGGCAAACGAGTCAAACGAGTCAAACGAGTCAAACGAGTCAAACGAGTCAAACGAGTCAAACGAGTCAAACGAGTCAAACGTGTCAAACGAGCCAAGCGAGCCAAGCGAGCCAAGCGAGCCAAGCGAGCCAAGCGAGCCAAACGAGCCAAACGAGTCAAACGTGTCAAACGGGTCGAACGAGTGAAACGGGTCGAACAGGACAATCGGGTCAAACGAGTGAAACGAGTCAAACGACCCAAACGAGTCAAACGAGTCAAACGAGTCAAACGAGTGAAACGAGTCAAACGAGTGAAACGGGTCGAACAGGACAATCGAGTGAAACGAGTGAAACGAGTGAAACGAGTGAAACGAGTCAAACGAGTCAAACGAGTCAAACGAGTCAAACGAGTCAAACGAGTCAAACGAGTCAAACGAGTCAAACGAGTCAAACGAGTCAAACGAGTCAAACGAGTCAAACGAGTCAAACGAGTCAAACGAGTCAAACGAGTCAAACGAGTCAAACGAGTCAAACGAGTCAAACGAGTCAAACGAGTCAAACGAGTCAAACGAGTCAAACGAGTCAAACGAGTCAAACGAGTCAAACGAGTCAAACGAGTCAAACGAGTCAAACGAGTCAAACGAGTCAAACGAGTCAAACGAGTCAAACGAGTCAAACGAGTCAAACGAGTCAAACGAGTCAAACGAGTCAAACGAGTCAAACGAGTCAAACGAGTCAAACGAGTCAAACGAGTCAAACGAGTCAAACGAGTCAAACGAGTCAAACGAGTCAAACGAGTCAAACGAGTCAAACGAGTCAAACGAGTCAAACGAGTCAAACGAGTCAAACGAGTCAAACGAGTCAAACGAGTCAAACGAGTCAAACGAGTCAAACGAGTCAAACGAGTCAAACGAGTCAAACGAGTCAAACGAGTCAAACGAGTCAAACGAGTCAAACGAGTCAAACGAGTCAAACGAGTCAAACGAGTCAAACGAGTCAAACGAGTCAAACGAGTCAAACGAGTCAAACGAGTCAAACGAGTCAAACGAGTCAAACGAGTCAAACGAGTCAAACGAGTCAAACGAGTCAAACGAGTCAAACGAGTCAAACGAGTCAAACGAGTCAAACGAGTCAAACGAGTCAAACGAGTCAAACGAGTCAAACGAGTCAAACGAGTCAAACGAGTCAAACGAGTCAAACGAGTCAAACGAGTCAAACGAGTCAAACGAGTCAAACGAGTCAAACGAGTCAAACGAGTCAAACGAGTCAAACGAGTCAAACGAGTCAAACGAGTCAAACGAGTCAAACGAGTCAAACGAGTCAAACGAGTCAAACGAGTCAAACGAGTCAAACGAGTCAAACGAGCCGAGCGAGCCGAGCGAGCCGAGCGAGCCGAGCGAGCCGAGCGAGCCGAGCGAGCCGAGCGAGCCGAGCGAGCCGAGCGAGCCGAGCGAGCCGAGCGAGCCGAGCGAGCCGAGCGAGCCGAGCGAGCCGAGCGAGCCGAGCGAGCCGAGCGAGCCGAGCGAGCCGAGCGAGCCGAGCGAGCCGAGCGAGCCGAGCGAGCCGAGCGAGCCAAGCAAGCCAAGCGAGCCAAGCGAGCCAAGCGAGCCAAGCGAGCCAAGCGAGCCAAGCGAGCCAAGCGAGCCAAGCGAGCCAAGCGAGCCAAGCGAGCCAAGCGAGCCAACCGAGTCAAACGAGTCAAACGAGTCCAACGAGTCAAACGAGTCAAACGAGTCAAACGAGTCAAACGAGTGAAACGAGTTAAACGAGTGAAACGGGTCGAACAGGACAATCGAGTCAAACGAGCCAAACGAGCCAAACGAGCCAAACGAGCCAAGCGAGCCAAGCGAGCCAAACGAGCCAAATGAGCCAAACGAGCCAAACGAGCCAAACGAGCCAAACGAGGCAAACGAGTCAAACGAGTCAAACGAGTCAAACGAGTCAAACGAGTCAAACGAGTCAAACGAGTCAAACGAGTCAAACGAGTCAAACGAGTCAAACGAGTCAAACGAGTCAAACGAGTCAAACGAGTCAAACGAGCCAAACGAGCCAAGCGAGCCAAGCGAGCCAAGCGAGCCAAGCGAGCCAAGCGAGCCAAGCGAGCCAAGCGAGCCAAGCGAGCCAAGCGAGCCAAGCGAGCCAAACGAGCCAAACGAGCCAAACGAGCCAAACGAGCCAAACGAGCCAAACGAGCCAAACGAGCCAAACGAGCCAAACGAGCGAAACGAGCCAAACGAGCCAAACGAGCCAAACGAGCCAAACGAGCCAAACGAGCCAAACGAGCCAAACGAGCCAAACGAGCCAAACGAGCCAAACGAGCCAAACGAGCCAAACGAGCCAAACGAGCCAAACGAGCCAAACGAGCCAAACGAGCCAAACGAGCCAAACGAGCCAAACGAGTCAAACGAGTCAAACGAGCCAAACGAGTCAAACGAGTCAAACGAGCCAAACGAGCCAAACGAGCCAAACGAGCCAAACGAGCCAAACGAGCCAAGCGAGCCAAGCGAGCCAAGCGAGCCAAGCGAGCCAAGCGAGCCAAGCGAGCCAAACGAGCCAAACGAGCCAAACGAGCCAAACGAGCCAAACGAGCCAAACGAGCCAAACGAGCCAAACGAGCCAAACGAGCCAAACGAGCCAAACGAGCCAAACGAGCCAAACGAGCCAAACGAGCCAAACGAGCCAAACGAGCCAAACGAGTCAAACGAGTCAAACGAGTCAAACGAGTCAAACGAGTCAAACGAGTCAAACGAGTCAAACGAGTCAAACGAGTCAAACGAGTCAAACGAGTCAAACGAGTCAAACGAGTCAAACGAGTCAAACGAGTGAAACGAGTCAAACGAGTGAAACGAGTCAAACGAGTGAAACGAGTCAAACGAGTGAAACGGGTCGAACAGGACAATCGAGTCAAACGAGTGAAACGAGTCAAACGAGTCAAACGAGTCAAACGAGTAAAACGAGTGAAACGAGTGAAACGAGTCAATCGAGTCAAACGAGTCAAACGAGTCAAACGAGTTACTTGAGTCAATCGGGTCAAGCGAGTCAAACGAGTCAAACGAGTCAAACGAGTCAAACGAGTCAAACGAGTCAAACGAGTCAAACGAGTCAAACGAGTCAAACGAGTCAAACGAGTCAAACGAGTCAAACGAGTCAAACGAGCCAAGCGAGTCAACCGAGTCAAACGAGTCAAACGAGTCAAACGAGTCAAACGAGTCAAACGAGTCAAACGAGTCAAACTAGTCAAACGAGCCAAACGAGTCAAACGAGCCAAACGAGCCAAGCGAGCCAAGCGAGCCAAGCGAGCCAAGCGAGCCAAGCGAGCCAAGCGAGCCAAGCGAGCCAAGCGAGCCAAGCGAGCCAAGCGAGCCAAGCGAGCCAAGCGAGCCAAGCGAGCCAAGCGAGCCAAGCGAGCCAAGCGAGCCAAGCGAGCCAAGCGAGCCAAGCGAGCCAAGCGAGCCAAGCGAGCCAAGCGAGCCAAGCGAGCCAAGCGAGCCAAGCGAGCCAATCGAGCCAAGCGAGCCAAACGAGCCAAACGAGCCAAACGAGCCAAGCGAGCCAAGCGAGCCAAGCGAGCCAAGCGAGCCAAGCGAGCCAAGCGAGCCAAGCGAGCCAAGCGAGCCAAGCGAGCCAAGCGAGCCAAGCGAGCCAAGCGAGTCAAGCGAGCCAAACGAGTCAAACGAGTCAAACGAGTCAAACGAGTCAAACGAGTCAAACGAGTCAAACGAGTCAAACGAGTCAAACGAGCCAAACGAGCCAAACGAGTCAAACGTGTCAAACGGGTCGAACGAGTGAAACGGGTCGAACAGGACAATCGGGTCAAACGAGTGAAACGAGTCAAACGACCCAAACGAGTCAAACGAGTCAAACGAGTCAAACGAGTGAAACGAGTCAAACGAGGGAAACGGGTCGAACAGGACAATCGAGTGAAACGAGTGAAACGAGTGAAACGAGTGAAACGAGTGAAACGAGTCAAACGAGTCAAACGAGTGAAACGAGTGAAACGAGTCAAACGAGTCAAACGAGTGAAACGAGTCAAACGAGTCAAACGAGTGATACGAGTCAAACGAGTGAAACGAGTCAAACGAGTGAAACGAGTCAAACGAGTGAAACGAGTCAAACGAGTGAAACGAGTCAAACGAGTGAAACGAGTCAAACGAGTGAAACGAGTCAAACGAGTGAAACGAGTGAAACGAGTGAAACGAGTGAAACGAGTCAAACGAGTGAAACGAGTCAAACGAGTCAAACGAGTCAAACGAGTCAAACGAGTCAAACGAGTCAAACGAGTCAAACGAGTCAAACGAGTCAAACGAGTCAAACGTGTCAAACGGGTCGAACGAGTGAAACGGGTCGAACAGGACAATCGAGTCAAACGAGTCAAACGAGTCAAACGAGTCGAACGAGTCAAACGAGACAAACGTGTCAAACGAGTCAAACGAGTCAAACGAGTCACACGAGTCAAACGAGTCAAACGAGTCAAACGAGCCAAGCGAGTCAACCGAGTCAAACGAGTCAAACGAGTCAAACGAGTCAAACGAGTCAAACGAGTCAAACGAGTCAAACTAGTCAAACGAGCCAAACGAGTCAAACGAGCCAAACGAGCCAAGCGAGCCAAGCGAGCCAAGCGAGCCAAGCGAGCCAAGCGAGCCAAGCGAGCCAAGCGAGCCAAGCGAGCCAAGCGAGCCAAACGAGCCAAACGAGCCAAACGAGCCAAACGAGCCAAACGAGCCAAACGAGCCAAACGAGCCAAACGAGCCAAACGAGCCAAACGAGCCAAACGAGCCAAACGAGCCAAACGAGCCAAACGAGCCAAACGAGCCAAACGAGCCAAACGAGCCAAACGAGCCAAACGAGCCAAACGAGCCAAACGAGCCAAACGAGCCAAACGAGCCAAACGAGCCAAACGAGCCAAACGAGCCAAACGAGCCAAACGAGCCAAACGAGCCAAACGAGCCAAACGAGCCAAACGAGCCAAACGAGCCAAACGAGCCAAACGAGCCAAACGAGCCAAACGAGCCAAACGAGCCAAACGAGCCAAACGAGCCAAACGAGCCAAACGAGCCAAACGAGCCAAACGAGCCAAACGAGTCAAACGAGTCAAACGAGTCAAACGAGTCAAACGAGTCAAACGAGACAAACGTGTCAAACGAGTCAAACGAGTCAAACGAGTCAAACGAGTCAAACGAGTGAAACGAGTTAAACGAGTGAAACGGGTCGAACAGGACAATCGAGTCAAACGAGCCAAACGAGCCAAACGAGTCAAACGAGTCAAACGAGTCAAACGAGTCAAACGAGTCAAACGAGTCAAACGAGTCAAACGAGTCAAACGAGTCAAACGAGTCAAACGAGTCAAACGAGTCAAACGAGTCAAACGAGTCAAACGAGTCAAACGAGTCAAACGAGTCAAACGAGTCAAACGAGTCAAACGAGTCAAACGAGTCAAACGAGTCAAACGAGCCAAACGAGCCAAGCGAGCCAAGCGAGCCAAGCGAGCCAAGCGAGCCAAGCGAGCCAAGCGAGCCAAGCGAGCCAAGCGAGCCAAGCGAACCAAGCGAGCCAAGCGAGCCAAGCGAGCCAAGCGAGCCAAGCGAGCCAAGCGAGCCAAGCGAGCCAAGCGAGCCAACCGAGGCAAACGAGCCAAACGAGCCAAACGAGCCAAACGAGCCAAACGAGCCAAACGAGCCAAGCGAGCCAAGCGAGCCAAGCGAGCCAAGCGAGCCAAGCGAGCCAAGCGAGCCAACCGAGCCAAACGAGCCAAACGAGCCAAACGAGCCAAACGAGCCAAACGAGCCAAACGAGCCAAACGAGCCAAACGAGCCAAACGAGCCAAACGAGCCAAACGAGCCAAACGAGCCAAACGAGCCAAACGAGCCAAACGAGCCAAACGAGCCAAACGAGCCAAACGAGCCAAACGAGCCAAAAGAGCCAAACGAGCCAAAAGAGCCAAACGAGCCAAACGAGCCAAACGAGCCAAACGAGCCAAACGAGCCAAACGAGCCAAACGAGCCAAACGAGCCAAACGAGCCAAACGAGCCAAACGAGCCAAACGAGCCAAACGAGCCAAACGAGTCAAACGAGTCAAACGAGTCAAACGAGTCAAACGAGTCAAACGAGTCAAACGAGTCAAACGAGTCAAACGAGTCAAACGAGTCAAACGAGTCAAACGAGTCAAACGAGTCAAACGAGTCAAACGAGTCAATCGAGTCAAACGAGTCAAACGAGTCAAACGAGTCAAACGAGTCAAACGAGTCAAACGAGTCAAACGAGTCAAACGAGTCAAACGAGTCAAACGAGTCAAACGAGTCAAACGAGTCAAACGAGTCAAACGAGTCAAACGAGTCAAACGAGTCAAACGAGTCAAACGAGTCAAACGAGTCAAACGAGTCAAACGAGTCAAACGAGTCAAACGAGTCAAACGAGTCAAACGAGTCAAACGAGTCAAACGAGTCAAACGAGTCAAACGAGTCAAACGAGTCAAACGAGTCAAACGAGTCAAACGAGTCAAACGAGTCAAACGAGTCAAACGAGTCAAACGAGTCAAACGAGTCAAACGAGTCAAACGAGTCAAACGAGTCAAACGAGTCAAACGAGTCAAACGAGTCAAACGAGTCAAACGAGTCAAACGAGTCAAACGAGTCAAACGAGTCAAACGAGTCAAACGAGTCAAACGAGTCAAACGAGTCAAACGAGTCAAACGAGTCAAACGAGTCAAACGAGTCAAACGAGTCAAACGAGTCAAACGAGTCAAACGAGTCAAACGAGTCAAACGAGTCAAACGAGTCAAACGAGTCAAACGAGTCAAACGAGTCAAACGAGTCAAACGAGTCAAACGAGTCAAACGAGTCAAACGAGTCAAACGAGTCAAACGAGTCAAACGAGTCAAACGAGCCAAACGAGCCAAGCGAGCCAAGCGAGCCAAGCGAGCCAAGCGAGCCAAGCGAGCCAAGCGAGCCAAGCGAGCCAAGCGAGCCAAGCGAGCCAAGCGAGCCAAGCGAGCCAACCGAGCCAACCGAGCCAAACGAGCCAAACGAGCCAAACGAGCCAAACGAGCCAAACGAGCCAAACGAGCCAAACGAGCCAAACGAGCCAAACGAGCCAAACGAGCCAAACGAGCCAAACGAGCCAAACGAGCCAAACGAGCCAAACGAGCCAAACGAGCCAAACGAGCCAAACGAGCCAAACGAGCCAAACGAGCCAAACGAGCCAAACGAGCCAAACGAGCCAAACGAGCCAAACGAGCCAAACGAGCCAAACGAGCCAAACGAGCCAAACGAGCCAAACGAGCCAAACGAGCCAAACGAGCCAAACGAGCCAAACGAGCCAAAAGAGCCAAACGAGCCAAACGAGCCAAACGAGCCAAACGAGCCAAACGAGCCAAACGAGTCAAACGAGTCAAACGAGTCAAACGAGTCAAACGAGTCAAACGAGACAAACGTGTCAAACGAGTCAAACGAGTCAAACGAGTCAAACGAGTCAAACGAGTGAAACGAGTTAAACGAGTGAAACGGGTCGAACAGGACAATCGAGTCAAACGAGCCAAACGAGCCAAACGAGCCAAACGAGTCAAACGAGTCAAACGAGTCAAACGAGTCAAACGAGTCAAACGAGTCAAACGAGTCAAACGAGTCAAACGAGTCAAACGAGTCAAACGAGTCAAACGAGTCAAACGAGTCAAACGAGTCAAACGAGTCAAACGAGTCAAACGAGTCAAACGAGTCAAACGAGTCAAACGAGTCAAACGAGTCAAACGAGTCAAACGAGTCAAACGAGTCAAACGAGTCAAACGAGTCAAACGAGTCAAACGAGCCAAGCGAGCCAAGCGAGCCAAGCGAGCAAAGCGAGCCAAGCGAGCCAAGCGAGCCAAGCGAGCCAACCGAGGCAAACGAGCCAAACGAGCCAATCGAGCCAAACGAGCCAAACGAGCCAAGCGAGCCAAGCGAGCCAAGCGAGCCAAGCGAGCCAAGCGAGCCAAGCGAGCCAAGCGAGCCAACCGAGCCAAACGAGCCAAACGAGCCAAACGAGCCAAACGAGCCAAACGAGCCAAACGAGCCAAACGAGCCAAACGAGCCAAACGAGCCAAACGAGCCAAACGAGTCAAACGAGTCAAACGAGTCAAACGAGTCAAACGAGTCAAACGAGTCAAACGAGTCAAACGAGTCAAACGAGTCAAACGAGTCAAACGAGTCAAACGAGTCAAACGAGTCAAACGAGTCAAACGAGTCAAACGAGTCAAACGAGTCAAACGAGTCAAACGAGTCAAACGAGTCAAACGAGTCAAACGAGTCAAACGAGTCAAACGAGTCAAACGAGTCAAACGAGCCAAGCGAGCCAAGCGAGCCAAGCGAGCAAAGCGAGCCAAGCGAGCCAAGCGAGCCAAGCGAGCCAACCGAGGCAAACGAGCCAAACGAGCCAATCGAGCCAAACGAGCCAAACGAGCCAAGCGAGCCAAGCGAGCCAAGCGAGCCAAGCGAGCCAAGCGAGCCAAGCGAGCCAAGCGAGCCAACCGAGCCAAACGAGCCAAACGAGCCAAACGAGCCAAACGAGCCAAACGAGCCAAACGAGCCAAACGAGCCAAACGAGCCAAACGAGCCAAACGAGCCAAACGAGCCAAACGAGCCAAACGAGCCAAACGAGCCAAACGAGCCAAACCAGCCAAACGAGCCAAACCAGCCAAACGAGCCAAACGAGCCAAACGAGCCAAACGAGTCAAACGAGTCAAACGAGTCAAACGAGTCAAACGAGTCAAACGAGTCAAACGAGTCAAACGAGTCAAACGAGTCAAACGAGTCAAACGAGTCAAACGAGTCAAACGAGTCAAACGAGTCAAACGAGTCAAACGAGTCAAACGAGTCAAACGAGTCAAACGAGTCAAACGAGTCAAACGAGTCAAACGAGTCAAACGAGTCAAACGAGTCAAACGAGTCAAACGAGCCAAACGAGCCAAGCGAGCCAAGCGAGCCAAGCGAGCCAAGCGAGCCAAGCGAGCCAAGCGAGCCAAGCGAGCCAACCGAGCCAAACGAGCCAAACGAGCCAAACGAGCCAAACGAGCCAAACGAGCCAAACGAGCCAAGCGAGCCAAGCGAGCCAAGCGAGCCAAGCGAGCCAAGCGAGCCAACCGAGCCAACCGAGCCAAACGAGCCAAACGAGCCAAACGAGCCAAACGAGCCAAACGAGCCAAACGAGCCAAACGAGCCAAACGAGCCAAACGAGCCAAACGAGCCAAACGAGCCAAACGAGCCAAACGAGCCAAACGAGCCAAACGAGCCAAACGAGCCAAACGAGCCAAACGTGCCAAACGAGCCAAACGAGCCAAACGAGCCAAACGAGCCAAACGAGCCAAACGAGCCAAACGAGCCAAACGAGCCAAACGAGCCAAACGAGCCAAACGAGCCAAACGAGCCAAACGAGCCAAACGAGCCAAACGAGCCAAACGAGCCAAACGAGCCAAACGAGCCAAACGAGCCAAACGAGCCAAACGAGCCAAAAGAGCCAAACGAGCCAAACGAGCCAAACGAGCCAAACGAGCCAAACGAGCCAAACGAGTCAAACGAGTCAAACGAGTCAAACGAGTCAAACGAGTCAAACGTGTCAAACGAGTCAAACGAGTCAAACGAGTCAAACGAGTCAAACGAGTGAAACGAGTTAAACGAGTGAAACGGGTCGAACAGGACAATCGAGTCAAACGAGCCAAACGAGCCAAACGAGCCAAACGAGTCAAACGAGTCAAACGAGTCAAACGAGTCAAACGAGTCAAACGAGTCAAACGAGTCAAACGAGTCAAACGAGTCAAACGAGTCAAACGAGTCAAACGAGTCAAACGAGTCAAACGAGTCAAACGAGTCAAACGAGTCAAACGAGTCAAACGAGTCAAACGAGTCAAACGAGTCAAACGAGTCAAACGAGTCAAACGAGCCAAACGAGTCAAACGAGCCAAGCGAGCCAAGCGAGCCAAGCGAGCCAAGCGAGCCAAGCGAGCCAAGCGAGCCAAGCGAGCCAAGCGAGCCAAGCGAGCCAAGCGAGCCAAGCGAGCCAAGCGAGCCAAACGAGCCAAACGAGCCAAACGAGCCAAGCGAGCCAAGCGAGCCAAGCGAGCCAAGCGAGCCAAGCGAGCCAACCGAGCCAAACGAGCCAAACGAGCCAAACGAGCCAAACGAGCCAAACGAGCCAAACGAGCCAAACGAGCCAAACGAGCCAAACGAGCCAAACGAGCCAAACGAGCCAAACGAGCCAAACGAGCCAAACGAGCCAAACGAGCCAAACGAGCCAAACGAGCCAAACGAGCCAAACGAGCCAAACGAGCCAAACGAGCCAAACGAGCCAAACGAGCCAAACGAGCCAAACGAGCCAAACGAGCCAAACGAGCCAAACGAGCCAAACGAGCCAAACGAGCCAAACGAGCCAAACGAGCCAAACGAGCCAAACGAGCCAAACGAGCCAAACGAGCCAAACGAGCCAAACGAGCCAAACGAGCCAAACGAGCCAAACGAGCCAAACGAGCCAAACGAGCCAAACGAGCCAAACGAGCCAAACGAGCCAAACGAGCCAAACGAGCCAAACGAGCCAAACGAGGCAAACGAGCCAAACGAGCCAAACGAGCCAAACGAGCCAAACGAGCCAAACGAGCCAAACGAGCCAAACGAGCCAAACGAGCCAAACGAGCCAAACGAGCCAAACGAGCCAAACGAGCCAAACGAGCCAAACGAGTCAAACGAGACAAACGAGTCAAACGAGTCAAACGAGTCAAACGAGTCAAACGAGTCAAACGAGTCAAACGAGTCAAACGAGTCAAACGGGTCAATCGAGTCAAACGAGTCAAACGAGTCAAACGAGTCAAACGAGTCAAACGAGCCAAACGAGTCAAACGAGCCAAACGAGCCAAACGAGCCAAACGAGCCAAACGAGTCAAACGAGTCAAACGAGTCAAACGAGTCAAACGTGTCAAACGGGTCGAACGAGTGAAACGGGTCGAACAGGACAATCGAGTCAAACGAGTCAAACGAGTCAAACGAGTCAAACGAGTCAAACGAGTCAAACGTGTCAAACGAGTCAAACGAGTCAAACGAGTCAAACGAGTCAAACGAGTCAAACGAGTCAAACGAGTCAAACGGGTCAAACGGGTCAATCGAGTCAAACGAGTCAAACGAGTCAAACGGGTCAAACGAGTCAAACGGGTCAATCGAGTCAAACGAGTCAAACAAGTCAAACGAGTCAAACGAGTCAAACGAGTCAAACGAGTCAAACGAGCCAAACGAGTCAAACGAGCCAAACGAGCTAAACGAGCCAAACGAGTCAAACGAGTCAAACGAGTCAAACGAGTCAAACGAGTCAAACGAGTCAAACGTGTCAAACGAGTCAAACGAGCCAAACGAGCCAAACGAGCCAAGCGAGCCAAGCGAGCCAAGCGAGCCAAGCGAGCCAAGCGAGCCAAGCGAGCAAACCGAGCCAAGCGAGCCAACCGAGCCAAGCGAGCCAAGCGAGCCAAGCGAGCCAAGCGAGCCAAACGAGCCAAACGAGTCAAACGAGTCAAACGAGTCAAACGAGTCAAACGAGACAAACGTGTCAAACGAGTCAAACGAGTCAAACGAGTCAAACGAGTCAAACGAGTCAAACGAGTCAAACGAGTCAAACGGGTCAAACGGGTCAATCGAGTCAAACGAGTCAAACGAGTCAAACGAGTCAAACGAGTCAAACGAGTCAAACGAGTCAAACGAGTCAAACGAGTCAAACGAGTCAAACGAGTCAAACGAGTCAAACGAGTGAAACGAGTCAAACGAGTGAAACGAGTCAAACGAGTGAAACGAGTCAAACGAGTGAAACGGGTCGAACAGGACAATCGAGTCAAACGAGTGAAACGAGTCAAACGAGTCAAACGAGTCAAACGAGTAAAACGAGTGAAACGAGTGAAACGAGTCAATCGAGTCAAACGAGTCAAACGAGTCAAACGAGTTACTTGAGTCAATCGGGTCAAGCGAGCCAAACGAGCCAAACGAGCCAAACGAGCCAAACGAGCCAAACGAGCCAAACGAGCCAAACGAGCCAAACGAGCCAAACGAGCCAAACGAGCCAAACGAGCCAAACGAGCCAAACGAGCCAAACGAGCCAAACGAGCCAAACGAGCCAAACGAGCCAAACGAGCCAAACGAGCCAAACGAGCCAAACGAGCCAAACGAGCCAAACGAGCCAAACGAGCCAAACGAGCCAAACGAGCCAAACGAGCCAAACGAGCCAAACGAGCCAAACGAGCCAAACGAGCCAAACGAGCCAAACGAGCCAAACGAGTCAAACGAGACAAACGTGTCAAACGAGTCAAACGAGTCAAACGAGTCAAACGAGTCAAACGAGTCAAACGAGTCAAACGAGTCAAACGGGTCAATCGAGTCAAACGAGTCAAACGAGTCAAACGAGTCAAACGAGTCAAACGAGCCAAACGAGTCAAACGAGCCAAACGAGCCAAACGAGCCAAACGAGCCAAACGAGTCAAACGAGTCAAACGAGTCAAACGAGTCAAACGTGTCAAACGGGTCGAACGAGTGAAACGGGTCGAACAGGACAATCGAGTCAAACGAGTCAAACGAGTCAAACGAGTCAAACGAGTCAAACGAGTCAAACGAGTCAAACGAGTCAAACGAGTCAAACGAGTCAAACGAGTCAAACGAGTCAAACGAGTCAAACGAGTCAAACGAGTCAAACGAGTCAAACGAGTCAAACGAGTCAAACGAGTCAAACGAGTCAAACGAGTCAAACGAGTCAAACGAGTCAAACGATTCAAACGAGTCAAACGAGTCAAACGAGTCAAACGAGTCAAACGAGTCAAACGAGTCAAACGAGTCAAACGAGTCAAACGAGTCAAACGAGTCAAACGAGTCAAACGAGTCAAACGAGTCAAACGAGTCAAACGAGTCAAACGAGTCAAACGAGTCAAACGAGTCAAACGAGTCAAACGAGTCAAACGAGTCAAACGAGTCAAACGAGTCAAACGAGTCAAACGAGTCAAACGAGTCAAACGAGTCAAACGAGTCAAACGAGTCAAACGAGTCAAACGAGTCAAACGAGTCAAACGAGTCAAACGAGTCAAACGAGTCAAACGAGTCAAACGAGTCAAACGAGTCAAACGAGTCAAACGAGTCAAACGAGTCAAACGAGTCAAACGAGTCAAACGAGCCAAACGAGCCAAGCGAGCCAAGCGAGCCAAGCGAGCCAAGCGAGCCAAGCGAGCCAAGCGAGCCAAGCGAGCCAAGCGAGCCAAGCGAGCCAACCGAGCCAAACGAGCCAAACGAGCCAAACGAGCCAAACGAGCCAAACGAGCCAAACGAGCCAAGCGAGCCAAGCGAGCCAAGCGAGCCAAGCGAGCCAAGCGAGCCAACCGAGCCAACCGAGCCAAACGAGCCAAACGAGCCAAACGAGCCAAACGAGCCAAACGAGCCAAACGAGCCAAACGAGCCAAACGAGCCAAACGAGCCAAACGAGCCAAACGAGCCAAACGAGCCAAACGAGCCAAACGAGCCAAACGAGCCAAACGAGCCAAACGAGCCAAACGAGCCAAACGAGCCAAACGAGCCAAACGAGCCAAACGAGCCAAACGAGCCAAACGAGCCAAACGAGCCAAACGAGCCAAACGAGCCAAACGAGCCAAACGAGCCAAACGAGCCAAACGAGCCAAACGAGCCAAACGAGCCAAACGAGCCAAACGAGCCAAACGAGCCAAACGAGCCAAACGAGCCAAACGAGCCAAACGAGCCAAAAGAGCCAAACGAGCCAAACGAGCCAAACGAGCCAAACGAGCCAAACGAGCCAAACGAGTCAAACGAGTCAAACGAGTCAAACGAGTCAAACGAGTCAAACGTGTCAAACGAGTCAAACGAGTCAAACGAGTCAAACGAGTCAAACGAGTGAAACGAGTTAAACGAGTGAAACGGGTCGAACAGGACAATCGAGTCAAACGAGCCAAACGAGCCAAACGAGCCAAACGAGTCAAACGAGTCAAACGAGTCAAACGAGTCAAACGAGTCAAACGAGTCAAACGAGTCAAACGAGTCAAACGAGTCAAACGAGTCAAACGAGTCAAACGAGTCAAACGAGTCAAACGAGTCAAACGAGTCAAACGAGTCAAACGAGTCAAACGAGCCAAACGAGCCAAACGAGCCAAGCGAGCCAAGCGAGCCAAGCGAGCCAAGCGAGCCAAGCGAGCCAAGCGAGCCAAGCGAGCCAAGCGAGCCAAGCGAGCCAAGCGAGCCAAGCGAGCCAAGCGAGCCAAACGAGCCAAACGAGCCAAACGAGCCAAGCGAGCCAAGCGAGCCAAGCGAGCCAAGCGAGCCAAGCGAGCCAACCGAGCCAAACGAGCCAAACGAGCCAAACGAGCCAAACGAGCCAAACGAGCCAAACGAGCCAAACGAGCCAAACGAGCCAAACGAGCCAAACGAGCCAAACGAGCCAAACGAGCCAAACGAGCCAAACGAGCCAAACGAGCCAAACGAGCCAAACGAGCCAAACGAGCCAAACGAGCCAAACGAGCCAAACGAGCCAAACGAGCCAAACGAGCCAAACGAGCCAAACGAGCCAAACGAGCCAAACGAGCCAAACGAGCCAAACGAGCCAAACGAGCCAAACGAGCCAAACGAGCCAAACGAGCCAAACGAGCCAAACGAGCCAAACGAGCCAAACGAGCCAAACGAGCCAAACGAGTCAAACGAGTCAAACGAGTCAAACGAGTCAAACGAGTCAAACGAGTCAAACGAGTCAAACGAGTCAAACGAGTCAAACGAGTCAAACGAGTCAAACGAGTCAAACGAGTCAAACGAGTCAAACGATTCAAACGAGTCAAACGAGTCAAACGAGCCAAACGAGCCAAACGAGCCAAGCGAGCCAAGCGAGCCAAGCGAGCCAAGCGAGCCAAGCGAGCCAAGCGAGCCAAGCGAGCCAAGCGAGCCAAGCGAGCCAAGCGAGCCAAGCGAGCCAAGCGAGCCAAACGAGCCAAACGAGCCAAACGAGCCAAGCGAGCCAAGCGAGCCAAGCGAGCCAAGCGAGCCAAGCGAGCCAACCGAGCCAAACGAGCCAAACGAGCCAAACGAGCCAAACGAGCCAAACGAGCCAAACGAGCCAAACGAGCCAAACGAGCCAAACGAGCCAAACGAGCCAAACGAGCCAAACGAGCCAAACGAGCCAAACGAGCCAAACGAGCCAAACGAGCCAAACGAGCCAAACGAGCCAAACGAGCCAAACGAGCCAAACGAGCCAAACGAGCCAAACGAGCCAAACGAGCCAAACGAGCCAAACGAGCCAAACGAGCCAAACGAGCCAAACGAGCCAAACGAGCCAAACGAGCCAAACGAGCCAAACGAGCCAAACGAGCCAAACGAGCCAAACGAGCCAAACGAGCCAAACGAGCCAAACGAGCCAAACGAGCCAAACGAGCCAAACGAGCCAAACGAGCCAAACGAGCCAAACGAGCCAAACGAGCCAAACGAGCCA
This sequence comes from Andrena haemorrhoa, assembly GCA_910592295.1. Taxonomy (NCBI): domain Eukaryota; kingdom Metazoa; phylum Arthropoda; class Insecta; order Hymenoptera; family Andrenidae; genus Andrena; species Andrena haemorrhoa. The sequence continues at coordinate 134,895 of CAJUZA010000346.1, read as the reverse complement.
AACGAGCCAAACGAGCCAAACGAGCCAAACGAGCCAAACGAGCCAAACGAGCCAAACGAGCCAAACGAGCCAAACGAGCCAAACGAGCCAAACGAGCCAAACGAGCCAAACGAGCCAAACGAGCCAAACGAGCCAAACGAGTCAAACGAGACAAACGTGTCAAACGAGTCAAACGAGTCAAACGAGTCAAACGAGTCAAACGAGTCAAACGAGTCAAACGAGTCAAACGGGTCAATCGAGTCAAACGAGTCAAACGAGTCAAACGAGTCAAACGAGTCAAACGAGCCAAACGAGTCAAACGAGCCAAACGAGCCAAACGAGCCAAACGAGCCAAACGAGTCAAACGAGTCAAACGAGTCAAACGAGTCAAACGTGTCAAACGGGTCGAACGAGTGAAACGGGTCGAACAGGACAATCGAGTCAAACGAGTCAAACGAGTCAAACGAGTCAAACGAGTCAAACGAGACAAACGTGTCAAACGAGTCAAACGAGTCAAACGAGTCAAACGAGTCAAACGAGTCAAACGAGTCAAACGAGTCAAACGGGTCAAACGGGTCAATCGAGTCAAACGAGTCAAACGAGTCAAACGGGTCAAACGAGTCAAACGGGTCAATCGAGTCAAACGAGTCAAACGAGTCAAACGAGTCAAACGAGTCAAACGAGCCAAACGAGCCAAACGAGCCAAGCGAGCCAAGCGAGCCAAGCGAGCCAAGCGAGCCAAGCGAGCCAAGCGAGCCAAGCGAGCCAAGCGAGCCAAGCGAGCCAAGCGAGCCAAGCGAGCCAAGCGAGCCAAACGAGCCAAACGAGCCAAACGAGCCAAGCGAGCCAAGCGAGCCAAGCGAGCCAAGCGAGCCAAGCGAGCCAACCGAGCCAAACGAGCCAAACGAGCCAAACGAGCCAAACGAGCCAAACGAGCCAAACGAGCCAAACGAGCCAAACGAGCCAAACGAGCCAAACGAGCCAAACGAGCCAAACGAGCCAAACGAGCCAAACGAGCCAAACGAGCCAAACGAGCCAAACGAGCCAAACGAGCCAAACGAGCCAAACGAGCCAAACGAGCCAAACGAGCCAAACGAGCCAAACGAGCCAAACGAGCCAAACGAGCCAAACGAGCCAAACGAGCCAAACGAGCCAAACGAGCCAAACGAGCCAAACGAGCCAAACGAGCCAAACGAGCCAAACGAGCCAAACGAGCCAAACGAGCCAAACGAGCCAAACGAGCCAAACGAGCCAAACGAGCCAAACGAGCCAAACGAGCCAAACGAGCCAAACGAGCCAAACGAGCCAAACGAGTCAAACGAGTCAAACGAGTCAAACGAGTCAAACGTGTCAAACGGGTCGAACGAGTGAAACGGGTCGAACAGGACAATCGAGTCAAACGAGTCAAACGAGTCAAACGAGTCAAACGAGTCAAACGAGACAAACGTGTCAAACGAGTCAAACGAGTCAAACGAGTCAAACGAGTCAAACGAGTCAAACGAGTCAAACGAGTCAAACGGGTCAAACGGGTCAATCGAGTCAAACGAGTCAAACGAGTCAAACGGGTCAAACGAGTCAAACGGGTCAATCGAGTCAAACGAGTCAAACAAGTCAAACGAGTCAAACGAGTCAAACGAGTCAAACGAGTCAAACGAGCCAAACGAGTCAAACGAGCCAAACGAGCTAAACGAGCCAAACGAGTCAAACGAGTCAAACGAGTCAAACGAGTCAAACGAGTCAAACGAGTCAAACGAGTCAAACGAGTCAAACGAGCCAAACGAGCCAAACGAGCCAAGCGAGCCAAACGAGCCAAGCGAGCCAAGCGAGCCAAGCGAGCCAAGCGAGCAAACCGAGCCAAGCGAGCCAACCGAGCCAAGCGAGCCAAGCGAGCCAAGCGAGCCAAGCGAGCCAAACGAGCCAAACGAGTCAAACGAGTCAAACGAGTCAAACGAGTCAAACGAGTCAAACGAGTCAAACGTGTCAAACGAGTCAAACGAGCCAAACGAGCCAAGCGAGCCAAGCGAGCCAAGCGAGCCAAGCGAGCCAAGCGAGCCAAGCGAGCCAAGCGAGCCAAGCGAGCCAAGCGAGCCAAGCGAGCCAAGCGAGCCAACCGAGCCAAGCGAGCCAACCGAGCCAAGCGAGCCAAGCGAGCCAAGCGAGCCAAGCGAGCCAAGCGAGTCAACCGAGTCAAACGAGTCAAACGAGTCAAACGAGTCAAACGAGTCAAACGACTCAAACGAGTCAAACGAGTCAAACGAGTCAAACGAGTCAAACGAGTCAAACGAGTCAAACGAGTCAAACGAGTCAAACGAGTCAAACGAGTCAAACGAGTCAAACGAGTCAAACGAGTCAAACGAGTCAAACGAGTCAAACGAGTCAAACGAGTCAAACGAGTCAAACGAGTCAAACGAGTCAAACGAGTCAAACGAGTCAAACGAGTCAAACGAGTCAAACGAGTCAAACGAGTCAAACGAGTCAAACGAGTCAAACGAGTCAAACGAGTCAAACGAGTCAAACGAGTCAAACGAGTCAAACGAGTCAAACGAGTCAAACGAGTCAAACGAGTCAAACGAGTCAAACGAGTCAAACGAGTCAAACGAGTCAAACGAGTCAAACGAGTCAAACGAGTCAAACGAGTCAAACGAGTCAAACGAGTCAAACGAGTCAAACGAGTCAAACGAGTCAAACGAGTCAAACGAGTCAAACGAGTCAAACGAGTCAAACGAGTCAAACGAGTCAAACGAGTCAAACGAGTCAAACGAGTCAAACGAGTCAAACGAGTCAAACGAGTCAAACGAGTCAAACGAGTCAAACGAGTCAAACGAGTCAAACGAGTCAAACGAGTCAAACGAGTCAAACGAGTCAAACGAGTCAAACGAGTCAAACGAGTCAAACGAGTCAAACGAGTCAAACGAGTCAAACGAGTCAAACGAGTCAAACGAGTCAAACGAGTCAAACGAGTCAAACGAGTCAAACGAGCCAAACGAGCCAAGCGAGCCAAGCGAGCCAAGCGAGCCAAGCGAGCCAAGCGAGCCAAGCGAGCCAAGCGAGCCAAGCGAGCCAAGCGAGCCAAGCGAGCCAAGCGAGCCAAGCGAGCCAACCGAGCCAACCGAGCCAAACGAGCCAAACGAGCCAAACGAGCCAAACGAGCCAAACGAGCCAAACGAGCCAAACGAGCCAAACGAGCCAAACGAGCCAAACGAGCCAAACGAGCCAAACGAGCCAAACGAGCCAAACGAGCCAAACGAGCCAAACGAGCCAAACGAGCCAAACGAGCCAAACGAGCCAAACGAGCCAAACGAGCCAAACGAGCCAAACGAGCCAAACGAGCCAAACGAGCCAAACGAGCCAAACGAGCCAAACGAGCCAAACGAGCCAAACGAGCCAAACGAGCCAAACGAGCCAAACGAGCCAAACGAGCCAAACGAGCCAAACGAGCCAAAAGAGCCAAACGAGCCAAACGAGCCAAACGAGCCAAACGAGCCAAACGAGCCAAACGAGTCAAACGAGTCAAACGAGTCAAACGAGTCAAACGAGTCAAACGAGACAAACGTGTCAAACGAGTCAAACGAGTCAAACGAGTCAAACGAGTCAAACGAGTGAAACGAGTTAAACGAGTGAAACGGGTCGAACAGGACAATCGAGTCAAACGAGCCAAACGAGCCAAACGAGCCAAACGAGTCAAACGAGTCAAACGAGTCAAACGAGTCAAACGAGTCAAACGAGTCAAACGAGTCAAACGAGTCAAACGAGTCAAACGAGTCAAACGAGTCAAACGAGTCAAACGAGTCAAACGAGTCAAACGAGTCAAACGAGTCAAACGAGTCAAACGAGTCAAACGAGTCAAACGAGTCAAACGAGTCAAACGAGTCAAACGAGTCAAACGAGTCAAACGAGTCAAACGAGTCAAACGAGCCAAGCGAGCCAAGCGAGCCAAGCGAGCCAAGCGAGCCAACCGAGCCAACCGAGCCAAACGAGCCAAACGAGCCAAACGAGCCAAACGAGCCAAACGAGCCAAACGAGCCAAACGAGCCAAACGAGCCAAACGAGCCAAACGAGCCAAACGAGCCAAACGAGCCAAACGAGCCAAACGAGCCAAACGAGCCAAACGAGCCAAACGAGCCAAACGAGCCAAACGAGCCAAACGAGTCAAACGAGCCAAACGAGCCAAACGAGCCAAACGAGCCAAACGAGCCAAACGAGCCAAACGAGCCAAACGAGCCAAACGAGCCAAACGAGCCAAACGAGCCAAACGAGCCAAACGAGCCAAACGAGCCAAACGAGCCAAACGAGCCAAACGAGCCAAACGAGCCAAACGAGCCAAACGAGCCAAACGAGCCAAACGAGCCAAACGAGCCAAACGAGCCAAACGAGCCAAACGAGCCAAACGAGCCAAAAGAGCCAAACGAGCCAAACGAGCCAAACGAGCCAAACGAGCCAAACGAGCCAAACGAGTCAAACGAGTCAAACGAGTCAAACGAGTCAAACGAGTCAAACGAGACAAACGTGTCAAACGAGTCAAACGAGTCAAACGAGTCAAACGAGTCAAACGAGTGAAACGAGTTAAACGAGTGAAACGGGTCGAACAGGACAATCGAGTCAAACGAGCCAAACGAGCCAAACGAGCCAAACGAGTCAAACGAGTCAAACGAGTCAAACGAGTCAAACGAGTCAAACGAGTCAAACGAGTCAAACGAGTCAAACGAGTCAAACGAGTCAAACGAGTCAAACGAGTCAAACGAGTCAAACGAGTCAAACGAGTCAAACGAGTCAAACGAGTCAAACGAGTCAAACGAGTCAAACGAGTCAAACGAGTCAAACGAGTCAAACGAGTCAAACGAGTCAAACGAGTCAAACGAGTCAAACGAGTCAAACGAGTCAAACGAGTCAAACGAGCCAAGCGAGCCAAGCGAGCCAAGCGAGCAAAGCGAGCCAAGCGAGCCAAGCGAGCCAAGCGAGCCAACCGAGGCAAACGAGCCAAACGAGCCAATCGAGCCAAACGAGCCAAACGAGCCAAGCGAGCCAAGCGAGCCAAGCGAGCCAAGCGAGCCAAGCGAGCCAAGCGAGCCAAGCGAGCCAACCGAGCCAAACGAGCCAAACGAGCCAAACGAGCCAAACGAGCCAAACGAGCCAAACGAGCCAAACGAGCCAAACGAGCCAAACGAGCCAAACGAGCCAAACGAGCCAAACGAGCCAAACGAGCCAAACGAGCCAAACGAGCCAAACCAGCCAAACGAGCCAAACGAGCCAAACGAGCCAAACGAGTCAAACGAGTCAAACGAGTCAAACGAGTCAAACGAGTCAAACGAGTCAAACGAGTCAAACGAGTCAAACGAGTCAAACGAGTCAAACGAGTCAAACGAGTCAAACGAGTCAAACGAGTCAAACGAGTCAAACGAGTCAAACGAGTCAAACGAGTCAAACGAGTCAAACGAGTCAAACGAGTCAAACGAGTCAAACGAGTCAAACGAGTCAAACGAGTCAAACGAGTCAAACGAGCCAAACGAGCCAAGCGAGCCAAGCGAGCCAAGCGAGCCAAGCGAGCCAAGCGAGCCAAGCGAGCCAAGCGAGCCAAGCGAGCCAAGCGAGCCAACCGAGCCAAACGAGCCAAACGAGCCAAACGAGCCAAACGAGCCAAACGAGCCAAACGAGCCAAGCGAGCCAAGCGAGCCAAGCGAGCCAAGCGAGCCAAGCGAGCCAACCGAGCCAACCGAGCCAAACGAGCCAAACGAGCCAAACGAGCCAAACGAGCCAAACGAGCCAAACGAGCCAAACGAGCCAAACGAGCCAAACGAGCCAAACGAGCCAAACGAGCCAAACGAGCCAAACGAGCCAAACGAGCCAAACGAGCCAAACGAGCCAAACGAGCCAAACGAGCCAAACGAGCCAAACGAGCCAAACGAGCCAAACGAGCCAAACGAGCCAAACGAGCCAAACGAGCCAAACGAGCCAAACGAGCCAAACGAGCCAAACGAGCCAAACGAGCCAAACGAGCCAAACGAGCCAAACGAGCCAAACGAGCCAAACGAGCCAAACGAGCCAAACGAGCCAAAAGAGCCAAACGAGCCAAACGAGCCAAACGAGCCAAACGAGCCAAACGAGCCAAACGAGTCAAACGAGTCAAACGAGTCAAACGAGTCAAACGAGTCAAACGTGTCAAACGAGTCAAACGAGTCAAACGAGTCAAACGAGTCAAACGAGTGAAACGAGTTAAACGAGTGAAACGGGTCGAACAGGACAATCGAGTCAAACGAGCCAAACGAGCCAAACGAGCCAAACGAGTCAAACGAGTCAAACGAGTCAAACGAGTCAAACGAGTCAAACGAGTCAAACGAGTCAAACGAGTCAAACGAGTCAAACGAGTCAAACGAGTCAAACGAGTCAAACGAGTCAAACGAGTCAAACGAGTCAAACGAGTCAAACGAGTCAAACGAGTCAAACGAGTCAAACGAGTCAAACGAGTCAAACGAGCCAAACGAGTCAAACGAGCCAAGCGAGCCAAGCGAGCCAAGCGAGCCAAGCGAGCCAAGCGAGCCAAGCGAGCCAAGCGAGCCAAGCGAGCCAAGCGAGCCAAGCGAGCCAAGCGAGCCAAGCGAGCCAAACGAGCCAAACGAGCCAAACGAGCCATGCGAGCCAAGCGAGCCAAGCGAGCCAAGCGAGCCAAGCGAGCCAACCGAGCCAAACGAGCCAAACGAGCCAAACGAGCCAAACGAGCCAAACGAGCCAAACGAGCCAAACGAGCCAAACGAGCCAAACGAGCCAAACGAGCCAAACGAGCCAAACGAGCCAAACGAGCCAAACGAGCCAAACGAGCCAAACGAGCCAAACGAGCCAAACGAGCCAAACGAGCCAAACGAGCCAAACGAGCCAAACGAGCCAAACGAGCCAAACGAGCCAAACGAGCCAAACGAGCCAAACGAGCCAAACGAGCCAAACGAGCCAAACGAGCCAAACGAGCCAAACGAGCCAAACGAGCCAAACGAGCCAAACGAGCCAAACGAGCCAAACGAGCCAAACGAGCCAAACGAGCCAAACGAGCCAAACGAGCCAAACGAGCCAAACGAGCCAAACGAGCCAAACGAGCCAAACGAGCCAAACGAGCCAAACGAGCCAAACGAGCCAAACGAGCCAAACGAGCCAAACGAGCCAAACGAGCCAAACGAGCCAAACGAGCCAAACGAGCCAAACGAGCCAAACGAGCCAAACGAGCCAAACGAGCCAAACGAGCCAAACGAGCCAAACGAGTCAAACGAGACAAACGAGTCAAACGAGTCAAACGAGTCAAACGAGTCAAACGAGTCAAACGAGTCAAACGAGTCAAACGAGTCAAACGGGTCAATCGAGTCAAACGAGTCAAACGAGTCAAACGAGTCAAACGAGTCAAACGAGCCAAACGAGTCAAACGAGCCAAACGAGCCAAACGAGCCAAACGAGCCAAACGAGTCAAACGAGTCAAACGAGTCAAACGAGTCAAACGTGTCAAACGGGTCGAACGAGTGAAACGGGTCGAACAGGACAATCGAGTCAAACGAGTCAAACGAGTCAAACGAGTCAAACGAGTCAAACGAGACAAACGTGTCAAACGAGTCAAACGAGTCAAACGAGTCAAACGAGTCAAACGAGTCAAACGAGTCAAACGAGTCAAACGGGTCAAACGGGTCAATCGAGTCAAACGAGTCAAACGAGTCAAACGGGTCAAACGAGTCAAACGGGTCAATCGAGTCAAACGAGTCAAACAAGTCAAACGAGTCAAACGAGTCAAACGAGTCAAACGAGTCAAACGAGCCAAACGAGTCAAACGAGCCAAACGAGCCAAACGAGCCAAACGAGTCAAACGAGTCAAACGAGTCAAACGAGTCAAACGAGTCAAACGAGTCAAACGTGTCAAACGAGTCAAACGAGCCAAACGAGCCAAACGAGCCAAGCGAGCCAAGCGAGCCAAGCGAGCCAAGCGAGCCAAGCGAGCCAAGCGAGCAAACCGAGCCAAGCGAGCCAACCGAGCCAAGCGAGCCAAGCGAGCCAAGCGAGCCAAGCGAGCCAAACGAGCCAAACGAGTCAAACGAGTCAAACGAGTCAAACGAGTCAAACGAGTCAAACGAGTCAAACGTGTCAAACGAGTCAAACGAGCCAAACGAGCCAAGCGAGCCAAGCGAGCCAAGCGAGCCAAGCGAGCCAAGCGAGCCAAGCGAGCCAAGCGAGCCAAGCGAGCCAAGCGAGCCAAGCGAGCCAAGCGAGCCAACCGAGCCAAGCGAGCCAACCGAGCCAAGCGAGCCAAGCGAGCCAAGCGAGCCAAGCGAGCCAAGCGAGTCAACCGAGTCAAACGAGTCAAACGAGTCAAACGAGTCAAACGAGTCAAACGACTCAAACGAGTCAAACGAGTCAAACGAGTCAAACGAGTCAAACGAGTCAAACGAGTCAAACGAGTCAAACGAGTCAAACGAGTCAAACGAGTCAAACGAGTCAAACGAGTCAAACGAGTCAAACGAGTCAAACGAGTCAAACGAGTCAAACGAGTCAAACGAGTCAAACGAGTCAAACGAGTCAAACGAGTCAAACGAGTCAAACGAGTCAAACGAGTCAAACGAGTCAAACGAGTCAAACGAGTCAAACGAGTCAAACGAGTCAAACGAGTCAAACGAGTCAAACGAGTCAAACGAGTCAAACGAGTCAAACGAGTCAAACGAGTCAAACGAGTCAAACGAGTCAAACGAGTCAAACGAGTCAAACGAGTCAAACGAGTCAAACGAGTCAAACGAGTCAAACGAGTCAAACGAGTCAAACGAGTCAAACGAGTCAAACGAGTCAAACGAGTCAAACGAGTCAAACGAGTCAAACGAGTCAAACGAGTCAAACGAGTCAAACGAGTCAAACGAGTCAAACGAGTCAAACGAGTCAAACGAGTCAAACGAGTCAAACGAGTCAAACGAGTCAAACGAGTCAAACGAGTCAAACGAGTCAAACGAGTCAAACGAGTCAAACGAGTCAAACGAGTCAAACGAGTCAAACGAGTCAAACGAGTCAAACGAGTCAAACGAGTCAAACGAGTCAAACGAGTCAAACGAGTCAAACGAGTCAAACGAGTCAAACGAGTCAAACGAGTCAAACGAGTCAAACGAGTCAAACGAGTCAAACGAGTCAAACGAGTCAAACGAGTCAAACGAGTCAAACGAGTCAAACGAGTCAAACGAGTCAAACGAGTCAAACGAGTCAAACGAGTCAAACGAGTCAAACGAGTCAAACGAGTCAAACGAGTCAAACGAGTCAAACGAGTCAAACGAGTCAAACGAGTCAAACGAGTCAAACGAGTCAAACGAGTCAAACGAGTCAAACGAGTCAAACGAGTCAAACGAGTCAAACGAGTCAAACGAGTCAAACGAGTCAAACGAGTCAAACGAGTCAAACGAGTCAAACGAGTCAAACGAGTCAAACGAGTCAAACGAGTCAAACGAGTCAAACGAGTCAAACGAGTCAAACGAGTCAAACGAGTCAAACGAGTCAAACGAGTCAAACGAGTCAAACGAGTCAAACGAGTCAAACGAGTCAAACGAGTCAAACGAGTCAAACGAGTCAAACGAGTCAAACGAGTCAAACGAGTCAAACGAGTCAAACGAGTCAAACGAGTCAAACGAGTCAAACGAGTCAAACGAGTCAAACGAGTCAAACGAGTCAAACGAGTCAAACGAGTCAAACGAGTCAAACGAGTCAAACGAGTCAAACGAGTCAAACGAGTCAAACGAGTCAAACGAGTCAAACGAGTCAAACGAGTCAAACGAGTCAAACGAGTCAAACGAGTCAAACGAGTCAAACGAGTCAAACGAGTCAAACGAGTCAAACGAGTCAAACGAGTCAAACGAGTCAAACGAGTCAAACGAGTCAAACGAGTCAAACGAGTCAAACGAGTCAAACGAGTCAAACGAGTCAAACGAGTCAAACGAGTCAAACGAGTCAAACGAGTCAAACGAGTCAAACGAGTCAAACGAGTCAAACGAGTCAAACGAGTCAAACGAGTCAAACGAGTCAAACGAGTCAAACGAGTCAAACGAGTCAAACGAGTCAAACGAGTCAAACGAGTCAAACGAGTCAAACGAGTCAAACGAGTCAAACGAGTCAAACGAGTCAAACGAGTCAAACGAGTCAAACGAGTCAAACGAGTCAAACGAGTCAAACGAGTCAAACGAGTCAAACGAGTCAAACGAGTCAAACGAGTCAAACGAGTCAAACGAGTCAAACGAGTCAAACGAGTCAAACGAGTCAAACGGGTCGAACGAGTGAAACGGGTCGAACAGGACAATCGAGTCAAACGAGTCAAACGAGTCAAACGAGTCAAACGAGTCAAACGAGACAAACGTGTCAAACGAGTCAAACGAGTCAAACGAGTCAAACGAGTCAAACGAGTCAAACGAGTCAAACGAGTCAAACGGGTCAATCGAGTCAAACGAGTCAAACGAGTCAAACGAGTCAAACGAGTCAAACGAGTCAAACGAGTCAAACGAGCCAAACGAGTCAAACGAGCCAAACGAGCCAAACGAGCCAAACGAGCCAAACGAGTCAAACGAGTCAAACGAGTCAAACGAGTCAAACGTGTCAAACGGGTCGAACGAGTGAAACGGGTCGAACAGGACAATCGAGTCAAACGAGTCAAACGAGTCAAACGAGTCAAACGAGTCAAACGAGACAAACGTGTCAAACGAGTCAAACGAGTCAAACGAGTCAAACGAGTCAAACGAGTCAAACGAGTCAAACGAGTCAAACGGGTCAATCGAGTCAAACGAGTCAAACGAGTCAAACGGGTCAAACGAGTCAAACGGGTCAATCGAGTCAAACGAGTCAAACAAGTCAAACGAGTCAAACGAGTCAAACGAGTCAAACGAGTCAAACGAGCCAAACGAGTCAAACGAGCCAAACGAGCTAAACGAGCCAAACGAGTCAAACGAGTCAAACGAGTCAAACGAGTCAAACGAGTCAAACGAGTCAAACGTGTCAAACGAGTCAAACGAGCCAAACGAGCCAAACGAGCCAAGCGAGCCAAGCGAGCCAAGCGAGCCAAGCGAGCCAAGCGAGCCAAGCGAGCCAAGCGAGCCAAGCGAGCAAACCGAGCCAAGCGAGCCAACCGAGCCAAGCGAGCCAAGCGAGCCAAGCGAGCCAAGCGAGCCAAACGAGCCAAACGAGTCAAACGAGTCAAACGAGTCAAACGAGTCAAACGAGTCAAACGTGTCAAACCAGTCAAACGAGCCAAACGAGCCAAGCGAGCCAAGCGAGCCAAGCGAGCCAAGCGAGCCAAGCGAGCCAAGCGAGCCAAGCGAGCCAAGCGAGCCAAGCGAGCCAAGCGAGCCAAGCGAGCCAACCGAGCCAAGCGAGCCAACCGAGCCAAGCGAGCCAAGCGAGCCAAGCGAGCCAAGCGAGCCAAGCGAGTCAACCGAGTCAAACGAGTCAAACGAGTCAAACGAGTCAAACGAGTCAAACGAGTCAAACGAGTCAAACGAGTCAAACGAGTCAAACGAGTCAAACGAGTCAAACGAGTCAAACGAGTCAAACGAGTCAAACGAGTCAAACGAGTCAAACGAGTCAAACGAGTCAAACGAGTCAAACGAGTCAAACGAGTCAAACGAGTCAAACGAGTCAAACGAGTCAAACGAGTCAAACGAGTCAAACGAGTCAAACGAGTCAAACGAGTCAAACGAGTCAAACGATTCAAACGAGTCAAACGAGTCAAACGAGTCAAACGAGTCAAACGAGTCAAACGAGTCAAACGAGTCAAACGAGTCAAACGAGTCAAACGAGTCAAACGAGTCAAACGAGTCAAACGAGTCAAACGAGTCAAACGAGTCAAACGAGTCAAACGAGTCAAACGAGTCAAACGAGTCAAACGAGTCAAACGAGTCAAACGAGTCAAACGAGTCAAACGAGTCAAACGAGTCAAACGAGTCAAACGAGTCAAACGAGTCAAACGAGTCAAACGAGTCAAACGAGTCAAACGAGTCAAACGAGTCAAACGAGTCAAACGAGTCAAACGAGTCAAACGAGTCAAACGAGTCAAACGAGTCAAACGAGTCAAACGAGTCAAACGAGTCAAACGAGTCAAACGAGTCAAACGAGTCAAACGAGTCAAACGAGTCAAACGAGTCAAACGAGTCAAACGAGTCAAACGAGTCAAACGAGTCAAACGAGTCAAACGAGTCAAACGAGTCAAACGAGTCAAACGAGTCAAACGAGTCAAACGAGTCAAACGAGTCAAACGAGTCAAACGAGTCAAACGAGTCAAACGAGTCAAACGAGTCAAACGAGTCAAACGAGTCAAACGAGTCAAACGAGTCAAACGAGTCAAACGAGCCAAACGAGCCAAACGAGCCAAACGAGCCAAACGAGCCAAACGAGCCAAACGAGTCAAACGAGTCAAACGAGTCAAACGAGTCAAACGAGTCAAACGAGTCAAACGAGTCAAACGAGTCAAACGAGTCAAACGAGTCAAACGAGTCAAACGAGTCAAACGAGTCAAACGAGTCAAACGAGTCAAACGAGTCAAACGAGTCAAACGAGTCAAACGAGTCAAACGAGTCAAACGAGTCAAACGAGTCAAACGAGTCAAACGAGTCAAACGAGTCAAACGAGTCAAACGAGTCAAACGAGTCAAACGAGTCAAACGAGTCAAACGAGTCAAACGAGTCAAACGAGTCAAACGAGTCAAACGAGTCAAACGAGTCAAACGAGTCAAACGAGTCAAACGAGTCAAACGAGTCAAACGAGTCAAACGAGTCAAACGAGTCAAACGAGTCAAACGAGTCAAACGGGTCAATCGAGTCAAACGAGTCAAACGAGTCAAACGAGTCAAACGAGTCAAACGAGTCAAACGAGTCAAACGAGTCAAACGAGTCAAACGAGCCAAACGAGTCAAACGAGTCAAACGAGCCAAACGAGCCAAACGAGCCAAACGAGTCAAACGAGTCAAACGAGTCAAACGAGTCAAACGTGTCAAACGAGCCAAACGAGCCAAACGAGCCAAACGAGCCAAGCGAGCCAAGCGAGCCAAGCGAGCCAACCGAGCCAAGCGAGCCAAGCGAGCCAAGCGAGCCAAGCGAGCCAAGCGAGCCAAGCGAGCCAAACGAGCCAAACGAGCCAAACGAGTCAAACGAGTCAAACGAGTCAAACGTGTCAAACGAGTCAAACGAGCCAAACGAGCCAAACGAGCCAAGCGAGCCAAGCGAGCCAAGCGAGCCAAGCGAGCCAAGCGAGCCAAGCGAGCCAAGCGAGCCAAGCGAGCCAAGCGAGCCAAGCGAGCCAAGCGAGCCAACCGAGCCAACCGAGCCAAGCGAGCCAAGCGAGCCAAGCGAGCCAAGCGAGCCAAGCGAGCCAAGCGAGTCAAACGACTCAAACGAGTCAAACGAGTCAAACGAGTCAAACGAGTCAAACGAGTCAAACGAGGCAAACGAGTCAAACGAGTCAAACGAGTCAAACGAGTCAAACGAGTCAAACGAGTCAAACGAGTCAAACGAGTCAAACGAGTCAAACGAGTCAAACGAGTCAAACGGGTCGAATGAGTGAAACGGGTCGAACAGGACAATCGAGTCAAACGAGTCAAACGAGTCAAACGAGTCAAACGAGTCAAACGAGACAAACGTGTCAAACGAGTCAAACGAGTCAAACGAGTCAAACGAGTCAAACGAGTCAAACGAGTCAAACGAGTCAAACGAGTCAAACGAGTCAAACGAGTCAAACGAGTCAAACGAGTCAAACGAGTCAAACGAGACAAACGTGTCAAACGAGTCAAACGAGTCAAACGAGTCAAACGAGTCAAACGAGTCAAACGAGTCAAACGAGTCAAACGAGCCAAACGAGTCAAACGAGCCAAACGAGCCAAACGAGCCAAACGAGTCAAACGAGTCAAACGAGTCAAACGAGTCAAACGAGTCAAACGAGTCAAACGAGTCAAACGAGTCAAACGAGTCAAACGAGTCAAACGAGTCAAACGAGTCAAACGAGTCAAACGAGTCAAACGAGTCAAACGAGTCAAACGAGTCAAACGAGTCAAACGAGTCAAACGAGTCAAACGAGTCAAACGAGTCAAACGAGTCAAACGAGTCAAACGAGTCAAACGAGTCAAACGAGTCAAACGAGTCAAACGAGTCAAACGAGTCAAACGAGACAAACGTGTCAAACGAGTCAAACGAGTCAAACGAGTCAAACGAGTCAAACGAGTCAAACGAGTCAAACGAGTCAAACGAGTCAAACGAGTCAAACGAGTCAAACGAGTCAAACGAGTCAAACGTGTCAAACGGGTCGAACGAGTGAAACGGGTCGAACAGGACAATCGAGTCAAACGAGTCAAACGAGTCAAACGAGACAAACGTGTCAAACGAGTCAAACGAGTCAAACGAGTCAAACGAGTCAAACGAGTCAAACGAGTCAAACGAGTCAAACGGGTCAATCGAGTCAAACGAGTCAAACGAGTCAAACGAGTCAAACGAGTCAAACGAGTCAAACGAGTCAAACGAGCCAAACGAGTCAAACGAGCCAAACGAGCCAAACGAGCCAAACGAGTCAAACGAGTCAAACGAGTCAAACGAGTCAAACGAGTCAAACGAGTCAAACGTGTCAAACGAGTCAAACGAGCCAAACGAGCCAAACGAGCCAAGCGAGCCAAGCGAGCCAAGCGAGCCAACCGAGCCAAGCGAGCCAACCGAGCCAAGCGAGCCAAGCGAGCCAAGCGAGCCAAGCGAGCCAAACGAGCCAAACGAGTCAAACGAGTCAAACGAGTCAAACGAGTCAAACGAGTCAAACGTGTCAAACGAGTCAAACGAGCCAAACGAGCCAAACGAGCCAAACGAGCCAAGCGAGCCAAGCGAGCCAAGCGAGCCAAGCGAGCCAACGGAGCCAAGCGAGCCAACCGAGCCAAGCGAGCCAAGCGAGCCAAGCGAGCCAAGCGAGCCAAGCGAGTCAACCGAGTCAAACGAGTCAATCGAGTCAAACGAGTCAAACGAGTCAAACGAGTGAAACGAGTCAAACGAGCCAAACGAGTCAAACGAGTCAAACGAGTCAAACGAGTCAAACGAGTCAAACGAGTCAAACGAGTCAAACGAGTCAAACGAGTCAAACGAGTCAAACGAGTCAAACGAGTCAAACGAGTCAAACGAGTCAAACGAGTCAAACGAGTCAAACGAGTCAAACGAGTCAAACGAGTCAAACGAGTCAAACGAGTCAAACGAGTCAAACGAGTCAAACGAGTCAAACGAGTCAAACGAGTCAAACGAGTCAAACGAGTCAAACGAGTCAAACGAGTCAAACGAGTCAAACGAGTCAAACGAGTCAAACGAGTCAAACGAGTCAAACGAGTCAAACGAGTCAAACGAGTCAAACGAGTCAAACGAGTCAAACGAGTCAAACGAGTCAAACGAGTCAAACGAGTCAAACGAGTCAAACGAGTCAAACGAGTCAAACGAGTCAAACGAGTCAAACGAGTCAAACGAGTCAAACGAGTCAAACGAGTCAAACGAGTCAAACGAGTCAAACGAGTCAAACGAGTCAAACGAGTCAAACGAGTCAAACGAGTCAAACGAGTCAAACGAGTCAAACGAGTCAAACGAGTCAAACGAGTCAAACGAGTCAAACGAGTCAAACGAGTCAAACGAGTCAAACGAGTCAAACGAGTCAAACGAGTCAAACGAGTCAAACGAGTCAAACGAGTCAAACGAGTCAAACGAGTCAAACGAGTCAAACGAGTCAAACGAGTCAAACGAGTCAAACGAGTCAAACGAGTCAAACGAGTCAAACGAGTCAAACGAGTCAAACGTGTCAAACGGGTCGAACGAGTGAAACGGGTCGAACAGGACAATCGAGTCAAACGAGTCAAACGAGTCAAACGAGTCAAACGAGTCAAACGAGACAAACGTGTCAAACGAGTCAAACGAGTCAAACGAGTCAAACGAGTCAAACGAGTCAAACGAGTCAAACGAGTCAAACGAGTCAAACGGGTCAATCGAGTCAAACGAGTCAAACGAGTCAAACGAGTCAAACGAGTCAAACGAGTCAAACGAGTCAAACGAGTCAAACGAGTCAAACGAGTCAAACGAGTCAAACGAGTCAAACGAGTCAAACGAGTCAAACGAGTCAAACGAGTCAAACGAGTCAAACGAGTCAAACGAGTCAAACGAGTCAAACGAGTCAAACGTGTCAAACGGGTCGAACGAGTGAAACGGGTCGAACAGGAAAATCGAGTCAAACGAGTCAAACGAGTCAAACGAGTCAAACGAGTCAAACGAGACAAACGTGTCAAACGAGTCAAACGAGTCAAACGAGTCAAACGAGTCAAACGAGTCAAACGAGTCAAACGAGTCAAACGGGTCAATCGAGTCAAACGAGTCAAACGAGTCAAACGAGTCAAACGAGTCAAACGAGTCAAACGAGTCAAACGAGCCAAACGAGTCAAACGAGCCAAACGAGCCAAACGAGCCAAACGAGCCAAACGAGTCAAACGAGTCAAACGAGTCAAACGAGTCAAACGTGTCAAACGGGTCGAACGAGTGAAACGGGTCGAACAGGACAATCGAGTCAAACGAGTCAAACGAGTAAAACGAGTCAAACGAGTCAAACGAGACAAACGTGTCAAACGAGTCAAACGAGTCAAACGAGTCAAACGAGTCAAACGAGTCAAACGAGTCAAACGAGTCAAACGGGTCAATCGAGTCAAACGAGTCAAACGAGTCAAACGAGTCAAACGAGTCAAACGAGTCAAACGAGTCAAACGAGCCAAACGAGTCAAACGAGCCAAACGAGCCAAACGAGCCAAACGAGTCAAACGAGTCAAACGAGTCAAACGATTCAAACGAGTCAAACGAGCCAAACGAGTCAAACGAGTCAAACGAGTCAAACGAGTCAAACGAGTCAAACGAGTCAAACGAGTCAAACGAGTCAAACGAGTCAAACGAGTCAAACGAGTCAAACGAGTCAAACGAGTCAAACGAGTCAAACGAGTCAAACGAGTCAAACGAGTCAAACGAGTCAAACGAGTCAAACGAGTCAAACGAGTCAAACGAGTCAAACGTGTCAAACGGGTCAAACGGGTCGAACGAGTGAAACGGGTCGAACAGGACCATCGAGTCAAACGAGTGAAACGAGTCAAACGACCCAAACGAGTCAAACGAGTCAAACGAGTCAAAGGAGTCAAACGAGTCAAACGAGTCAAACGAGCCAAACGAGTCAAACGAGTCAAACGAGTCAAACGAGTCAAACGAGTCAAACGAGTCAAACGAGCCAAACGAGTCAAACGAGCCAAACGAGCCAAACGAGCCAAACGAGCCAAACGAGCCAAACGAGTCAAACGAGTCAAACGAGTCAAACGAGTCTAACGAGTCAAACGAGTCAAACGAGTCAAACGAGTCAAACGAGTCAAACGAGTCAAACGAGTCAAACGAGTCAAACGAGTCAAACGAGTCAAACGAGTCAAACGAGTCAAACGAGTCAAACGAGTCAAACGAGTCAAACGAGTCAAACGAGTCAAACGAGTCAAACGAGTCAAACGAGTCAAACGAGTCAAACGAGTCAAACGAGTCAAACGAGTCAAACGAGTCAAACGAGTCAAACGAGTCAAACGAGTCAAACGAGTCAAACGAGTCAAACGAGTCAAACGAGTCAAACGAGTCAAACGAGTCAAACGAGTCAAACGAGTCAAACGAGTCAAACGAGTCAAACGAGTCAAACGTGTCAAACGGGTCGAACGAGTGAAACGGGTCGAACAGGACAATCGAGTCAAACGAGTCAAACGAGTCAAACGAGTCAAACGAGTCAAACGAGACAAACGTGTCAAACGAGTCAAACGAGTCAAACGAGTCAAACGAGTCAAACGAGTCAAACGAGTCAAACGAGTCAAACGGGTCAATCGAGTCAAACGAGTCAAACGAGTCAAACGAGTCAAACGAGTCAAACGAGTCAAACGAGTCAAACGAGCCAAACGAGTCAAACGAGCCAAACGAGCCAAACGAGCCAAACGAGCCAAACGAGTCAAACGAGTCAAACGAGTCAAACGAGTCAAACGTGTCAAACGGGTCGAATGAGTGAAACGGGTCGAACAGGACAATCGAGTCAAACGAGTCAAACGAGTCAAACGAGTCAAACGTGTCAAACGGGTCGAATGAGTGAAACGGGTCGAACAGGACAATCGAGTCAAACGAGTCAAACGAGTCAAACGAGTCAAACGAGTCAAACGAGACAAACGTGTCAAACGAGTCAAACGAGTCAAACGAGTCAAACGAGTCAAACGTGTCAAACGAGTCAAACGAGTCAAACGAGTCAAACGAGTCAAACGGGTCAATCGAGCCAAACGAGCCAAACGAGTCAAACGAGTCAAACGAGTCAAACGAGTCAAACGAGTCAAACGAGTCAAACGTGTCAAACGAGTCAAACGAGCCAAACGAGCCAAACGAGCCAAGCGAGCCAAGCGAGCCAAGCGAGCCAACCGAGCCAAGCGAGCCAACCGAGCCAAGCGAGCCAAGCGAGCCAAGCGAGCCAAGCGAGCCAAACGAGCCAAACGAGTCAAACGAGTCAAACGAGTCAAACGAGTCAAACGTGTCAAACGAGTCAAACGAGCCAAACGAGCCAAACGAGCCAAACGAGCCAAGCGAGCCAAGCGAGCCAAGCGAGCCAAGCGAGCCAACGGAGCCAAGCGAGCCAACCGAGCCAAGCGAGCCAAGCGAGCCAAGCGAGCCAAGCGAGCCAAGCGAGTCAACCGAGTCAAACGAGTCAATCGAGTCAAACGAGTCAAACGAGTCAAACGAGTCAAACGAGTCAAACGAGCCAAACGAGTCAAACGAGTCAAACGAGTCAAACGAGTCAAACGAGTCAAACGAGTCAAACGAGTCAAACGAGTCAAACGAGTCAAACGAGTCAAACGAGTCAAACGAGTCAAACGAGTCAAACGAGTCAAACGAGTCAAACGAGTCAAACGAGTCAAACGAGTCAAACGAGTCAAACGAGTCAAACGAGTCAAACGAGTCAAACGAGTCAAACGAGTCAAACGAGTCAAACGAGTCAAACGAGTCAAACGAGTCAAACGAGTCAAACGAGTCAAACGAGTCAAACGAGTCAAACGAGTCAAACGAGTCAAACGAGTCAAACGAGTCAAACGAGTCAAACGAGTCAAACGAGTCAAACGAGTCAAAGGAGTCAAAGGAGTCAAAGGAGTCAAACGAGTCAAACGAGTCAAACGAGTCAAACGAGTCAAACGAGTCAAACGAGTCAAACGAGTCAAACGAGTCAAACGAGTCAAACGAGTCAAACGAGTCAAACGAGTCAAACGAGTCAAACGAGTCAAACGAGTCAAACGAGTCAAACGAGTCAAACGAGTCAAACGAGTCAAACGAGTCAAACGAGTCAAACGAGTCAAACGAGTCAAACGAGTCAAACGAGTCAAACGAGTCAAACGAGTCAAACGAGTCAAACGAGTCAAACGAGTCAAACGAGTCAAACGAGTCAAACGAGTCAAACGAGTCAAACGAGTCAAACGAGTCAAACGAGTCAAACGAGTCAAACGAGTCAAACGAGTCAAACGAGTCAAACGAGTCAAACGAGTCAAACGAGTCAAACGAGTCAAACGAGTCAAACGAGTCAAACGAGTCAAACGAGTCAAACGAGTCAAACGAGTCAAACGAGTCAAACGAGTCAAACGAGTCAAACGAGTCAAACGAGTCAAACGAGTCAAACGAGTCAAACGAGTCAAACGAGTCAAACGAGTCAAACGAGTCAAACGAGTCAAACGAGTCAAACGAGTCAAACGAGTCAAACGAGTCAAACGAGTCAAACGAGTCAAACGAGTCAAACGAGTCAAACGAGTCAAACGAGTCAAACGAGTCAAACGAGTCAAACGAGTCAAACGAGTCAAACGAGTCAAACGAGTCAAACGAGTCAAACGAGTCAAACGAGTCAAACGAGTCAAACGAGTCAAACGAGTCAAACGAGTCAAACGTGTCAAACGGGTCGAACGAGTGAAACGGGTAGAACAGGACAATCGAGTCAAACGAGTCAAACGAGTCAAACGAGTCAAACGAGTCAAACGAGACAAACGTGTCAAACGAGTCAAACGAGTCAAACGAGTCAAACGAGTCAAACGAGTCCAACGAGTCAAACGAGTCAAACGGGTCAATCGAGTCAAACGAGTCAAACGAGTCAAACGAGTCAAACGAGTCAAACGAGTCAAACGAGTCAAACGAGTAAAACGAGTCAAACGAGTCAAACGAGTCAAACGAGTCAAACGAGTCAAACGAGTCAAACGAGTCAAACGAGTCAAACGAGTCAAACGAGTCAAACGAGTCAAACGAGTCAAACGAGTCAAACGAGTCAAACGAGTCAAACGAGTCAAACGAGTCAAACGAGTCAAACGAGTCAAACGAGTCAAACGAGTCAAACGAGTCAAACGAGTCAAACGAGTCAAACGAGTCAAACGAGTCAAACGAGTCAAACGAGTCAAACGAGTCAAACGAGTCAAACGAGTCAAACGAGTCAAACGAGTCAAACGAGTCAAACGAGTCAAACGAGTCAAACGAGTCAAACGAGTCAAACGAGTCAAACGAGTCAAACGAGTCAAACGAGTCAAACGAGTCAAACGAGTCAAACGAGTCAAACGAGTCAAACGAGTCAAACGAGTCAAACGAGTCAAACGAGTCAAACGAGTCAAACGAGTCAAACGAGTCAAACGAGTCAAACGAGTCAAACGAGTCAAACGAGTCAAACGAGTCAAACGAGTCAAACGAGTCAAACGAGTCAAACGAGTCAAACGAGTCAAACGAGTCAAACGTGTCAAACGGGTCGAACGAGTCAAACGAGTCAAACGAGTCAAACGTGTCAAACGGGTCGAACGAGTGAAACGGGTCGAACAGGACAATCGAGTCAAACGAGTCAAACGAGTCAAACGAGTCAAACGAGTCAAACGAGACAAACGTGTCAAACGAGTCAAACGAGTCAAACGAGTCAAACGAGTCAAACGAGTCAAACGAGTCAAACGAGTCAAACGAGTCAAACGGGTCAATCGAGTCAAACGAGTCAAACGAGTCAAACGAGTCAAACGAGTCAAACGAGCCAAACGAGTCAAACGAGCCAAACGAGTCAAACGAGCCAAACGAGCCAAACGAGCCAAACGAGCCAAACGAGTCAAACGAGTCAAACGAGTCAAACGAGTCAAACGTGTCAAACGGGTCGAATGAGTGAAACGGGTCGAACAGGACAATCGAGTCAAACGAGTCAAACGAGTCAAACGAGGCAAACGAGTCAAACGAGACAAACGTGTCAAACGAGTCAAACGAGTCAAACGAGTCAAACGAGTCAAACGAGTCAAACGAGTCAAACGAGTCAAACGAGTCAAACGAGTCAAACGGGTCAATCGAGTCAAACGAGTCAAACGAGTCAAACGAGTCAAACGAGTCAAACGAGTCAAACGAGTCAAACGAGCCAAACGAGTCAAACGAGCCAAACGAGCCAAACGAGCCAAACGAGTCAAACGAGTCAAACGAGTCAAACGAGTCAAACGAGTCAAACGAGTCAAACGAGTCAAACGAGTCAAACGAGTCAAACGAGTCAAACGAGTCAAACGAGTCAAACGAGTCAAACGAGTCAAACGAGTCAAACGAGTCAAACGAGTCAAACGAGTCAAACGAGTCAAACGAGTCAAACGAGTCAAACGAGTCAAACGAGTCAAACGAGTCAAACGAGTCAAACGAGTCAAACGAGTCAAACGAGTCAAACGAGTCAAACGAGTCAAACGAGTCAAACGAGTCAAACGAGTCAAACGAGTCAAACGAGTCAAACGAGTCAAACGAGTCAAACGAGTCAAACGAGTCAAACGAGTCAAACGAGTCAAACGAGTCAAACGAGTCAAACGAGTCAAACGAGTCAAACGTGTCAAACGGGTCGAACGAGTGAAACGGGTCGAACAGGACAATCGAGTCAAACGAGTCAAACGAGTCAAACGAGTCAAACGAGTCAAACGAGACAAACGTGTCAAACGAGTCAAACGAGTCAAACGAGTCAAACGAGTCAAACGAGTCAAACGAGTCAAACGAGTCAAACGGGTCAATCGAGTCAAACGAGCCAAACGAGCCAAACGAGCCAAACGAGCCAAACGAGTCAAACGAGTCAAACGAGTCAAACGAGTCAAACGTGTCAAACGGGTCGAATGAGTGAAACGGGTCGAACAGGACAATCGAGTCAAACGAGTCAAACGAGTCAAACGAGGCAAACGAGTCAAACGAGACAAACGTGTCAAACGAGTCAAACGAGTCAAACGAGTCAAACGAGTCAAACGAGTCAAACGAGTCAAACGAGTCAAACGAGTCAAACGAGTCAAACGGGTCAATCGAGTCAAACGAGTCAAACGAGTCAAACGAGTCAAACGAGTCAAACGAGTCAAACGAGTCAAACGAGCCAAACGAGTCAAACGAGCCAAACGAGCCAAACGAGCCAAACGAGTCAAACGAGTCAAACGAGTCAAACGAGTCAAACGAGTCAAACGAGTCAAACGAGTCAAACGAGTCAAACGAGTCAAACGAGTCAAACGAGTCAAACGAGTCAAACGAGTCAAACGAGTCAAACGAGTCAAACGAGTCAAACGAGTCAAACGAGTCAAACGAGTCAAACGAGTCAAACGAGTCAAACGAGTCAAACGAGTCAAACGAGTCAAACGAGTCAAACGAGTCAAACGAGTCAAACGAGTCAAACGAGTCAAACGAGTCAAACGAGTCAAACGAGTCAAACGAGTCAAACGAGTCAAACGAGTCAAACGAGTCAAACGAGTCAAACGAGTCAAACGAGTCAAACGAGTCAAACGAGTCAAACGAGTCAAACGAGTCAAACGTGTCAAACGGGTCGAACGAGTGAAACGGGTCGAACAGGACAATCGAGTCAAACGAGTCAAACGAGTCAAACGAGTCAAACGAGTCAAACGAGACAAACGTGTCAAACGAGTCAAACGAGTCAAACGAGTCAAACGAGTCAAACGAGTCAAACGAGTCAAACGAGTCAAACGGGTCAATCGAGTCAAACGAGTCAAACGAGTCAAACGAGTCAAACGAGTCAAACGAGCCAAACGAGTCAAACGAGCCAAACGAGCCAAACGAGCCAAACGAGCCAAACGAGTCAAACGAGTCAAACGAGTCAAACGAGTCAAACGTGTCAAACGGGTCGAACGAGTGAAACGGGTCGAACAGGACAATCGAGTCAAACGAGTCAAACGAGTAAAACGAGTCAAACGAGTCAAACGAGACAAACGTGTCAAACGAGTCAAACGAGTCAAACGAGTCAAACGAGTCAAACGAGTCAAACGAGTCAAACGGGTCAATCGAGTCAAACGAGTCAAACGAGTCAAACGAGTCAAACGAGTCAAACGAGTCAAACGAGTCAAACGAGTCAAACGAGTCAAACGAGTCAAACGAGTCAAACGAGTCAAACGAGTCAAACGAGTCAAACGAGTCAAACGAGTCAAACGTGTCAAACGGGTCAAACGGGTCGAACGAGTGAAACGGGTCGAACAGGACCATCGAGTCAAACGAGTGAAACGAGTCAAACGACCCAAACGAGTCAAACGAGTCAAACGAGTCAAACGAGTCAAACGAGTCAAACGAGTCAAACGAGCCAAACGAGTCAAACGAGTCAAACGAGTCAAACGAGTCAAACGAGTCAAACGAGTCAAACGAGCCAAACGAGTCAAACGAGCCAAACGAGCCAAACGAGCCAAACGAGCCAAACGAGACAAACGAGTCAAACGAGTCAAACGAGTCAAACGAGTCTAACGAGTCAAACGAGTCAAACGAGTCAAACGAGTCAAACGAGTCAAACGAGTCAAACGAGTCAAACGAGTCAAACGAGTCAAACGAGTCAAACGAGTCAAACGAGTCAAACGAGTCAAACGAGTCAAACGAGTCAAACGAGTCAAACGAGTCAAACGAGTCAAACGAGTCAAACGAGTCAAACGAGTCAAACGAGTCAAACGAGTCAAACGAGTCAAACGAGTCAAACGAGTCAAACGAGTCAAACGAGTCAAACGAGTCAAACGAGTCAAACGAGTCAAACGAGTCAAACGAGTCAAACGAGTCAAACGAGTCAAACGAGTCAAACGAGTCAAACGAGTCAAACGTGTCAAACGGGTCGAACGAGTGAAACGGGTCGAACAGGACAATCGAGTCAAACGAGTCAAACGAGTCAAACGAGTCAAACGAGTCAAACGAGACAAACGTGTCAAACGAGTCAAACGAGTCAAACGAGTCAAACGAGTCAAACGAGTCAAACGAGTCAAACGAGTCAAACGGGTCAATCGAGTCAAACGAGTCAAACGAGTCAAACGAGTCAAACGAGTCAAACGAGTCAAACGAGTCAAACGAGCCAAACGAGTCAAACGAGCCAAACGAGCCAAACGAGCCAAACGAGCCAAACGAGTCAAACGAGCCAAACGAGTCAAACGAGACAAACGTGTCAAACGAGTCAAACGAGTCAAACGAATCAAACGAGTCAAACGAGTCAAACGAGTCAAACGAGTCAAACGGGTCAATCGAGTCAAACGAGTCAAACGAGTCAAACGAGTCAAACGAGTCAAACGAGTCAAACGAGTCAAACGAGCCAAACGAGTCAAACGAGCCAAACGAGCCAAACGAGCCAAACGAGTCAAACGAGGTAAACGAGTCAAACGAGTCAAACGAGTCAAACGAGTCAAACGAGTCAAACGAGTCAAACGAGTCAAACGAGTCAAACGAGTCAAACGAGTCAAACGAGTCAAACGAGTCAAACGAGTCAAACGAGTCAAACGAGTCAAACGAGTCAAACGAGTCAAACGAGTCAAACGAGTCAAACGAGTCAAACGAGTCAAACGAGTCAAACGAGTCAAACGAGTCAAACGAGTCAAACGAGTCAAACGAGTCAAACGAGTCAAACGAGGTCAAACGAGTCAAACGAGTCAAACGAGTCAAACGAGTCAAACGAGTCAAACGAGTCAAACGAGTCAAACGTGTCAAACGTGTCAAACGGGTCGAATGAGTGAAACGGGTCGAACAGGACAATCGAGTCAAACGAGTCAAACGAGTCAAACGAGGCAAACGAGTCAAACGAGACAAACGTGTCAAACGAGTCAAACGAGTCAAACGAGTCAAACGAGTCAAACGAGTCAAACGAGTCAAACGAGTCAAACGAGTCAAACGAGGTCAAACGGGTCAATCGAGTCAAACGAGTCAAACGAGTCAAACGAGTCAAACGAGCCAAACGAGTCAAACGAGCCAAACGAGCCAAACGAGCCAAACGAGTCAAACGAGTCAAACGAGTCAAACGAGTCAAACGAGTCAAACGAGTCAAACGAGTCAAACGGGTCAAACGAGTCAAACGAGTCAAACGAGTCAAACGAGTCAAACGAGGTCAAACGAGTCAAACGAGTCAAACGAGTCAAACGAGTCAAAACGAGTCAAACGAGTCAAACGAGTCAAACGAGTCAAACGAGTCAAACGAGGCAAACGAGTCAAACGAGTCAAACGAGTCAAACGAGTCAAACGAGTCAAACGAGTCAAACGAGTCAAACAAGTCAAACGAGTCAAACGAGGTCAAACGAGTCAAACGTGTCAAACGGGTCGAAACGAGTGAAACGGGTCGAACAGGACAATCGAGTCAAACGAGTCAAACGAGTCAAACGAGACAAACGTGTCAAACGAGTCAAACGAGTCAAACGAGTCAAACGAGTCAAACGAGTCAAACGAGTCAAACGAGTCAAACGGGTCAATCGAGTCAAACGAGTCAAACGAGTCAAACGAGTCAAACGAGTCAAACGAGTCAAACGAGTCAAACGAGCCAAACGAGTCAAACGAGCCAAACGAGCCAAACGAGCCAAACGAGTCAAACGAGTCAAACGAGTCAAACGAGGTCAAACGAGTCAAACGAGGTCAAACGAGTCAAACGAGTCAAACGAGTCAAACGAGTCAAACGAGTCAAACGAGTCAAACGAGTCAAACGAGTCAAACGAGTCAAACGAGTCAAACGAGTCAAACGAGTCAAACGAGTCAAACGAGTCAAACGAGTCAAACGAGTCAAACGAGTCAAACGAGTCAAACGAGTCAAACGAGTCAAACGAGTCAAACGAGTCAAACGAGTCAAACAAGTCAAACGAGTCAAACGAGTCAAACGAGTCAAACGTGTCAAACGGGTCGAACGAGTGAAACGGGTCGAACAGGACAATCGAGTCAAACGAGTCAAACGAGTCAAACGAGACAAACGTGTCAAACGAGTCAAACGAGTCAAACGAGTCAAACGAGTCAAACGAGTCAAACGAGTCAAACGAGTCAAACGGGTCAATCGAGTCAAACGAGTCAAACGAGTCAAACGAGTCAAACGAGTCAAACGAGTCAAACGAGTCAAACGAGCCAAACGAGTCAAACGAGCCAAACGAGCCAAACGAGCCAAACGAGTCAAACGAGTCAAACGAGTCAAACGAGTCAAACGAGTCAAACGAGTCAAACGAGTCAAACGAGTCAAACGAGTCAAACGAGTCAAACGAGTCAAACGAGTCAAACGAGTCAAACGAGTCAAACGAGTCAAACGAGTCAAACGAGTCAAACGAGTCAAACGAGGTCAAACGAGTCAAACGAGTCAAACGAGTCAAACGAGTCAAACGAGTCAAACGAGTCAAACGAGTCAAACGAGTCAAACGAGTCAAACGAGTCAAACGAGTCAAACGAGTCAAACGAGTCAAACGAGTCAAACGAGTCAAACGAGTCAAACGAGTCAAACGAGTCAAACGAGTCAAACGAGTCAAACGAGTCAAACGAGACAAACGTGTCAAACGAGTCAAACGAGTCAAACGAGACAAACGTGTCAAACGAGTCAAACGAGTCAAACGAGTCAAACGAGTCAAACGAGTCAAACGAGTCAAACGAGTCAAACGGGTCAATCGAGTCAAACGAGTCAAACGAGTCAAACGAGTCAAACGAGTCAAACGAGTCAAACGAGTCAAACGAGTCAAACGAGTCAAACGAGTCAAACGAGTCAAACGAGTCAAACGAGTCAAACGAGTCAAACGAGTCAAACGAGTCAAACGAGTCAAACGAGTCAAACGAGTCAAACGAGTCAAACGAGTCAAACGCAAACGAGTCAAACGAGTCAAACGAGTCAAACGAGTCAAACGAGTCAAACGAGTCAAACGAGTCAAACGAGTCAAACGAGTCAAACGAGTCAAACGAGTCAAACGAGTCAAACGAGTCAAACGAGTCAAACGAGTCAAACGAGTCAAACGAGTCAAACGAGTCAAACGAGTCAAACGAGTCAAACGAGTCAAACGAGTCAAACGAGTCAAACGAGTCAAACGAGTCAAACGAGTCAAACGAGTCAAACGAGTCAAACGAGTCAAACGAGTCAAACGAGTCAAACGAGTCAAACGAGTCAAACGAGTCAAACGAGTCAAACGAGTCAAACGAGTCAAACGAGTCAAACGAGTCAAACGGGTCAATCGAGTCAAACGAGTCAAACGAGTCAAACGAGTCAAACGAGTCAAACGAGTCAAACGAGTCAAACGAGCCAAACGAGTCAAACGAGCCAAACGAGCCAAACGAGCCAAACGAGTCAAACGAGTCAAACGAGTCAAACGATTCAAACGAGTCAAACGAGTCAAACGAGTCAAACGAGTCAAACGAGTCAAACGAGTCAAACGAGTCAAACGAGTCAAACGAGTCAAACGAGTCAAACGAGTCAAACGAGTCAAACGAGTCAAACGAGTCAAACGAGTCAAACGAGTCAAACGAGTCAAACGAGTCAAACGAGTCAAACGAGTCAAACGAGTCAAACGAGTCAAACGAGTCAAACGTGTCAAACGGGTCAAACGGGTCGAACGAGTGAAACGGGTCGAACAGGACCATCGAGTCAAACGAGTGAAACGAGTCAAACGACCCAAACGAGTCAAACGAGTCAAACGAGTCAAACGAGTCAAACGAGTCAAACGAGTCAAACGAGCCAAACGAGTCAAACGAGTCAAACGAGTCAAACGAGTCAAACGAGTCAAACGAGTCAAACGAGCCAAACGAGCCAAACGAGCCAAACGAGTCAAACGAGTCAAACGAGTCAAACGAGTCAAACGAGTCAAACGAGTCAAACGAGTCAAACGAGTCAAACGAGTCAAACGAGTCAAACGAGTCAAACGAGTCAAACGAGTCAAACGAGTCAAACGAGTCAAACGAGTCAAACGAGTCAAACGAGTCAAACGAGTCAAACGAGTCAAACGAGTCAAACGAGTCAAACGAGTCAAACGAGTCAAACGAGTCAAACGAGTCAAACGAGTCAAACGAGTCAAACGAGTCAAACGAGTCAAACGAGTCAAACGAGTCAAACGAGTCAAACGAGTCAAACGAGTCAAACGTGTCAAACGTGTCAAACGGGTCGAATGAGTGAAACGGGTCGAACAGGACAATCGAGTCAAACGAGTCAAACGAGTCAAACGAGGCAAACGAGTCAAACGAGACAAACGAGTCAAACGAGTCAAACGAGTCAAACGAGTCAAACGAGTCAAACGAGTCAAACGAGTCAAACGAGTCAAACGAGTCAAACGAGTCAAACGGGTCAATCGAGTCAAACGAGTCAAACGAGTCAAACGAGTCAAACGAGTCAAACGAGTCAAACGAGTCAAACGAGCCAAACGAGTCAAACGAGCCAAACGAGCCAAACGAGCCAAACGAGTCAAACGAGTCAAACGAGTCAAACGAGTCAAACGAGTCAAACGAGTCAAACGAGTCAAACGAGTCAAACGAGTCAAACGAGTCAAACGAGTCAAACGAGTCAAACGAGTCAAACGAGTCAAACGAGTCAAACGAGTCAAACGAGTCAAACGAGTCAAACGAGTCAAACGAGTCAAACGAGTCAAACGAGTCAAACGAGTCAAACGAGTCAAACGAGTCAAACGAGTCAAACGAGTCAAACGAGTCAAACGAGTCAAACGAGTCAAACGAGTCAAACGAGTCAAACGAGTCAAACGAGTCAAACGGGTCAAACGGGTCGAACGAGTGAAACGGGTCGAACAGGACAATCGAGTCAAACGAGTCAAACGAGTCAAACGAGACAAACGGGTCAAACGAGTCAAACGAGTCAAACGAGTCAAACGAGTCAAACGAGTCAAACGAGTCAAACGAGTCAAACGAGTCAAACGAGTCAAACGGGTCAATCGAGTCAAACGAGTCAAACGAGTCAAACGAGTCAAACGAGTCAAACGAGTCAAACGAGTCAAACGAGCCAAACGAGTCAAACGAGCCAAACGAGCCAAACGAGCCAAACGAGTCAAACGAGTCAAACGAGTCAAACGAGTCAAACGAGTCAAACGAGTCAAACGAGTCAAACGAGTCAAACGAGTCAAACGAGTCAAACGAGTCAAACGAGTCAAACGAGTCAAACGAGTCAAACGAGTCAAACGAGTCAAACGAGTCAAACGAGTCAAACGAGTCAAACGAGTCAAACGAGTCAAACGAGTCAAACGAGTCAAACGAGTCAAACGAGTCAAACGAGTCAAACGAGTCAAACGAGTCAAACGAGTCAAACGAGTCAAACGAGTCAAACGAGTCAAACGAGTCAAACGAGTCAAACGAGTCAAACGAGTCAAACGAGTCAAACGAGTCAAACGAGTCAAACGAGTCAAACGTGTCAAACGGGTCGAACGAGTGAAACGGGTCGAACAGGACAATCGAGTCAAACGAGTCAAACGAGTCAAACGAGTCAAACGAGTCAAACGAGACAAACGTGTCAAACGAGTCAAACGAGTCAAACGAGACAAACGTGTCAAACGAGTCAAACGAGTCAAACGAGTCAAACGAGTCAAACGAGTCAAACGAGTCAAACGAGTCAAACGGGTCAATCGAGTCAAACGAGTCAAACGAGTCAAACGAGTCAAACGAGTCAAACGAGTCAAACGAGTCAAACGAGTCAAACGAGTCAAACGAGTCAAACGAGTCAAACGAGTCAAAAGAGTCAAACGAGTCAAACGAGTCAAACGAGTCAAACGAGTCAAACGAGTCAAACGAGTCAAACGAGTCAAACGAGTCAAACGAGTCAAACGAGTCAAACGAGTCAAACGAGTCAAACGAGTCAAACGAGTCAAACGAGTCAAACGAGTCAAACGAGTCAAACGAGTCAAACGAGTCAAACGAGTCAAACGAGTCAAACGAGTCAAACGAGTCAAACGAGTCAAACGAGTCAAACGAGTCAAACGAGTCAAACGAGTCAAACGAGTCAAACGAGTCAAACGAGTCAAACGAGTCAAACGAGTCAAACGTGTCAAACGGGTCGAACGAGTGAAACGGGTCGAACAGGACAATCGAGTCAAACGAGTCAAACGAGTCAAACGAGTCAAACGAGTCAAACGAGACAAACGTGTCAAACGAGTCAAACGAGTCAAACGAGTCAAACGAGTCAAACGAGTCAAACGAGTCAAACGAGTCAAACGGGTCAATCGAGTCAAACGAGTCAAACGAGTCAAACGAGTCAAACGAGTCAAACGAGCCAAACGAGTCAAACGAGCCAAACGAGCCAAACGAGCCAAACGAGCCAAACGAGTCAAACGAGTCAAACGAGTCAAACGAGTCAAACGTGTCAAACGGGTCGAACGAGTGAAACGGGTCGAACAGGACAATCGAGTCAAACGAGTCAAACGAGTAAAACGAGTCAAACGAGTCAAACGAGACAAACGAGTCAAACGAGTCAAACGAGTCAAACGAGTCAAACGAGTCAAACGAGTCAAACGAGTCAAACGAGTCAAACGGGTCAATCGAGTCAAACGAGTCAAACGAGTCAAACGAGTCAAACGAGTCAAACGAGTCAAACGAGTCAAACGAGCCAAACGAGTCAAACGAGCCAAACGAGACAAACGAGCCAAACGAGTCAAACGAGTCAAACGAGTCAAACGATTCAAACGAGTCAAACGAGTCAAACGAGTCAAACGAGTCAAACGAGTCAAACGAGTCAAACGAGTCAAACGAGTCAAACGAGTCAAACGAGTCAAACGAGTCAAACGAGTCAAACGAGTCAAACGAGTCAAACGAGTCAAACGAGTCAAACGAGTCAAACGAGTCAAACGAGTCAAACGAGTCAAACGAGTCAAACGAGTCAAACGAGTCAAACGAGTCAAACGTGTCAAACGGGTCAAACGGGTCGAACGAGTGAAACGGGTCGAACAGGACCATCGAGTCAAACGAGTGAAACGAGTCAAACGACCCAAACGAGTCAAACGAGTCAAACGAGTCAAACGAGTCAAACGAGTCAAACGAGTCAAACGAGCCAAACGAGTCAAACGAGTCAAACGAGTCAAACGAGTCAAACGAGTCAAACGAGTCAAACGAGCCAAACGAGTCAAACGAGCCAAACGAGCCAAACGAGCCAAACGAACCAAACGAGCCAAACGAGTCAAACGAGTCAAACGAGTCAAACGAGTCTAACGAGTCAAACGAGTCAAACGAGTCAAACGAGTCAAACGAGTCAAACGAGTCAAACGAGTCAAACGAGTCAAACGAGTCAAACGAGTCAAACGAGTCAAACGAGTCAAACGAGTCAAACGAGTCAAACGAGTCAAACGAGTCAAACGAGTCAAACGAGTCAAACGAGTCAAACGAGTCAAACGAGTCAAACGAGTCAAACGAGTCAAACGAGTCAAACGAGTCAAACGAGTCAAACGAGTCAAACGAGTCAAACGAGTCAAACGAGTCAAACGAGTCAAACGAGTCAAACGAGTCAAACGAGTCAAACGAGTCAAACGAGTCAAACGAGTCAAACGTGTCAAACGGGTCGAACGAGTGAAACGGGTCGAACAGGACAATCGAGTCAAACGAGTCAAACGAGTCAAACGAGTCAAACGAGTCAAACGAGACAAACGAGTCAAACGAGTCAAACGAGTCAAACGAGTCAAACGAGTCAAACGAGTCAAACGAGTCAAACGGGTCAATCGAGTCAAACGAGTCAAACGAGTCAAACGAGTCAAACGAGTCAAACGAGCCAAACGAGTCAAACGAGCCAAACGAGCCAAACGAGCCAAACGAGCCAAACGAGCCAAACGAGTCAAACGAGTCAAACGAGTCAAACGAGTCTAACGAGTCAAACGAGTCAAACGAGTCAAACGAGTCAAACGAGTCAAACGAGTCAAACGAGTCAAACGAGTCAAACGAGTCAAACGAGTCAAACGAGTCAAACGAGTCAAACGAGTCAAACGAGTCAAACGAGTCAAACGAGTCAAACGAATCAAACGAGTCAAACGAGTCAAACGAGTCAAACGAGTCAAACGAGTCAAACGAGTCAAACGAGTCAAACGAGTCAAACGAGTCAAACGAGTCAAACGAGTCAAACGAGTCAAACGAGTCAAACGAGTCAAACGAGTCAAACGAGTCAAACGAGTCAAACGTGTCAAACGGGTCGAACGAGTGAAACGGGTCGAACAGGACAATCGAGTCAAACGAGTCAAACGAGTCAAACGAGTCAAACGAGTCAAACGAGACAAACGAGTCAAACGAGTCAAACGAGTCAAACGAGTCAAACGAGTCAAACGAGTCAAACGAGTCAAACGAGTCAAACGGGTCAATCGAGTCAAACGAGTCAAACGAGTCAAACGAGTCAAACGAGTCAAACGAGTCAAACGAGTCAAACGAGCCAAACGAGTCAAACGAGCCAAACGAGCCAAACGAGCCAAACGAGCCAAACGAGTCAAACGAGTCAAACGAGTCAAACGAGTCAAACGAGTCAAACGAGTCAAACGAGTCAAACGAGTCAAACGAGTCAAACGAGTCAAACGAGTCAAACGAGTCAAACGAGTCAAACGAGTCAAACGAGTCAAACGAGTCAAACGAGTCAAACGAGTCAAACGAGTCAAACGAGTCAAACGAGTCAAACGAGTCAAACGAGTCAAACGAGTCAAACGAGTCAAACGAGTCAAACGAGTCAAACGAGTCAAACGAGTCAAACGAGTCAAACGAGTCAAACGAGTCAAACGAGTCAAACGAGCCAAACGAGTCAAACGAGCCAAACGAGCCAAACGAGCCAAACGAGTCAAACGAGTCAAACGAGTCAAACGAGTCAAACGAGTCAAACGAGTCAAACGAGTCAAACGAGTCAAACGAGTCAAACGAGTCAAACGAGTCAAACGAGTCAAACGAGTCAAACGAGTCAAACGAGTCAAACGAGTCAAACGAGTCAAACGAGTCAAACGAGTCAAACGAGTCAAACGAGTCAAACGAGTCAAACGAGTCAAACGAGTCAAACGAGTCAAACGAGTCAAACGAGTCAAACGAGTCAAACGAGTCAAACGTGTCAAACGGGTCGAACGAGTGAAACGGGTCGAACAGGACAATCGAGTCAAACGAGTCAAACGAGTCAAACGAGACAAACGAGTCAAACGAGTCAAACGAGTCAAACGAGTCAAACGAGTCAAACGAGTCAAACGAGTTAAACGGGTCAATCGAGTCAAACGAGTCAAACGAGTCAAACGAGTCAAACGAGTCAAACGAGTCAAACGAGTCAAACGAGTCAAACGAGCCAAACGAGTCAAACGAGCCAAACGAGCCAAACGAGCCAAACGAGTCAAACGAGTCAAACGAGTCAAACGAGTCAAACGAGTCAAACGAGTCAAACGTGTCAAACGAGTCAAACGAGCCAAACGAGCCAAACGAGCCAAGCGAGCCAAGCGAGCCAAGCGAGCCAAGCGAGCCAAGCGAGCCAAGCGAGCCAAGCGAGCCAACCGAGCCAAGCGAGCCAACCGAGCCAAGCGAGCCAAGCGAGCCAAGCGAGCCAAGCGAGCCAAGCGAGCCAAGCGAGCCAAGCGAGCCAAGCGAGCCAAGCGAGCCAAGCGAGTCAACCGAGTCAAACGAGTCAAACGAGTCAAACGAGTCAAACGAGTCAAACGAGTCAAACGAGTCAAACGAGTCAAACGAGTCAAACGAGCCAAACGAGCCAAGCGAGCCAAGCGAGCCAAGCGAGCCAAGCGAGCCAAGCGAGCCAAGCGAGCCAACCGAGCCAAGCGAGCCAAGCGAGCCAAGCGAGCCAAGCGAGCCAAGCGAGCCAAGCGAGCCAAGCGAGCCAAGCGAGCCAAGCGAGCCAAGCGAGCCAAGCTAGCCAAGCGAGCCAAGCGAGCCAAGCGAGCCAAGCGAGCCAAGCGAGCCAAGCGAGCCAACCGAGCCAAGCGAGCCAACCGAGCCAAGCGAGCCAAGCGAGCCAAGCGAGCCAAGCGAGCCAAGCGAGCCAAGCGAGCCAAGCGAGCCAAGCGAGCCAAGCGAGTCAACCGAGTCAAACGAGTCAAACGAGTCAAACGAGTCAAACGAGTCAAACGAGTCAAACGAGTCAAACGAGTCAAACGAGTCAAACGAGCCAAACGAGCCAAGCGAGCCAAGCGAGCCAAGCGAGCCAAGCGAGCCAACCGAGCCAAGCGAGCCAAGCGAGCCAAGCGAGCCAAGCGAGCCAAGCGAGCCAAGCGAGCCAAGCGAGCCAAGCGAGCCAAGCGAGCCAAGCGAGCCAAGCGAGCCAAGCGAGCCAAGCGAGCCAAACGAGCCAAGCGAGTCAAACGAGTCAAACGAGTCAAACGAGTCAAACGAGTCAAACGAGTCAAACGAGTCAAACGAGTCAAACGAGTCAAACGAGTCAAACGAGTCAAACGAGTCAAACGAGTCAAACGAGTCAAACGAGTCAAACGAGTCAAACGAGTCAAACGAGTCAAACGAGTCAAACGAGTCAAACGAGTCAAACGAGTCAAACGAGTCAAACGTGTCAAACGGGTCAAACGGGTCGAACGAGTGAAACGGGTCGAACAGGACCATCGAGTCAAACGAGTGAAACGAGTCAAACGACCCAAACGAGTCAAACGAGTCAAACGAGTCAAACGAGTCAAACGAGTCAAACGAGTCAAACGAGTCAAACGAGCCAAACGAGTCAAACGAGTCAAACGAGTCAAACGAGTCAAACGAGCCAAACGAGCCAAACGAGTCAAACGAGCCAAACGAGCCAAACGAGCCAAACGAGTCAAACGAGCCAAACGAGTCAAACGAGCCAAACGAGTCAAACGAGTCAAACGAGTCAAACGAGTCAAACGAGTCAAACGAGTCAAACGAGTCAAACGAGTCAAACGAGTCAAACGAGTCAAACGAGTCAAACGAGTCAAACGAGTCAAACGAGTCAAACGAGTCAAACGAGTCAAACGAGTCAAACGAGTCAAACGAGTCAAACGAGTCAAACGAGTCAAACGAGTCAAACGAGTCAAACGAGTCAAACGAGTCAAACGAGTCAAACGAGTCAAACGAGTCAAACGAGTCAAACGAGTCAAACGAGTCAAACGAGTCAAACGAGTCAAACGAGTCAAACGAGTCAAACGAGTCAAACGAGTCAAACGAGTCAAACGAGTCAAACGAGTCAAACGAGTCAAACGAGTCAAACGAGTCAAACGAGTCAAACGAGTCAAACGAGTCAAACGAGTCAAACGAGTCAAACGAGTCAAACGAGTCAAACGAGTCAAACGAGTCAAACGAGTCAAACGAGTCAAACGAGTCAAACGAGTCAAACGAGTCAAACGAGTCAAACGAGTCAAACGAGTCAAACGAGTCAAACGAGTCAAACGAGTCAAACGAGTCAAACGAGTCAAACGAGTCAAACGAGTCAAACGAGTCAAACGAGTCAAACGAGTCAAACGAGTCAAACGAGTCAAACGAGTCAAACGAGTCAAACGAGTCAAACGAGTCAAACGAGTCAAACGAGTCAAACGAGTCAAACGAGTCAAACGAGTCAAACGAGTCAAACGAGTCAAACGAGTCAAACGAGTCAAACGAGTCAAACGAGTCAAACGAGTCAAACGAGTCAAACGAGTCAAACGAGTCAAACGAGTCAAACGAGTCAAACGAGTCAAACGAGTCAAACGAGTCAAACGAGTCAAACGAGTCAAACGAGTCAAACGAGTCAAACGAGTCAAACGAGTCAAACGTGTCAAACGGGTCGAACGAGTGAAACGGGTCGAACAGGACAATCGAGTCAAACGAGTCAAACGAGTCAAACGAGTCAAACGAGTCAAACGAGACAAACGTGTCAAACGAGTCAAACGAGTCAAACGAGACAAACGTGTCAAACGAGTCAAACGAGTCAAACGAGTCAAACGAGTCAAACGAGTCAAACGAGTCAAACGAGTCAAACGAGTCAAACGAGTCAAACGAGTCAAACGAGTCAAACGAGTCAAACGAGTCAAACGAGTCAAACGAGTCAAACGAGTCAAACGAGTCAAACGAGTCAAACGAGTCAAACGAGTCAAACGAGTCAAACGAGTCAAACGAGTCAAACGAGTCAAACGAGTCAAACGAGTCAAACGAGTCAAACGAGTCAAACGAGTCAAACGAGTCAAACGAGTCAAACGAGTCAAACGAGTCAAACGAGTCAAACGAGTCAAACGAGTCAAACGAGTCAAACGAGTCAAACGAGTCAAACGAGTCAAACGAGTCAAACGAGTCAAACGAGTCAAACGAGTCAAACGAGTCAAACGAGTCAAACGAGTCAAACGAGTCAAACGAGTCAAACGAGTCAAACGAGTCAAACGAGTCAAACGAGTCAAACGAGTCAAACGAGTCAAACGAGTCAAACGAGTCAAACGAGTCAAACGAGTCAAACGAGTCAAACGAGTCAAACGAGTCAAACGAGTCAAACGAGTCAAACGAGTCAAACGAGTCAAACGAGTCAAACGAGTCAAACGAGTCAAACGAGTCAAACGAGTCAAACGAGTCAAACGAGTCAAACGAGTCAAACGAGTCAAACGAGTCAAACGAGTCAAACGAGTCAAACGAGTCAAACGAGTCAAACGAGTCAAACGAGTCAAACGAGTCAAACGAGTCAAACGAGTCAAACGAGTCAAACGAGTCAAACGAGTCAAACGAGTCAAACGAGTCAAACGAGTCAAACGAGTCAAACGAGTCAAACGAGTCAAACGAGTCAAACGAGTCAAACGTGTCAAACGGGTCGAACGAGTGAAACGGGTCGAACAGGACAATCGAGTCAAACGAGTCAAACGAGTCAAACGAGTCAAACGAGTCAAACGAGACAAACGTGTCAAACGAGTCAAACGAGTCAAACGAGACAAACGTGTCAAACGAGTCAAACGAGTCAAACGAGTCAAACGAGTCAAACGAGTCAAACGAGTCAAACGAGTCAAACGGGTCAATCGAGTCAAACGAGTCAAACGAGTCAAACGAGTCAAACGAGTCAAACGAGTCAAACGAGTCAAACGAGTCAAACGAGTCAAACGAGTCAAACGAGTCAAACGAGTCAAACGAGTCAAACGAGTCAAACGAGTCAAACGAGTCAAACGAGTCAAACGAGTCAAACGAGTCAAACGAGTCAAACGAGTCAAACGAGTCAAACGAGTCAAACGAGTCAAACGAGTCAAACGAGTCAAACGAGTCAAACGAGTCAAACGAGTCAAACGAGTCAAACGAGTCAAACGAGTCAAACGAGTCAAACGAGTCAAACTAGTCAAACGAGTCAAACGAGTCAAACGAGTCAAACGAGTCAAACGAGTCAAACGAGTCAAACGAGTCAAACGAGTCAAACGAGTCAAACGAGTCAAACGAGTCAAACGAGTCAAACGAGTCAAACGAGTCAAACGAGTCAAACGAGTCAAACGAGTCAAACGAGTCAAACGAGTCAAACGAGTCAAACGAGTCAAACGAGTCAAACGAGTCAAACGAGTCAAACGAGTCAAACGAGTCAAACGAGTCAAACGAGTCAAACGAGTCAAACGAGTCAAACGAGTCAAACGAGTCAAACGAGTCAAACGAGTCAAACGAGTCAAACGAGTCAAACGAGTCAAACGAGTCAAACGAGTCAAACGAGTCAAACGAGTCAAACGAGTCAAACGAGTCAAACGAGTCAAACGAGTCAAACGAGTCAAACGAGTCAAACGAGTCAAACGAGTCAAACGAGTCAAACGAGTCAAACGAGTCAAACGAGTCAAACGAGTCAAACGAGTCAAACGAGTCAAACGAGTCAAACGAGTCAAACGAGTCAAACGAGTCAAACGAGTCAAACGAGTCAAACGAGTCAAACGAGTCAAACGTGTCAAACGGGTCAAACGGGTCGAACGAGTGAAACGGGTCGAACAGGACCATCGAGTCAAACGAGTGAAACGAGTCAAACGACCCAAACGAGTCAAACGAGTCAAACGAGTCAAACGAGTCAAACGAGTCAAACGAGTCAAACGAGCCAAACGAGTCAAACGAGTCAAACGAGTCAAACGAGTCAAACGAGTCAAACGAGTCAAACGAGCCAAACGAGTCAAACGAGCCAAACGAGCCAAACGAGCCAAACGAGCCAAACGAGCCAAACGAGTCAAACGAGTCAAACGAGTCAAACGAGTCTAACGAGTCAAACGAGTCAAACGAGTCAAACGAGTCAAACGAGTCAAACGAGTCAAACGAGTCAAACGAGTCAAACGAGTCAAACGAGTTAAACGAGTCAAACGAGTCAAACGAGTCAAACGAGTCAAACGAGTCAAACGAGTCAAACGAGTCAAACGAGTCAAACGAGTCAAACGAGTCAAACGAGTCAAACGAGTCAAACGAGTCAAACGAGTCAAACGAGTCAAACGAGTCAAACGAGTCAAACGAGTCAAACGAGTCAAACGAGTCAAACGAGTCAAACGAGTCAAACGAGTCAAACGAGTCAAACGAGTCAAACGAGTCAAACGAGTCAAACGAGTCAAACGAGTCAAACGAGTCAAACGAGTCAAACGTGTCAAACGGGTCGAACGAGTGAAACGGGTCGAACAGGACAATCGAGTCAAACGAGTCAAACGAGTAAAACGAGTCAAACGAGTCAAACGAGACAAACGTGTCAAACGAGTCAAACGAGTCAAACGAGTCAAACGAGTCAAACGAGTCAAACGAGTCAAACGAGTCAAACGGGTCAATCGAGTCAAACGAGTCAAACGAGTCAAACGAGTCAAACGAGTCAAACGAGTCAAACGAGTCAAACGAGCCAAACGAGTCAAACGAGCCAAACGAGCCAAACGAGCCAAACGAGTCAAACGAGTCAAACGAGTCAAACGATTCAAACGAGTCAAACGAGTCAAACGAGTCAAACGAGTCAAACGAGTCAAACGAGTCAAACGAGTCAAACGAGTCAAACGAGTCAAACGAGTCAAACGAGTCAAACGAGTCAAACGAGTCAAACGAGTCAAACGAGTCAAACGAGTCAAACGAGTCAAACGAGTCAAACGAGTCAAACGAGTCAAACGAGTCAAACGTGTCAAACGGGTCAAACGGGTCGAACGAGTGAAACGGGTCGAACAGGACCATCGAGTCAAACGAGTGAAACGAGTCAAACGACCCAAACGAGTCAAACGAGTCAAACGAGTCAAACGAGTCAAACGAGTCAAACGAGTCAAACGAGCCAAACGAGTCAAACGAGTCAAACGAGTCAAACGAGTCAAACGAGTCAAACGAGTCAAACGAGCCAAACGAGTCAAACGAGCCAAACGAGCCAAACGAGCCAAACGAGCCAAACGAGCCAAACGAGTCAAACGAGTCAAACGAGTCAAACGAGTCTAACGAGTCAAACGAGTCAAACGAGTCAAACGAGTCAAACGAGTCAAACGAGTCAAACGAGTCAAACGAGTCAAACGAGTCAAACGAGTTAAACGAGTCAAACGAGTCAAACGAGTCAAACGAGTCAAACGAGTCAAACGAGTCAAACGAGTCAAACGAGTCAAACGAGTCAAACGAGTCAAACGAGTCAAACGAGTCAAACGAGTCAAACGAGTCAAACGAGTCAAACGAGTCAAACGAGTCAAACGAGTCAAACGAGTCAAACGAGTCAAACGAGTCAAACGAGTCAAACGAGTCAAACGAGTCAAACGAGTCAAACGAGTCAAACGAGTCAAACGAGTCAAACGAGTCAAACGAGTCAAACGAGTCAAACGTGTCAAACGGGTCGAACGAGTGAAACGGGTCGAACAGGACAATCGAGTCAAACGAGTCAAACGAGTCAAACGAGTCAAACGAGTCAAACGAGACAAACGTGTCAAACGAGTCAAACGAGTCAAACGAGTCAAACGAGTCAAACGAGTCAAACGAGTCAAACGAGTCAAACGGGTCAATCGAGTCAAACGAGTCAAACGAGTCAAACGAGTCAAACGAGTCAAACGAGCCAAACGAGTCAAACGAGCCAAACGAGCCAAACGAGCCAAACGAGCCAAACGAGCCAAACGAGTCAAACGAGTCAAACGAGTCAAACGAGTCTAACGAGTCAAACGAGTCAAACGAGTCAAACGAGTCAAACGAGTCAAACGAGTCAAACGAGTCAAACGAGTCAAACGAGTCAAACGAGTCAAACGAGTCAAACGAGTCAAACGAGTCAAACGAGTCAAACGAGTCAAACGAGTCAAACGAGTCAAACGAGTCAAACGAGTCAAACGAGTCAAACGAGTCAAACGAGTCAAACGAGTCAAACGAGTCAAACGAGTCAAACGAGTCAAACGAGTCAAACGAGTCAAACGAGTCAAACGAGTCAAACGAGTCAAACGAGTCAAACGAGTCAAACGAGTCAAACGAGTCAAACGAGTCAAACGAGTCAAACGAGTCAAACGAGTCAAACGAGTCAAACGAGTCAAACGAGTCAAACGTGTCAAACGGGTCGAACGAGT
The DNA here is from genome assembly GCA_910592295.1 of Andrena haemorrhoa. Classification (NCBI taxonomy): domain Eukaryota; kingdom Metazoa; phylum Arthropoda; class Insecta; order Hymenoptera; family Andrenidae; genus Andrena; species Andrena haemorrhoa. Next base: position 94,292 of record CAJUZA010000346.1, on the reverse strand, counting down.
GAAACGGGTCGAACAGGACAATCGAGTCAAACGAGTCAAACGAGTCAAACGAGTCAAACGAGTCAAACGAGACAAACGTGTCAAACGAGTCAAACGAGTCAAACGAGTCAAACGAGTCAAACGAGTCAAACGAGTCAAACGAGTCAAACGGGTCAATCGAGTCAAACGAGTCAAACGAGTCAAACGAGTCAAACGAGTCAAACGAGTCAAACGAGTCAAACGAGCCAAACGAGTCAAACGAGCCAAACGAGCCAAACGAGCCAAACGAGCCAAACGAGTCAAACGAGTCAAACGAGTCAAACGAGTCAAACGAGTCAAACGAGTCAAACGAGTCAAACGAGTCAAACGAGTCAAACGAGTCAAACGAGTCAAACGAGTCAAACGAGTCAAACGAGTCAAACGAGTCAAACGAGTCAAACGAGTCAAACGAGTCAAACGAGTCAAACGAGTCAAACGAGTCAAACGAGTCAAACGAGTCAAACGAGTCAAACGAGTCAAACGAGTCAAACGAGTCAAACGAGTCAAACGAGTCAAACGAGCCAAACGAGTCAAACGAGCCAAACGAGCCAAACGAGCCAAACGAGTCAAACGAGTCAAACGAGTCAAACGAGTCAAACGAGTCAAACGAGTCAAACGAGTCAAACGAGTCAAACGAGTCAAACGAGTCAAACGAGTCAAACGAGTCAAACGAGTCAAACGAGTCAAACGAGTCAAACGAGTCAAACGAGTCAAACGAGTCAAACGAGTCAAACGAGTCAAACGAGTCAAACGAGTCAAACGAGTCAAACGAGTCAAACGTGTCAAACGGGTCGAACGAGTGAAACGGGTCGAACAGGACAATCGAGTCAAACGAGTCAAACGAGTCAAACGAGACAAACGTGTCAAACGAGTCAAACGAGTCAAACGAGTCAAACGAGTCAAACGAGTCAAACGAGTCAAACGGGTCAATCGAGTCAAACGAGTCAAACGAGTCAAACGAGTCAAACGAGTCAAACGAGCCAAACGAGTCAAACGAGCCAAACGAGCCAATCGAGCCAAACGAGTCAAACGAGTCAAACGAGTCAAACGAGTCAAACGAGTCAAACGAGTCAAACGAGTCAAACGAGCCAAACCAGTCAAACGAGCCAAACGAGCCAAACGAGCCAAACGAGCCAAACGAGCCAAACGAGTCAAACGAGTCAAACGAGTCAAACGAGTCTAACGAGTCAAACGAGTCAAACGAGTCAAACGAGTCAAACGAGTCAAACGAGTCAAACGAGTCAAACGAGTCAAACGAGTCAAACGAGTCAAACGAGTCAAACGAGTCAAACGAGTCAAACGAGTCAAACGAGTCAAACGAGTCAAACGAGTCAAACGAGTCAAACGAGTCAAACGAGTCAAACGAGTCAAACGAGTCAAACGAGTCAAACGAGTCAAACGAGTCAAACGAGTCAAACGAGTCAAACGAGTCAAACGAGTCAAACGAGTCAAACGAGTCAAACGAGTCAAACGAGTCAAACGAGTCAAACGAGTCAAACGAGTCAAACGAGTCAAACGAGTCAAACGAGTCAAACGAGTCAAACGAGTCAAACGAGTCAAACGAGTCAAACGAGTCAAACGAGTCAAACGAGTCAAACGAGTCAAACGAGTCAAACGAGTCAAACGAGTCAAACGAGTCAAACGAGTCAAACGAGTCAAACGAGTCAAACGAGTCAAACGAGTCAAACGAGTCAAACGAGTCAAACGAGTCAAACGAGTCAAACGAGTCAAACGAGTCAAACGAGTCAAACGAGTCAAACGAGTCAAACGAGTCATACGAGTCAAACGAGTCAAACGAGTCAAACGAGTCAAACGAGTCAAACGAGTCAAACGAGTCAAACGAGTCAAACGAGTCAAACGAGTCAAACGAGTCAAACGAGTCAAACGAGTCAAACGAGTCAAACGAGTCAAACGAGTCAAACGAGTCAAACGAGTCAAACGAGTCAAACGAGTCAAACGAGTCAAACGAGTCAAACGAGTCAAACGAGTCAAACGAGTCAAACGTGTCAAACGTGTCAAACGGGTCGAACGAGTGAAACGGGTCGAACAGGACAATCGAGTCAAACGAGTCAAACGAGTCAAACGAGACAAACGTGTCAAACGAGTCAAACGAGTCAAACGAGTCAAACGAGTCAAACGAGTCAAACGAGTCAAACGGGTCAATCGAGTCAAACGAGTCAAACGAGTCAAACGAGTCAAACGAGTCAAACGAGCCAAACGAGTCAAACGAGCCAAACGAGCCAAACGAGCCAAACGAGTCAAACGAGTCAAACGAGTCAAACGAGTCAAACGAGTCAAACGAGTCAAACGTGTCAAACGAGTCAAACGTGTCAAACGAGTCAAACGAGCCAAACGAGCCAAACGAGCCAAGCGAGCCAAGCGAGCCAAGCGAGCCAAGCGAGCCAAGCGAGCCAAGCGAGCCAAGCGAGCCAACCGAGCCAAGCGAGCCAACCGAGCCAAGCGAGCCAAGCGAGCCAAGCGAGCCAAGCGAGCCAAGCGAGCCAAGCGAGCCAAGCGAGCCAAGCGAGTCAACCGAGTCAAACGAGTCAAACGAGTCAAACGAGTCAAACGAGTCAAACGAGTCAAACGAGTCAAACGAGTCAAACGAGTCAAACGAGTCAAACGAGCCAAACGAGCCAAGCGAGCCAAGCGAGCCAAGCGAGCCAAGCGAGCCAAGCGAGCCAAGCGAGCCAACCGAGCCAAGCGAGCCAAGCGAGCCAAGCGAGCCAAGCGAGCCAAGCGAGCCAAGCGAGCCAAGCGAGCCAAGCGAGCCAAGCGAGCCAAGCGAGCCAAGCGAGCCAAGCGAGCCAAGCGAGCCAAGCGAGCCAAGCGAGCCAAGCGAGCCAAGCGAGCCAACCGAGCCAAGCGAGCCAACCGAGCCAAGCGAGCCAAGCGAGCCAAGCGAGCCAAGCGAGCCAAGCGAGCCAAGCGAGCCAAGCGAGCCAAGCGAGCCAAGCGAGTCAACCGAGTCAAACGAGTCAAACGAGTCAAACGAGTCAAACGAGTCAAACGAGTCAAACGAGTCAAACGAGTCAAACGAGTCAAACGAGTCAAACGAGTCAAACGAGTCAAACGAGTCAAACGAGTCAAACGAGTCAAACGAGTCAAACGAGTCAAACGAGTCAAACGAGTCAAACGAGTCAAACGAGTCAAACGAGTCAAACGAGTCTAACGAGTCAAACGAGTCAAACGAGTCAAACGAGTCAAACGAGTCAAACGAGTCAAACGAGTCAAACGAGTCAAACGAGTCAAACGAGTCAAACGAGTCAAACGAGTCAAACGAGTCAAACGAGTCAAACGAGTCAAACGAGTCAAACGAGTCAAACGAGTCAAACGAGTCAAACGAGTCAAACGAGTCAAACGAGTCAAACGAGTCAAACGAGTCAAACGAGTCAAACGAGTCAAACGAGTCAAACGAGTCAAACGAGTCAAACGAGTCAAACGAGTCAAACGAGTCAAACGAGTCAAACGAGTCAAACGAGTCAAACGAGTCAAACGAGTCAAACGAGTCAAACGAGTCAAACGAGTCAAACGAGCCAAACGAGTCAAACGAGCCAAACGAGCCAAACGAGCCAAACGAGCCAAACGAGTCAAACGAGTCAAACGAGTCAAACGAGTCAAACGAGTCAAACGAGTCAAACGAGTCAAACGAGTCAAACGAGTCAAACGAGTCAAACGAGTCAAACGAGTCAAACGAGTCAAACGAGTCAAACGAGTCAAACGAGTCAAACGAGTCAAACGAGTCAAACGAGTCAAACGAGTCAAACGAGTCAAACGAGTCAAACGAGTCAAACGAGTCAAACGAGTCAAACGAGTCAAACGAGTCAAACGAGTCAAACGTGTCAAACGGGTCGAACGAGTGAAACGGGTCGAACAGGACAATCGAGTCAAACGAGTCAAACGAGTCAAACGAGACAAACGTGTCAAACGAGTCAAACGAGTCAAACGAGTCAAACGAGTCAAACGAGTCAAACGAGTCAAACGGGTCAATCGAGTCAAACGAGTCAAACGAGTCAAACGAGTCAAACGAGTCAAACGAGCCAAACGAGTCAAACGAGCCAAACGAGCCAAACGAGCCAAACGAGTCAAACGAGTCAAACGAGTCAAACGAGTCAAACGAGTCAAACGAGTCAAACGAGTCAAACGAGCCAAACGAGTCAAACGAGCCAAACGAGCCAAACGAGCCAAACGAGCCAAACGAGCCAAACGAGTCAAACGAGTCAAACGAGTCAAACGAGTCTAACGAGTCAAACGAGTCAAACGAGTCAAACGAGTCAAACGAGTCAAACGAGTCAAACGAGTCAAACGAGTCAAACGAGTCAAACGAGTCAAACGAGTCAAACGAGTCAAACGAGTCAAACGAGTCAAACGAGTCAAACGAGTCAAACGAGTCAAACGAGTCAAACGAGTCAAACGAGTCAAACGAGTCAAACGAGTCAAACGAGTCAAACGAGTCAAACGAGTCAAACGAGTCAAACGAGTCAAACGAGTCAAACGAGTCAAACGAGTCAAACGAGTCAAACGAGTCAAACGAGTCAAACGAGTCAAACGAGTCAAACGAGTCAAACGAGTCAAACGAGTCAAACGAGTCAAACGAGTCAAACGAGTCAAACGAGTCAAACGAGTCAAACGAGTCAAACGAGTCAAACGAGTCAAACGAGTCAAACGAGTCAAACGAGTCAAACGAGTCAAACGAGTCAAACGAGTCAAACGAGTCAAACGAGTCAAACGAGTCAAACGAGTCAAACGAGTCAAACGAGTCAAACGAGTCAAACGAGTCAAACGAGTCAAACGAGTCAAACGAGTCAAACGAGTCAAACGAGTCAAACGAGTCAAACGAGTCAAACGAGTCATACGAGTCAAACGAGTCAAACGAGTCAAACGAGTCAAACGAGTCAAACGAGTCAAACGAGTCAAACGAGTCAAACGAGTCAAACGAGTCAAACGAGTCAAACGAGTCAAACGAGTCAAACGAGTCAAACGAGTCAAACGAGTCAAACGAGTCAAACGAGTCAAACGAGTCAAACGAGTCAAACGAGTCAAACGAGTCAAACGAGTCAAACGAGTCAAACGTGTCAAACGTGTCAAACGGGTCGAACGAGTGAAACGGGTCGAACAGGACAATCGAGTCAAACGAGTCAAACGAGTCAAACGAGACAAACGTGTCAAACGAGTCAAACGAGTCAAACGAGTCAAACGAGTCAAACGAGTCAAACGAGTCAAACGGGTCAATCGAGTCAAACGAGTCAAACGAGTCAAACGAGTGAAACGAGTCAAACGAGCCAAACGAGTCAAACGAGCCAAACGAGCCAAACGAGCCAAACGAGTCAAACGAGTCAAACGAGTCAAACGAGTCAAACGAGTCAAACGAGTCAAACGTGTCAAACGAGTCAAACGTGTCAAACGAGTCAAACGAGCCAAACGAGCCAAACGAGCCAAGCGAGCCAAGCGAGCCAAGCGAGCCAAGCGAGCCAAGCGAGCCAAGCGAGCCAAGCGAGCCAACCGAGCCAAGCGAGCCAACCGAGCCAAGCGAGCCAAGCGAGCCAAGCGAGCCAAGCGAGCCAAGCGAGCCAAGCGAGCCAAGCGAGCCAAGCGAGTCAACCGAGTCAAACGAGTCAAACGAGTCAAACGAGTCAAACGAGTCAAACGAGTCAAACGAGTCAAACGAGTCAAACGAGTCAAACGAGTCAAACGAGCCAAACGAGCCAAGCGAGCCAAGCGAGCCAAGCGAGCCAAGCGAGCCAAGCGAGCCAAGCGAGCCAACCGAGCCAAGCGAGCCAAGCGAGCCAAGCGAGCCAAGCGAGCCAAGCGAGCCAAGCGAGCCAAGCGAGCCAAGCGAGCCAAGCGAGCCAAGCGAGCCAAGCGAGCCAAGCGAGCCAAGCGAGCCAAGCGAGCCAAGCGAGCCAAGCGAGCCAAGCGAGCCAAGCGAGCCAAGCGAGCCAAGCGAGCCAAGCGAGCCAAGCGAGCCAAGCGAGCCAAGCGAGCCAAGCGAGCCAAGCGAGCCAAGCGAGCCAAGCGAGCCAAGCGAGCCAAGCGAGCCAAGCGAGCCAAGCGAGCCAAACGAGTCAAACGAGTCAAACGAGTCAAACGAGTCAAACGAGTCAAACGAGTCAAACGAGTCAAACGAGTCAAACGAGTCAAACGAGTCAAACGAGTCAAACGAGTCAAACGAGTCAAACGAGTCAAACGAGTCAAACGAGTCAAACGTGTCAAACGGGTCAAACGGGTCGAACGAGTGAAACGGGTCGAACAGGACCATCGAGTCAAACGAGTCAAACGAGTCAAACGACCCAAACGAGTCAAACGAGTCAAACGAGTCAAACGAGTCAAACGAGTCAAACGAGTCAAACGAGTCAAACGAGCCAAACGAGTCAAACGAGTCAAACGAGTCAAACGAGTCAAACGAGTCAAACGAGTCAAACGAGCCAAACGAGTCAAACGAGCCAAACGAGCCAAACGAGCCAAACGAGCCAAACGAGCCAAACGAGTCAAACGAGTCAAACGAGTCAAACGAGTCTAACGAGTCAAACGAGTCAAACGAGTCAAACGAGTCAAACGAGTCAAACGAGTCAAACGAGTCAAACGAGTCAAACGAGTCAAACGAGTCAAACGAGTCAAACGAGTCAAACGAGTCAAACGAGTCAAACGAGTCAAACGAGTCAAACGAGTCAAACGAGTCAAACGAGTCAAACGAGTCAAACGAGTCAAACGAGTCAAACGAGTCAAACGAGTCAAACGAGTCAAACGAGTCAAACGAGTCAAACGAGTCAAACGAGTCAAACGAGTCAAACGAGTCAAACGAGTCAAACGAGTCAAACGAGTCAAACGAGTCAAACGAGTCAAACGAGTCAAACGAGTCAAACGAGTCAAACGAGTCAAACGAGTCAAACGAGTCAAACGAGTCAAACGAGTCAAACGAGTCAAACGAGTCAAACGAGTCAAACGAGTCAAACGAGTCAAACGAGTCAAACGAGTCAAACGAGTCAAACGAGTCAAACGAGTCAAACGAGTCAAACGAGTCAAACGAGTCAAACGAGTCAAACGAGTCAAACGAGTCAAACGAGTCAAACGAGTCAAACGAGTCAAACGAGTCAAACGAGTCAAACGAGTCAAACGAGTCAAACGAGTCAAACGAGTCAAACGAGTCAAACGAGTCAAACGAGTCAAACGAGTCAAACGAGTCAAACGAGTCAAACGAGTCAAACGAGTCAAACGAGTCAAACGAGTCAAACGAGTCAAACGAGTCAAACGAGTCAAACGAGTCAAACGAGTCAAACGAGTCAAACGAGTCAAACGAGTCAAACGAGTCAAACGAGTCAAACGAGTCAAACGAGTCAAACGAGTCAAACGAGTCAAACGAGTCAAACGAGTCAAACGAGTCAAACGAGTCAAACGAGTCAAACGAGTCAAACGAGTCAAACGAGTCAAACGAGTCAAACGAGTCAAACGAGTCAAACGAGTCAAACGAGTCAAACGAGTCAAACGAGTCAAACGAGTCATACGAGTCAAACGAGTCAAACGAGTCAAACGAGTCAAACGAGTCAAACGAGTCAAACGAGTCAAACGAGTCAAACGAGTCAAACGAGTCAAACGAGTCAAACGAGTCAAACGAGTCAAACGAGTCAAACGAGTCAAACGAGTCAAACGAGTCAAACGAGTCAAACGAGTCAAACGAGTCAAACGAGTCAAACGAGTCAAACGAGTCAAACGAGTCAAACGAGTCAAACGAGTCAAACGAGTCAAACGAGTCAAACGAGTCAAACGTGTCAAACGTGTCAAACGGGTCGAACGAGTGAAACGGGTCGAACAGGACAATCGAGTCAAACGAGTCAAACGAGTTAAACGAGTCAAACGAGTCAAACGAGACAAACGTGTCAAACGAGTCAAACGAGTCAAACGAGTCAAACGAGTCAAACGAGTCAAACGAGTCAAACGAGTCAAACGGGTCAAACGAGTCAAACGAGTCAAACGAGTCAAACGAGTCAAACGAGTCAAACGAGTCAAACGAGTCAAACGAGTCAAACGAGTCAAACGAGTCAAACGAGTCAAACGAGTCAAACGAGTCAAACGAGTCAAACGAGTCAAACGAGTCAAACGAGTCAAACGAGTCAAACGAGTCAAACGAGTCAAACGAGTCAAACGAGTCAAACGAGTCAAACGAGTCAAACGAGTCAAACGAGTCAAACGAGTCAAACGAGTCAAACGAGTCAAACGAGTCAAACGAGTCAAACGAGTCAAACGAGTCAAACGAGTCAAACGAGTCAAACGAGTCAAACGAGTCAAACGAGTCAAACGAGTCAAACGAGTCAAACGAGTCAAACGAGTCAAACGAGTCAAACGAGTCAAACGGGTCAATCGAGTCAAACGAGTCAAACGAGTCAAACGAGTCAAACGAGTCAAACGAGTCAAACGAGTCAAACGAGCCAAACGAGTCAAACGAGCCAAACGAGCCAAACGAGCCAAACGAGTCAAACGAGTCAAACGAGTCAAACGATTCAAACGAGTCAAACGAGTCAAACGAGTCAAACGAGTCAAACGAGTCAAACGAGTCAAACGAGTCAAACGAGTCAAACGAGTCAAACGAGTCAAACGAGTCAAACGAGTCAAACGAGTCAAACGAGTCAAACGAGTCAAACGAGTCAAACGTGTCAAACGGGTCAAACGGGTCGAACGAGTGAAACGGGTCGAACAGGACCATCGAGTCAAACGAGTGAAACGAGTCAAACGACCCAAACGAGTCAAACGAGTCAAACGAGTCAAACGAGTCAAACGAGTCAAACGAGTCAAACGAGCCAAACGAGTCAAACGAGTCAAACGAGTCAAACGAGTCAAACGAGTCAAACGAGTCAAACGAGCCAAACGAGTCAAACGAGCCAAACGAGCCAAACGAGCCAAACGAGTCAAACGAGTCAAACGAGTCAAACGAGTCAAACGAGTCAAACGAGTCAAACGAGTCAAACGAGTCAAACGAGTCAAACGAGTCAAACGAGTCAAACGAGTCAAACGAGTCAAACGAGTCAAACGAGTCAAACGAGTCAAACGAGTCAAACGAGTCAAACGAGTCAAACGAGTCAAACGAGTCAAACGAGTCAAACGAGTCAAACGAGTCAAACGAGTCAAACGAGTCAAACGAGTCAAACGAGTCAAACGAGTCAAACGAGTCAAACGAGTCAAACGAGTCAAACGAGTCAAACGAGTCAAACGAGTCAAACGAGTCAAACGAGTCAAACGAGTCAAACGAGTCAAACGTGTCAAACGTGTCAAACGGGTCAAACAGGACAATCGAGTCAAACGAGTCAAACGAGTCAAACGAGGCAAACGAGTCAAACGAGACAAACGTGTCAAACGAGTCAAACGAGTCAAACGAGTCAAACGAGTCAAACGAGTCAAACGAGTCAAACGAGTCAAACGAGTCAAACGAGTCAAACGGGTCAATCGAGTCAAACGAGTCAAACGAGTCAAACGAGTCAAACGAGTCAAACGAGTCAAACGAGTCAAACGAGCCAAACGAGTCAAACGAGCCAAACGAGCCAAACGAGCCAAACGAGTCAAACGAGTCAAACGAGTCAAACGAGTCAAACGAGTCAAACGAGTCAAACGAGTCAAACGAGTCAAACGAGTCAAACGAGTCAAACGAGTCAAACGAGTCAAACGAGTCAAACGAGTCAAACGAGTCAAACGAGTCAAACGAGTCAAACGAGTCAAACGAGTCAAACGAGTCAAACGAGTCAAACGAGTCAAACGAGTCAAACGAGTCAAACGAGTCAAACGAGTCAAACGAGTCAAACGAGTCAAACGAGTCAAACGAGTCAAACGAGTCAAACGAGTCAAACGAGTCAAACGAGTCAAACGAGTCAAACGAGTCAAACGAGTCAAACGAGTCAAACGAGTCAAACGAGTCAAACGAGTCAAACGAGTCAAACGAGTCAAACGAGTCAAACGAGTCAAACGAGTCAAACGAGTCAAACGAGTCAAACGAGTCAAACGAGTCAAACGAGTCAAACGAGTCAAACGAGTCAAACGAGTCAAACGAGTCAAACGAGTCAAACGAGTCAAACGAGTCAAACGAGTCAAACGAGTCAAACGAGTCAAACGAGTCAAACGAGTCAAACGAGTCAAACGAGTCAAACGAGTCAAACGAGTCAAACGAGTCAAACGAGTCAAACGAGTCAAACGAGTCAAACGAGTCAAACGAGTCAAACGAGTCAAACGAGTCAAACGAGTCAAACGAGTCAAACGAGTCAAACGAGTCAAACGAGTCAAACGAGTCAAACGAGTCAAACGAGTCAAACGAGTCAAACGAGTCAAACGAGTCAAACGAGTCAAACGAGTCAAACGAGTCAAACGAGTCAAACGAGTCAAACGAGTCAAACGAGTCAAACGAGTCAAACGAGTCAAACGAGTCAAACGAGTCAAACGAGTCAAACGAGTCAAACGAGTCAAACGAGTCAAACGAGTCAAACGAGTCAAACGAGTCAAACGAGTCAAACGAGTCAAACGAGTCAAACGAGTCAAACGAGTCAAACGAGTCAAACGAGTCAAACGAGTCAAACGAGTCAAACGAGTCAAACGAGTCAAACGAGTCAAACGAGTCAAACGAGTCAAACGAGTCAAACGAGTCAAACGAGTCAAACGAGTCAAACGAGTCAAACGAGTCAAACGAGTCAAACGAGTCAAACGAGTCAAACGAGTCAAACGAGTCAAACGAGTCAAACGAGTCAAACGAGTCAAACGAGTCAAACGAGTCAAACGAGTCAAACGTGTCAAACGTGTCAAACGGGTCGAACGAGTGAAACGGGTCGAACAGGACAATCGAGTCAAACGAGTCAAACGAGTTAAACGAGTCAAACGAGTCAAACGAGACAAACGTGTCAAACGAGTCAAACGAGTCAAACGAGTCAAACGAGTCAAACGAGTCAAACGAGTCAAACGAGTCAAACGGGTCAAACGAGTCAAACGAGTCAAACGAGTCAAACGAGTCAAACGAGTCAAACGAGTCAAACGAGTCAAACGAGTCAAACGAGTCAAACGAGTCAAACGAGTCAAACGAGTCAAACGAGTCAAACGAGTCAAACGAGTCAAACGAGTCAAACGAGTCAAACGAGTCAAACGAGTCAAACGAGTCAAACGAGTCAAACGAGTCAAACGAGTCAAACGAGTCAAACGAGTCAAACGAGTCAAACGAGTCAAACGAGTCAAACGAGTCAAACGAGTCAAACGAGTCAAACGAGTCAAACGAGTCAAACGAGTCAAACGAGTCAAACGAGTCAAACGAGTCAAACGAGTCAAACGAGTCAAACGAGTCAAACGAGTCAAACGAGTCAAACGAGTCAAACGAGTCAAACGAGTCAAACGGGTCAATCGAGTCAAACGAGTCAAACGAGTCAAACGAGTCAAACGAGTCAAACGAGTCAAACGAGTCAAACGAGCCAAACGAGTCAAACGAGCCAAACGAGCCAAACGAGCCAAACGAGTCAAACGAGTCAAACGAGTCAAACGATTCAAACGAGTCAAACGAGTCAAACGAGTCAAACGAGTCAAACGAGTCAAACGAGTCAAACGAGCCAAACGAGTCAAACGAGTCAAACGAGTCAAACGAGTCAAACGAGTCAAACGAGTCAAACGAGTCAAACGAGTCAAACGAGTCAAACGAGTCAAACGAGTCAAACGAGTCAAACGAGTCAAACGAGTCAAACGAGTCAAACGAGTCAAACGAGTCAAACGTGTCAAACGGGTCAAACGGGTCGAACGAGTGAAACGGGTCGAACAGGACCATCGAGTCAAACGAGTGAAACGAGTCAAACGACCCAAACGAGTCAAACGAGTCAAACGAGTCAAACGAGTCAAACGAGTCAAACGAGTCAAACGAGCCAAACGAGTCAAACGAGTCAAACGAGTCAAACGAGTCAAACGAGTCAAACGAGTCAAACGAGCCAAACGAGTCAAACGAGCCAAACGAGCCAAACGAGCCAAACGAGTCAAACGAGTCAAACGAGTCAAACGAGTCAAACGAGTCAAACGAGTCAAACGAGTCAAACGAGTCAAACGAGTCAAACGAGTCAAACGAGTCAAACGAGTCAAACGAGTCAAACGAGTCAAACGAGTCAAACGAGTCAAACGAGTCAAACGAGTCAAACGAGTCAAACGAGTCAAACGAGTCAAACGAGTCAAACGAGTCAAACGAGTCAAACGAGTCAAACGAGTCAAACGAGTCAAACGAGTCAAACGAGTCAAACGAGTCAAACGAGTCAAACGAGTCAAACGAGTCAAACGAGTCAAACGAGTCAAACGAGTCAAACGAGTCAAACGTGTCAAACGTGTCAAACGGGTCGAATGAGTGAAACGGGTCGAACAGGACAATCGAGTCAAACGAGTCAAACGAGTCAAACGAGGCAAACGAGTCAAACGAGACAAACGAGTCAAACGAGTCAAACGAGTCAAACGAGTCAAACGAGTCAAACGAGTCAAACGAGTCAAACGAGTCAAACGAGTCAAACGAGTCAAACGGGTCAATCGAGTCAAACGAGTCAAACGAGTCAAACGAGTCAAACGAGTCAAACGAGTCAAACGAGTCAAACGAGCCAAACGAGTCAAACGAGCCAAACGAGCCAAACGAGCCAAACGAGTCAAACGAGTCAAACGAGTCAAACGAGTCAAACGAGTCAAACGAGTCAAACGAGTCAAACGAGTCAAACGAGTCAAACGAGTCAAACGAGTCAAACGAGTCAAACGAGTCAAACGAGTCAAACGAGTCAAACGAGTCAAACGAGTCAAACGAGTCAAACGAGTCAAACGAGTCAAACGAGTCAAACGAGTCAAACGAGTCAAACGAGTCAAACGAGTCAAACGAGTCAAACGAGTCAAACGAGTCAAACGAGTCAAACGAGTCAAACGAGTCAAACGAGTCAAACGAGTCAAACGAGTCAAACGTGTCAAACGGGTCAAACGAGTGAAACGGGTCGAACAGGACAATCGAGTCAAACGAGTCAAACGAGTCAAACGAGACAAACGTGTCAAACGAGTCAAACGAGTCAAACGAGTCAAACGAGTCAAACGAGTCAAACGAGTCAAACGAGTCAAACGAGTCAAACGAGTCAAACGGGTCAATCGAGTCAAACGAGTCAAACGAGTCAAACGAGTCAAACGAGTCAAACGAGTCAAACGAGTCAAACGAGCCAAACGAGTCAAACGAGCCAAACGAGCCAAACGAGCCAAACGAGTCAAACGAGTCAAACGAGTCAAACGAGTCAAACGAGTCAAACGAGTCAAACGAGTCAAACGAGTCAAACGAGTCAAACGAGTCAAACGAGTCAAACGAGTCAAACGAGTCAAACGAGTCAAACGAGTCAAACGAGTCAAACGAGTCAAACGAGTCAAACGAGTCAAACGAGTCAAACGAGTCAAACGAGTCAAACGAGTCAAACGAGTCAAACGAGTCAAACGAGTCAAACGAGTCAAACGAGTCAAACGAGTCAAACGAGTCAAACGAGTCAAACGAGTCAAACGAGTCAAACGAGTCAAACGAGTCAAACGAGTCAAACGAGTCAAACGAGTCAAACGAGTCAAACGAGTCAAACGAGTCAAACGAGTCAAACGAGTCAAACGTGTCAAACGGGTCGAACGAGTGAAACGGGTCGAACAGGACAATCGAGTCAAACGAGTCAAACGAGTCAAACGAGTCAAACGAGTCAAACGAGACAAACGTGTCAAACGAGTCAAACGAGTCAAACGAGACAAACGTGTCAAACGGGTCAATCGAGTCAAACGAGTCAAACGAGTCAAACGAGTCAAACGAGTCAAACGAGTCAAACGAGTCAAACGAGCCAAACGAGTCAAACGAGCCAAACGAGCCAAACGAGCCAAACGAGTCAAACGAGTCAAACGAGTCAAACGAGTCAAACGAGTCAAACGAGTCAAACGAGTCAAACGAGTCAAACGAGTCAAACGAGTCAAACGTGTCAAACGTGTCAAACGGGTCGAATGAGTGAAACGGGTCGAACAGGACAATCGAGTCAAACGAGTCAAACGAGTCAAACGAGGCAAACGAGTCAAACGAGACAAACGTGTCAAACGAGTCAAACGAGTCAAACGAGTCAAACGAGTCAAACGAGTCAAACGAGTCAAACGAGTCAAACGAGTCAAACGAGTCAAACGGGTCAATCGAGTCAAACGAGTCAAACGAGTCAAACGAGTCAAACGAGTCAAACGAGTCAAACGAGTCAAACGAGCCAAACGAGTCAAACGAGCCAAACGAGCCAAACGAGCCAAACGAGTCAAACGAGTCAAACGAGTCAAACGAGTCAAACGAGTCAAACGAGTCAAACGAGTCAAACGAGTCAAACGAGTCAAACGAGTCAAACGAGTCAAACGAGTCAAACGAGTCAAACGAGTCAAACGAGTCAAACGAGTCAAACGAGTCAAACGAGTCAAACGAGTCAAACGAGTCAAACGAGTCAAACGAGTCAAACGAGTCAAACGAGTCAAACGAGTCAAACGAGTCAAACGAGTCAAACGAGTCAAACGAGTCAAACGAGCCAAACGAGTCAAACGAGTCAAACGAGTCAAACGAGTCAAACGTGTCAAACGGGTCGAACGAGTGAAACGGGTCGAACAGGACAATCGAGTCAAACGAGTCAAACGAGTCAAACGAGACAAACGTGTCAAACGAGTCAAACGAGTCAAACGAGTCAAACGAGTCAAACGAGTCAAACGAGTCAAACGAGTCAAACGAGTCAAACGAGTCAAACGGGTCAATCGAGTCAAACGAGTCAAACGAGTCAAACGAGTCAAACGAGTCAAACGAGTCAAACGAGTCAAACGAGCCAAACGAGTCAAACGAGCCAAACGAGCCAAACGAGCCAAACGAGTCAAACGAGTCAAACGAGTCAAACGAGTCAAACGAGTCAAACGAGTCAAACGAGTCAAACGAGTCAAACGAGTCAAACGAGTCAAACGAGTCAAACGAGTCAAACGAGTCAAACGAGTCAAACGAGTCAAACGAGTCAAACGAGTCAAACGAGTCAAACGAGTCAAACGAGTCAAACGAGTCAAACGAGTCAAACGAGTCAAACGAGTCAAACGAGTCAAACGAGTCAAACGAGTCAAACGAGTCAAACGAGTCAAACGAGTCAAACGAGTCAAACGAGTCAAACGAGTCAAACGAGTCAAACGAGTCAAACGAGTCAAACGAGTCAAACGAGTCAAACGAGTCAAACGAGTCAAACGAGTCAAACGAGTCAAACGAGTCAAACGTGTCAAACGGGTCGAACGAGTGAAACGGGTCGAACAGGACAATCGAGTCAAACGAGTCAAACGAGTCAAACGAGTCAAACGAGTCAAACGAGACAAACGTGTCAAACGAGTCAAACGAGTCAAACGAGACAAACGTGTCAAACGAGTCAAACGAGTCAAACGAGTCAAACGAGTCAAACGAGTCAAACGAGTCAAACGAGTCAAACGGGTCAATCGAGTCAAACGAGTCAAACGAGTCAAACGAGTCAAACGAGTCAAACGAGTCAAACGAGTCAAACGAGTCAAACGAGTCAAACGAGTCAAACGAGTCAAACGAGTCAAACGAGTCAAACGAGTCAAACGAGTCAAACGAGTCAAACGAGTCAAACGAGTCAAACGAGTCAAACGAGTCAAACGAGTCAAACGAGTCAAACGAGTCAAACGAGTCAAACGAGTCAAACGAGTCAAACGAGTCAAACGTGTCAAACGGGTCGAACGAGTGAAACGGGTCGAACAGGACAATCGAGTCAAACGAGTCAAACGAGTCAAACGAGTCAAACGAGTCAAACGAGACAAACGTGTCAAACGAGTCAAACGAGTCAAACGAGTCAAACGAGTCAAACGAGTCAAACGAGTCAAACGAGTCAAACGGGTCAATCGAGTCAAACGAGTCAAACGAGTCAAACGAGTCAAACGAGTCAAACGAGCCAAACGAGTCAAACGAGCCAAACGAGCCAAACGAGCCAAACGAGCCAAACGAGTCAAACGAGTCAAACGAGTCAAACGAGTCAAACGTGTCAAACGGGTCGAACGAGTGAAACGGGTCGAACAGGACAATCGAGTCAAACGAGTCAAACGAGTAAAACGAGTCAAACGAGTCAAACGAGACAAACGTGTCAAACGAGTCAAACGAGTCAAACGAGTCAAACGAGTCAAACGAGTCAAACGAGTCAAACGAGTCAAACGGGTCAATCGAGTCAAACGAGTCAAACGAGTCAAACGAGTCAAACGAGTCAAACGAGTCAAACGAGTCAAACGAGCCAAACGAGTCAAACGAGCCAAACGAGCCAAACGAGCCAAACGAGTCAAACGAGTCAAACGAGTCAAACGATTCAAACGAGTCAAACGAGTCAAACGAGTCAAACGAGTCAAACGAGTCAAACGAGTCAAACGAGTCAAACGAGTCAAACGAGTCAAACGAGTCAAACGAGTCAAACGAGTCAAACGAGTCAAACGAGTCAAACGAGTCAAACGAGTCAAACGAGTCAAACGAGTCAAACGAGTCAAACGAGTCAAACGAGTCAAACGAGTCAAACGTGTCAAACGGGTCAAACGGGTCGAACGAGTGAAACGGGTCGAACAGGACCATCGAGTCAAACGAGTGAAACGAGTCAAACGACCCAAACGAGTCAAACGAGTCAAACGAGTCAAACGAGTCAAACGAGTCAAACGAGTCAAACGAGCCAAACGAGTCAAACGAGTCAAACGAGTCAAACGAGTCAAACGAGTCAAACGAGTCAAACGAGCCAAACGAGTCAAACGAGCCAAACGAGCCAAACGAGCCAAACGAACCAAACGAGCCAAACGAGTCAAACGAGTCAAACGAGTCAAACGAGTCAAACGAGTCAAACGAGTCAAACGAGTCAAACGAGTCAAACGAGTCAAACGAGTCAAACGAGTCAAACGAGTCAAACGAGTCAAACGAGTCAAACGAGTCAAACGAGTCAAACGAGTCAAACGAGTCAAACGAGTCAAACGAGTCAAACGAGTCAAACGAGTCAAACGAGTCAAACGAGTCAAACGAGTCAAACGAGTCAAACGAGTCAAACGAGTCAAACGAGTCAAACGAGTCAAACGAGTCAAACGAGTCAAACGAGTCAAACGAGTCAAACGAGTCAAACGAGTCAAACGAGTCAAACGAGTCAAACGAGTCAAACGAGTCAAACGAGTCAAACGAGTCAAACGAGTCAAACGAGTCAAACGAGTCAAACGTGTCAAACGGGTCGAACGAGTGAAACGGGTCGAACAGGACAATCGAGTCAAACGAGTCAAACGAGTCAAACGAGTCAAACGAGTCAAACGAGACAAACGTGTCAAACGAGTCAAACGAGTCAAACGAGTCAAACGAGTCAAACGAGTCAAACGAGTCAAACGGGTCAATCGAGTCAAACGAGTCAAACGAGTCAAACGAGTCAAACGAGTCAAACGAGCCAAACGAGTCAAACGAGCCAAACGAGCCAAACGAGCCAAACGAGCCAAACGAGCCAAACGAGTCAAACGAGTCAAACGAGTCAAACGAGTCTAACGAGTCAAACGAGTCAAACGAGTCAAACGAGTCAAACGAGTCAAACGAGTCAAACGAGTCAAACGAGTCAAACGAGTCAAACGAGTCAAACGAGTCAAACGAGTCAAACGAGTCAAACGAGTCAAACGAGTCAAACGAGTCAAACGAATCAAACGAGTCAAACGAGTCAAACGAGTCAAACGAGTCAAACGAGTCAAACGAGTCAAACGAGTCAAACGAGTCAAACGAGTCAAACGAGTCAAACGAGTCAAACGAGTCAAACGAGTCAAACGAGTCAAACGAGTCAAACGAGTCAAACGAGTCAAACGTGTCAAACGGGTCGAACGAGTGAAACGGGTCGAACAGGACAATCGAGTCAAACGAGTCAAACGAGTCAAACGAGTCAAACGAGTCAAACGAGACAAACGTGTCAAACGAGTCAAACGAGTCAAACGAGTCAAACGAGTCAAACGAGTCAAACGAGTCAAACGAGTCAAACGGGTCAATCGAGTCAAACGAGTCAAACGAGTCAAACGAGTCAAACGAGTCAAACGAGTCAAACGAGTCAAACGAGCCAAACGAGTCAAACGAGCCAAACGAGCCAAACGAGCCAAACGAGCCAAACGAGTCAAACGAGTCAAACGAGTCAAACGAGTCAAACGAGTCGAACGAGTCAAACGAGTCAAACGAGTCAAACGAGTCAAACGAGTCAAACGAGTCAAACGAGTCAAACGAGTCAAACGAGTCAAACGAGTCAAACGAGTCAAACGAGTCAAACGAGTCAAACGAGTCAAACGAGTCAAACGAGTCAAACGAGTCAAACGAGTCAAACGAATCAAACGAGTCAAACGAGTCAAACGAGTCAAACGAGTCAAACGAGTCAAACGAGTCAAACGAGTCAAACGAGTCAAACGAGTCAAACGAGTCAAACGAGTCAAACGAGTCAAACGAGTCAAACGAGTCAAACGAGTCAAACGAGTCAAACGAGTCAAACGAGTCAAACGAGTCAAACGAGTCAAACGAGTCAAACGAGTCAAACGAGTCAAACGAGTCAAACGAGCCAAACGAGTCAAACGAGCCAAACGAGCCAAACGAGCCAAACGAGTCAAACGAGTCAAACGAGTCAAACGAGTCAAACGAGTCAAACGAGTCAAACGAGTCAAACGAGTCAAACGAGTCAAACGAGTCAAACGAGTCAAACGAGTCAAACGAGTCAAACGAGTCAAACGAGTCAAACGAGTCAAACGAGTCAAACGAGTCAAACGAGTCAAACGAGTCAAACGAGTCAAACGAGTCAAACGAGTCAAACGAGTCAAACGAGTCAAACGAGTCAAACGAGTCAAACGAGTCAAACGAGTCAAACGTGTCAAACGGGTCGAACGAGTGAAACGGGTCGAACAGGACAATCGAGTCAAACGAGTCAAACGAGTCAAACGAGACAAACGTGTCAAACGAGTCAAACGAGTCAAACGAGTCAAACGAGTCAAACGAGTCAAACGAGTTAAACGGGTCAATCGAGTCAAACGAGTCAAACGAGTCAAACGAGTCAAACGAGTCAAACGAGTCAAACGAGTCAAACGAGTCAAACGAGCCAAACGAGTCAAACGAGCCAAACGAGCCAAACGAGCCAAACGAGTCAAACGAGTCAAACGAGTCAAACGAGTCAAACGAGTCAAACGAGTCAAACGTGTCAAACGAGTCAAACGAGCCAAACGAGCCAAACGAGCCAAGCGAGCCAAGCGAGCCAAGCGAGCCAAGCGAGCCAAGCGAGCCAAGCGAGCCAAGCGAGCCAACCGAGCCAAGCGAGCCAACCGAGCCAAGCGAGCCAACCGAGCCAAGCGAGCCAAGCGAGCCAAGCGAGCCAAGCGAGCCAAGCGAGCCAAGCGAGCCAAGCGAGCCAAGCGAGTCAACCGAGTCAAACGAGTCAAACGAGTCAAACGAGTCAAACGAGTCAAACGAGTCAAACGAGTCAAACGAGTCAAACGAGTCAAACGAGCCAAACGAGCCAAGCGAGCCAAGCGAGCCAAGCGAGCCAAGCGAGCCAAGCGAGCCAAGCGAGCCAACCGAGCCAAGCGAGCCAAGCGAGCCAAGCGAGCCAAGCGAGCCAAGCGAGCCAAGCGAGCCAAGCGAGCCAAGCGAGCCAAGCGAGCCAAGCGAGCCAAGCGAGCCAAGCTAGCCAAGCGAGCCAAGCGAGCCAAGCGAGCCAAGCGAGCCAACCGAGCCAAGCGAGCCAACCGAGCCAAGCGAGCCAAGCGAGCCAAGCGAGCCAAGCGAGCCAAGCGAGCCAAGCGAGCCAAGCGAGCCAAGCGAGCCAAGCGAGTCAACCGAGTCAAACGAGTCAAACGAGTCAAACGAGTCAAACGAGTCAAACGAGTCAAACGAGTCAAACGAGTCAAACGAGTCAAACGAGCCAAACGAGCCAAGCGAGCCAAGCGAGCCAAGCGAGCCAAGCGAGCCAACCGAGCCAAGCGAGCCAAGCGAGCCAAGCGAGCCAAGCGAGCCAAGCGAGCCAAGCGAGCCAAGCGAGCCAAGCGAGCCAAGCGAGCCAAGCGAGCCAAGCGAGCCAAGCGAGCCAAGCGAGCCAAACGAGCCAAGCGAGTCAAACGAGTCAAACGAGTCAAACGAGTCAAACGAGTCAAACGAGTCAAACGAGTCAAACGAGTCAAACGAGTCAAACGAGTCAAACGAGTCAAACGAGTCAAACGAGTCAAACGAGTCAAACGAGTCAAACGAGTCAAACGAGTCAAACGAGTCAAACGAGTCAAACGAGTCAAACGAGTCAAACGAGTCAAACGTGTCAAACGGGTCAAACGGGTCGAACGAGTGAAACGGGTCGAACAGGACCATCGAGTCAAACGAGTGAAACGAGTCAAACGACCCAAACGAGTCAAACGAGTCAAACGAGTCAAACGAGTCAAACGAGTCAAACGAGTCAAACGAGTCAAACGAGCCAAACGAGTCAAACGAGTCAAACGAGTCAAACGAGTCAAACGAGCCAAACGAGCCAAACGAGTCAAACGAGCCAAACGAGCCAAACGAGCCAAACGAGTCAAACGAGCCAAACGAGTCAAACGAGCCAAACGAGTCAAACGAGTCAAACGAGTCAAACGAGTCAAACGAGTCAAACGAGTCAAACGAGTCAAACGAGTCAAACGAGTCAAACGAGTC
This sequence comes from Andrena haemorrhoa, assembly GCA_910592295.1. NCBI lineage: Eukaryota > Metazoa > Arthropoda > Insecta > Hymenoptera > Andrenidae > Andrena > Andrena haemorrhoa. The sequence continues at coordinate 73,591 of CAJUZA010000346.1, read as the reverse complement.
AAACGAGTCAAACGAGTCAAACGAGTCAAACGAGTCAAACGAGTCAAACGAGTCAAACGAGTCAAACGAGTCAAACGAGTCAAACGAGTCAAACGAGTCAAACGAGTCAAACGAGTCAAACGAGTCAAACGAGTCAAACGAGTCAAACGAGTCAAACGAGTCAAACGAGTCAAACGAGTCAAACGAGTCAAACGAGTCAAACGAGTCAAACGAGTCAAACGAGTCAAACGAGTCAAACGAGTCAAACGAGTCAAACGAGTCAAACGAGTCAAACGAGTCAAACGAGTCAAACGTGTCAAACGGGTCGAACGAGTGAAACGGGTCGAACAGGACAATCGAGTCAAACGAGTCAAACGAGTCAAACGAGTCAAACGAGTCAAACGAGACAAACGTGTCAAACGAGTCAAACGAGTCAAACGAGACAAACGTGTCAAACGAGTCAAACGAGTCAAACGAGTCAAACGAGTCAAACGAGTCAAACGAGTCAAACGAGTCAAACGAGTCAAACGAGTCAAACGAGTCAAACGAGTCAAACGAGTCAAACGAGTCAAACGAGTCAAACGAGTCAAACGAGTCAAACGAGTCAAACGAGTCAAACGAGTCAAACGAGTCAAACGAGTCAAACGAGTCAAACGAGTCAAACGAGTCAAACGAGTCAAACGAGTCAAACGAGTCAAACGAGTCAAACGAGTCAAACGAGTCAAACGAGTCAAACGAGTCAAACGAGTCAAACGAGTCAAACGAGTCAAACGAGTCAAACGAGTCAAACGAGTCAAACGAGTCAAACGAGTCAAACGAGTCAAACGAGTCAAACGAGTCAAACGAGTCAAACGAGTCAAACGAGTCAAACGAGTCAAACGAGTCAAACGAGTCAAACGAGTCAAACGAGTCAAACGAGTCAAACGAGTCAAACGAGTCAAACGAGTCAAACGAGTCAAACGAGTCAAACGAGTCAAACGAGTCAAACGAGTCAAACGAGTCAAACGAGTCAAACGAGTCAAACGAGTCAAACGAGTCAAACGAGTCAAACGAGTCAAACGAGTCAAACGAGTCAAACGAGTCAAACGAGTCAAACGAGTCAAACGAGTCAAACGAGTCAAACGAGTCAAACGAGTCAAACGAGTCAAACGAGTCAAACGAGTCAAACGAGTCAAACGAGTCAAACGAGTCAAACGAGTCAAACGAGTCAAACGAGTCAAACGAGTCAAACGAGTCAAACGAGTCAAACGAGTCAAACGAGTCAAACGAGTCAAACGAGTCAAACTAGTCAAACGAGTCAAACGAGTCAAACGAGTCAAACGAGTCAAACGAGTCAAACGAGTCAAACGAGTCAAACGAGTCAAACGAGTCAAACGAGTCAAACGTGTCAAACGGGTCGAACGAGTGAAACGGGTCGAACAGGACAATCGAGTCAAACGAGTCAAACGAGTCAAACGAGTCAAACGAGTCAAACGAGACAAACGTGTCAAACGAGTCAAACGAGTCAAACGAGTCAAACGAGTCAAACGAGTCAAACGAGTCAAACGAGTCAAACGGGTCAATCGAGTCAAACGAGTCAAACGAGTCAAACGAGTCAAACGAGTCAAACGAGCCAAACGAGTCAAACGAGCCAAACGAGCCAAACGAGCCAAACGAGCCAAACGAGTCAAACGAGTCAAACGAGTCAAACGAGTCAAACGTGTCAAACGGGTCGAACGAGTGAAACGGGTCGAACAGGACAATCGAGTCAAACGAGTCAAACGAGTAAAACGAGTCAAACGAGTCAAACGAGACAAACGTGTCAAACGAGTCAAACGAGTCAAACGAGTCAAACGAGTCAAACGAGTCAAACGAGTCAAACGAGTCAAACGGGTCAATCGAGTCAAACGAGTCAAACGAGTCAAACGAGTCAAACGAGTCAAACGAGTCAAACGAGTCAAACGAGCCAAACGAGTCAAACGAGCCAAACGAGCCAAACGAGCCAAACGAGTCAAACGAGTCAAACGAGTCAAACGATTCAAACGAGTCAAACGAGTCAAACGAGTCAAACGAGTCAAACGAGTCAAACGAGTCAAACGAGTCAAACGAGTCAAACGAGTCAAACGAGTCAAACGAGTCAAACGAGTCAAACGAGTCAAACGAGTCAAACGAGTCAAACGAGTCAAACGAGTCAAACGAGTCAAACGAGTCAAACGAGTCAAACGAGTCAAACGAGTCAAACGAGTCAAACGAGTCAAACGAGTCAAACGAGTCAAACGTGTCAAACGGGTCAAACGGGTCGAACGAGTGAAACGGGTCGAACAGGACCATCGAGTCAAACGAGTGAAACGAGTCAAACGACCCAAACGAGTCAAACGAGTCAAACGAGTCAAACGAGTCAAACGAGTCAAACGAGTCAAACGAGTCAAACGAGCCAAACGAGTCAAACGAGTCAAACGAGTCAAACGAGTCAAACGAGTCAAACGAGTCAAACGAGCCAAACGAGTCAAACGAGCCAAACGAGCCAAACGAGCCAAACGAGCCAAACGAGCCAAACGAGTCAAACGAGTCAAACGAGTCAAACGAGTCTAACGAGTCAAACGAGTCAAACGAGTCAAACGAGTCAAACGAGTCAAACGAGTCAAACGAGTCAAACGAGTCAAACGAGTCAAACGAGTTAAACGAGTCAAACGAGTCAAACGAGTCAAACGAGTCAAACGAGTCAAACGAGTCAAACGAGTCAAACGAGTCAAACGAGTCAAACGAGTCAAACGAGTCAAACGAGTCAAACGAGTCAAACGAGTCAAACGAGTCAAACGAGTCAAACGAGTCAAACGAGTCAAACGAGTCAAACGAGTCAAACGAGTCAAACGAGCCAAACGAGTCAAACGAGCCAAACGAGCCAAACGAGCCAAACGAGCCAAACGAGCCAAACGAGTCAAACGAGTCAAACGAGTCAAACGAGTCTAACGAGTCAAACGAGTCAAACGAGTCAAACGAGTCAAACGAGTCAAACGAGTCAAACGAGTCAAACGAGTCAAACGAGTCAAACGAGTCAAACGAGTCAAACGAGTCAAACGAGTCAAACGAGTCAAACGAGTCAAACGAGTCAAACGAGTCAAACGAGTCAAACGAGTCAAACGAGTCAAACGAGTCAAACGAGTCAAACGAGTCAAACGAGTCAAACGAGTCAAACGAGTCAAACGAGTCAAACGAGTCAAACGAGTCAAACGAGTCAAACGAGTCAAACGAGTCAAACGAGTCAAACGAGTCAAACGAGTCAAACGAGTCAAACGAGTCAAACGAGTCAAACGAGTCAAACGAGTCAAACGAGTCAAACGTGTCAAACGGGTCGAACGAGTGAAACGGGTCGAACAGGACAATCGAGTCAAACGAGTCAAACGAGTCAAACGAGTCAAACGAGTCAAACGAGACAAACGTGTCAAACGAGTCAAACGAGTCAAACGAGTCAAACGAGTCAAACGAGTCAAACGAGTCAAACGAGTCAAACGGGTCAATCGAGTCAAACGAGTCAAACGAGTCAAACGAGTCAAACGAGTCAAACGAGTCAAACGAGTCAAACGAGCCAAACGAGTCAAACGAGCCAAACGAGCCAAACGAGCCAAACGAGCCAAACGAGTCAAACGAGTCAAACGAGTCAAACGAGTCAAACGAGTCAAACGAGTCAAACGAGTCAAACGAGTCAAACGAGTCAAACGAGTCAAACGAGTCAAACGAGTCAAACGAGTCAAACGAGTCAAACGAGTCAAACGAGTCAAACGAGTCAAACGAGTCAAACGAGTCAAACGAGTCAAACGAGTCAAACGAGTCAAACGAGCCAAACGAGTCAAACGAGCCAAACGAGCCAAACGAGCCAAACGAGTCAAACGAGTCAAACGAGTCAAACGAGTCAAACGAGTCAAACGAGTCAAACGAGTCAAACGAGTCAAACGAGTCAAACGAGTCAAACGAGTCAAACGAGTCAAACGAGTCAAACGAGTCAAACGAGTCAAACGAGTCAAACGAGTCAAACGAGTCAAACGAGTCAAACGAGTCAAACGAGTCAAACGAGTCAAACGAGTCAAACGAGTCAAACGAGTCAAACGAGTCAAACGAGTCAAACGAGTCAAACGAGTCAAACGAGTCAAACGAGTCAAACGAGTCAAACGAGTCAAACGAGTCAAACGAGTCAAACGAGTCAAACGAGTCAAACGAGTCAAACGAGTCAAACGAGTCAAACGAGTCAAACGAGTCAAACGAGTCAAACGAGTCAAACGAGTCAAACGAGTCAAACGAGTCAAACGAGTCAAACGAGTCAAACGAGTCAAACGAGTCAAACGAGTCAAACGAGTCAAACGAGTCAAACGAGTCAAACGAGTCAAACGAGTCAAACGAGTCAAACGAGTCAAACGAGTCAAACGAGTCAAACGAGTCAAACGAGTCAAACGAGTCAAACGAGTCAAACGAGTCAAACGAGTCAAACGAGTCAAACGAGTCAAACGTGTCAAACGGGTCGAACGAGTGAAACGGGTCGAACAGGACAATCGAGTCAAACGAGTCAAACGAGTCAAACGAGTCAAACGAGTCAAACGAGACAAACGTGTCAAACGAGTCAAACGAGTCAAACGAGACAAACGAGTCAAACGAGTCAAACGAGTCAAACGAGTCAAACGAGTCAAACGAGTCAAACGAGTCAAACGAGTCAAACGGGTCAATCGAGTCAAACGAGTCAAACGAGTCAAACGAGTCAAACGAGTCAAACGAGTCAAACGAGTCAAACGAGTCAAACGAGTCAAACGAGTCAAACGAGTCAAACGAGTCAAACGAGTCAAACGAGTCAAACGAGTCAAACGAGTCAAACGAGTCAAACGAGTCAAACGAGTCAAACGAGTCAAACGAGTCAAACGAGTCAAACGAGTCAAACGAGTCAAACGAGTCAAACGAGTCAAACGAGTCAAACGAGTCAAACGAGTCAAACGAGTCAAACGAGTCAAACGAGTCAAACGAGTCAAACGAGTCAAACTAGTCAAACGAGTCAAACGAGTCAAACGAGTCAAACGAGTCAAACGAGTCAAACGAGTCAAACGAGTCAAACGAGTCAAACGAGTCAAACGAGTCAAACGTGTCAAACGGGTCGAACGAGTGAAACGGGTCGAACAGGACAATCGAGTCAAACGAGTCAAACGAGTCAAACGAGTCAAACGAGTCAAACGAGACAAACGTGTCAAACGAGTCAAACGAGTCAAACGAGTCAAACGAGTCAAACGAGTCAAACGAGTCAAACGAGTCAAACGGGTCAATCGAGTCAAACGAGTCAAACGAGTCAAACGAGTCAAACGAGTCAAACGAGCCAAACGAGTCAAACGAGCCAAACGAGCCAAACGAGCCAAACGAGCCAAACGAGTCAAACGAGTCAAACGAGTCAAACGAGTCAAACGTGTCAAACGGGTCGAACGAGTGAAACGGGTCGAACAGGACAATCGAGTCAAACGAGTCAAACGAGTAAAACGAGTCAAACGAGTCAAACGAGACAAACGTGTCAAACGAGTCAAACGAGTCAAACGAGTCAAACGAGTCAAACGAGTCAAACGAGTCAAACGAGTCAAACGGGTCAATCGAGTCAAACGAGTCAAACGAGTCAAACGAGTCAAACGAGTCAAACGAGTCAAACGAGTCAAACGAGCCAAACGAGTCAAACGAGCCAAACGAGCCAAACGAGCCAAACGAGTCAAACGAGTCAAACGAGTCAAACGATTCAAACGAGTCAAACGAGTCAAACGAGTCAAACGAGTCAAACGAGTCAAACGAGTCAAACGAGTCAAACGAGTCAAACGAGTCAAACGAGTCAAACGAGTCAAACGAGTCAAACGAGTCAAACGAGTCAAACGAGTCAAACGAGCCAAACGAGTCAAACGAGTCAAACGAGTCAAACGAGTCAAACGAGTCAAACGAGTCAAACGAGTCAAACGAGTCAAACGTGTCAAACGGGTCAAACGGGTCGAACGAGTGAAACGGGTCGAACAGGACCATCGAGTCAAACGAGTGAAACGAGTCAAACGACCCAAACGAGTCAAACGAGTCAAACGAGTCAAACGAGTCAAACGAGTCAAACGAGTCAAACGAGCCAAACGAGTCAAACGAGTCAAACGAGTCAAACGAGTCAAACGAGTCAAACGAGTCAAACGAGCCAAACGAGTCAAACGAGCCAAACGAGCCAAACGAGCCAAACGAGCCAAACGAGCCAAACGAGTCAAACGAGTCAAACGAGTCAAACGAGTCTAACGAGTCAAACGAGTCAAACGAGTCAAACGAGTCAAACGAGTCAAACGAGTCAAACGAGTCAAACGAGTCAAACGAGTCAAACGAGTTAAACGAGTCAAACGAGTCAAACGAGTCAAACGAGTCAAACGAGTCAAACGAGTCAAACGAGTCAAACGAGTCAAACGAGTCAAACGAGTCAAACGAGTCAAACGAGTCAAACGAGTCAAACGAGTCAAACGAGTCAAACGAGTCAAACGAGTCAAACGAGTCAAACGAGTCAAACGAGTCAAACGAGTCAAACGAGTCAAACGAGTCAAACGAGTCAAACGAGTCAAACGAGTCAAACGAGCCAAACGAGTCAAACGAGTCAAACGAGTCAAACGTGTCAAACGGGTCGAACGAGTGAAACGGGTCGAACAGGACAATCGAGTCAAACGAGTCAAACGAGTCAAACGAGTCAAACGAGTCAAACGAGACAAACGTGTCAAACGAGTCAAACGAGTCAAACGAGTCAAACGAGTCAAACGAGTCAAACGAGTCAAACGAGTCAAACGGGTCAATCGAGTCAAACGAGTCAAACGAGTCAAACGAGTCAAACGAGTCAAACGAGCCAAACGAGTCAAACGAGCCAAACGAGCCAAACGAGCCAAACGAGCCAAACGAGCCAAACGAGTCAAACGAGTCAAACGAGTCAAACGAGTCTAACGAGTCAAACGAGTCAAACGAGTCAAACGAGTCAAACGAGTCAAACGAGTCAAACGAGTCAAACGAGTCAAACGAGTCAAACGAGTCAAACGAGTCAAACGAGTCAAACGAGTCAAACGAGTCAAACGAGGCAAACGAGTCAAACGAGTCAAACGAGTCAAACGAGTCAAACGAGTCAAACGAGTCAAACGAGTCAAACGAGTCAAACGAGTCAAACGAGTCAAACGAGTCAAACGAGTCAAACGAGTCAAACGAGTCAAACGAGTCAAACGAGTCAAACGAGTCAAACGAGTCAAACGAGTCAAACGAGTCAAACGAGTCAAACGAGTCAAACGAGTCAAACGTGTCAAACGGGTCGAACGAGTGAAACGGGTCGAACAGGACAATCGAGTCAAACGAGTCAAACGAGTCAAACGAGTCAAACGAGTCAAACGAGACAAACGTGTCAAACGAGTCAAACGAGTCAAACGAGTCAAACGAGTCAAACGAGTCAAACGAGTCAAACGAGTCAAACGGGTCAATCGAGTCAAACGAGTCAAACGAGTCAAACGAGTCAAACGAGTCAAACGAGTCAAACGAGTCAAACGAGCCAAACGAGTCAAACGAGCCAAACGAGCCAAACGAGCCAAACGAGCCAAACGAGTCAAACGAGTCAAACGAGTCAAACGAGTCAAACGAGTCAAACGAGTCAAACGAGTCAAACGAGTCAAACGAGTCAAACGAGTCAAACGAGTCAAACGAGTCAAACGAGTCAAACGAGTCAAACGAGTCAAACGAGTCAAACGAGTCAAACGAGTCAAACGAGTCAAACGAGTCAAACGAGTCAAACGAGTCAAACGAGTCAAACGAGTCAAACGAGTCAAACGAGTCAAACGAGTCAAACGAGTCAAACGAGTCAAACGAGTCAAACGAGTCAAACGAGCCAAACGAGTCAAACGAGCCAAACGAGCCAAACGAGCCAAACGAGTCAAACGAGTCAAACGAGTCAAACGAGTCAAACGAGTCAAACGAGTCAAACGAGTCAAACGAGTCAAACGAGTCAAACGAGTCAAACGAGTCAAACGAGTCAAACGAGTCAAACGAGTCAAACGAGTCAAACGAGTCAAACGAGTCAAACGAGTCAAACGAGTCAAACGAGTCAAACGAGTCAAACGAGTCAAACGAGTCAAACGAGTCAAACGAGTCAAACGTGTCAAACGGGTCGAACGAGTGAAACGGGTCGAACAGGACAATCGAGTCAAACGAGTCAAACGAGTCAAACGAGACAAACGTGTCAAACGAGTCAAACGAGTCAAACGAGTCAAACGAGTCAAACGAGTCAAACGAGTCAAACGGGTCAATCGAGTCAAACGAGTCAAACGAGTCAAACGAGTCAAACGAGTCAAACGAGCCAAACGAGTCAAACGAGCCAAACGAGCCAAACGAGCCAAACGAGTCAAACGAGTCAAACGAGTCAAACGAGTCAAACGAGTCAAACGAGTCAAACGAGTCAAACGAGCCAAACCAGTCAAACGAGCCAAACGAGCCAAACGAGCCAAACGAGCCAAACGAGCCAAACGAGTCAAACGAGTCAAACGAGTCAAACGAGTCTAACGAGTCAAACGAGTCAAACGAGTCAAACGAGTCAAACGAGTCAAACGAGTCAAACGAGTCAAACGAGTCAAACGAGTCAAACGAGTCAAACGAGTCAAACGAGTCAAACGAGTCAAACGAGTCAAACGAGTCAAACGAGTCAAACGAGTCAAACGAGTCAAACGAGTCAAACGAGTCAAACGAGTCAAACGAGTCAAACGAGTCAAACGAGTCAAACGAGTCAAACGAGTCAAACGAGTCAAACGAGTCAAACGAGTCAAACGAGTCAAACGAGTCAAACGAGTCAAACGAGTCAAACGAGTCAAACGAGTCAAACGAGTCAAACGAGTCAAACGAGTCAAACGAGTCAAACGAGTCAAACGAGTCAAACGAGTCAAACGAGTCAAACGAGTCAAACGAGTCAAACGAGTCAAACGAGTCAAACGAGTCAAACGAGTCAAACGAGTCAAACGAGTCAAACGAGTCAAACGAGTCAAACGAGTCAAACGAGTCAAACGAGTCAAACGAGTCAAACGAGTCAAACGAGTCAAACGAGTCAAACGAGTCAAACGAGTCAAACGAGTCATACGAGTCAAACGAGTCAAACGAGTCAAACGAGTCAAACGAGTCAAACGAGTCAAACGAGTCAAACGAGTCAAACGAGTCAAACGAGTCAAACGAGTCAAACGAGTCAAACGAGTCAAACGAGTCAAACGAGTCAAACGAGTCAAACGAGTCAAACGAGTCAAACGAGTCAAACGAGTCAAACGAGTCAAACGAGTCAAACGAGTCAAACGAGTCAAACGAGTCAAACGTGTCAAACGGGTCGAACGAGTGAAACGGGTCGAACAGGACAATCGAGTCAAACGAGTCAAACGAGTCAAACGAGACAAACGTGTCAAACGAGTCAAACGAGTCAAACGAGTCAAACGAGTCAAACGAGTCAAACGAGTCAAACGGGTCAATCGAGTCAAACGAGTCAAACGAGTCAAACGAGTCAAACGAGTCAAACGAGCCAAACGAGTCAAACGAGCCAAACGAGCCAAACGAGCCAAACGAGTCAAACGAGTCAAACGAGTCAAACGAGTCAAACGAGTCAAACGAGTCAAACGTGTCAAACGAGTCAAACGTGTCAAACGAGTCAAACGAGCCAAACGAGCCAAACGAGCCAAGCGAGCCAAGCGAGCCAAGCGAGCCAAGCGAGCCAAGCGAGCCAAGCGAGCCAAGCGAGCCAACCGAGCCAAGCGAGCCAACCGAGCCAAGCGAGCCAAGCGAGCCAAGCGAGCCAAGCGAGCCAAGCGAGCCAAGCGAGCCAAGCGAGCCAAGCGAGTCAACCGAGTCAAACGAGTCAAACGAGTCAAACGAGTCAAACGAGTCAAACGAGTCAAACGAGTCAAACGAGTCAAACGAGTCAAACGAGTCAAACGAGCCAAACGAGCCAAGCGAGCCAAGCGAGCCAAGCGAGCCAAGCGAGCCAAGCGAGCCAAGCGAGCCAACCGAGCCAAGCGAGCCAAGCGAGCCAAGCGAGCCAAGCGAGCCAAGCGAGCCAAGCGAGCCAAGCGAGCCAAGCGAGCCAAGCGAGCCAAGCGAGCCAAGCGAGCCAAGCGAGCCAAGCGAGCCAAGCGAGCCAACCGAGCCAAGCGAGCCAACCGAGCCAAGCGAGCCAAGCGAGCCAAGCGAGCCAAGCGAGCCAAGCGAGCCAAGCGAGCCAAGCGAGCCAAGCGAGCCAAGCGAGTCAACCGAGTCAAACGAGTCAAACGAGTCAAACGAGTCAAACGAGTCAAACGAGTCAAACGAGTCAAACGAGTCAAACGAGTCAAACGAGTCAAACGAGTCAAACGAGTCAAACGAGTCAAACGAGTCAAACGAGTCAAACGAGTCAAACGAGTCAAACGAGTCAAACGAGTCAAACGAGTCAAACGAGTCAAACGAGTCAAACGAGTCAAACGAGTCAAACGAGTCAAACGAGTCAAACGAGTCAAACGAGTCAAACGAGTCAAACGAGTCAAACGAGTCAAACGAGTCAAACGAGTCAAACGAGTCAAACGAGTCAAACGAGTCAAACGAGTCAAACGAGTCAAACGAGTCAAACGAGTCAAACGAGTCAAACGAGTCAAACGAGTCAAACGAGTCAAACGAGTCAAACGAGTCAAACGAGTCAAACGAGTCAAACGAGTCAAACGAGTCAAACGAGTCAAACGAGTCAAACGAGTCAAACGAGTCAAACGAGTCAAACGAGTCAAACGAGTCAAACGAGTCAAACGAGTCAAACGAGCCAAACGAGTCAAACGAGCCAAACGAGCCAAACGAGCCAAACGAGCCAAACGAGTCAAACGAGTCAAACGAGACAAACGTGTCAAACGAGTCAAACGAGTCAAACGAGTCAAACGAGTCAAACGAGTCAAACGAGTCAAACGAGTCAAACGAGTCAAACGAGTCAAACGAGTCAAACGAGTCAAACGAGTCAAACGAGTCAAACGAGTCAAACGAGTCAAACGAGTCAAACGAGTCAAACGAGTCAAACGAGTCAAACGAGTCAAACGAGTCAAACGAGTCAAACGAGTCAAACGAGTCAAACGAGTCAAACGAGTCAAACGAGTCAAACGAGTCAAACGAGTCAAACGAGTCAAACGAGTCAAACGTGTCAAACGGGTCGAACGAGTGAAACGGGTCGAACAGGACAATCGAGTCAAACGAGTCAAACGAGTCAAACGAGACAAACGTGTCAAACGAGTCAAACGAGTCAAACGAGTCAAACGAGTCAAACGAGTCAAACGAGTCAAACGGGTCAATCGAGTCAAACGAGTCAAACGAGTCAAACGAGTCAAACGAGTCAAACGAGCCAAACGAGTCAAACGAGCCAAACGAGCCAAACGAGCCAAACGAGTCAAACGAGTCAAACGAGTCAAACGAGTCAAACGAGTCAAACGAGTCAAACGAGTCAAACGAGCCAAACGAGTCAAACGAGCCAAACGAGCCAAACGAGCCAAACGAGCCAAACGAGCCAAACGAGTCAAACGAGTCAAACGAGTCAAACGAGTCTAACGAGTCAAACGAGTCAAACGAGTCAAACGAGTCAAACGAGTCAAACGAGTCAAACGAGTCAAACGAGTCAAACGAGTCAAACGAGTCAAACGAGTCAAACGAGTCAAACGAGTCAAACGAGTCAAACGAGTCAAACGAGTCAAACGAGTCAAACGAGTCAAACGAGTCAAACGAGTCAAACGAGTCAAACGAGTCAAACGAGTCAAACGAGTCAAACGAGTCAAACGAGTCAAACGAGTCAAACGAGTCAAACGAGTCAAACGAGTCAAACGAGTCAAACGAGTCAAACGAGTCAAACGAGTCAAACGAGTCAAACGAGTCAAACGAGTCAAACGAGTCAAACGAGTCAAACGAGTCAAACGAGTCAAACGAGTCAAACGAGTCAAACGAGTCAAACGAGTCAAACGAGTCAAACGAGTCAAACGAGTCAAACGAGTCAAACGAGTCAAACGAGTCAAACGAGTCAAACGAGTCAAACGAGTCAAACGAGTCAAACGAGTCAAACGAGTCAAACGAGTCAAACGAGTCAAACGAGTCAAACGAGTCAAACGAGTCAAACGAGTCAAACGAGTCAAACGAGTCAAACGAGTCAAACGAGTCATACGAGTCAAACGAGTCAAACGAGTCAAACGAGTCAAACGAGTCAAACGAGTCAAACGAGTCAAACGAGTCAAACGAGTCAAACGAGTCAAACGAGTCAAACGAGGCAAACGAGTCAAACGAGTCAAACGAGTCAAACGAGTCAAACGAGTCAAACGAGTCAAACGAGTCAAACGAGTCAAACGAGTCAAACGAGTCAAACGAGTCAAACGTGTCAAACGTGTCAAACGGGTCGAACGAGTGAAACGGGTCGAACAGGACAATCGAGTCAAACGAGTCAAACGAGTCAAACGAGACAAACGTGTCAAACGAGTCAAACGAGTCAAACGAGTCAAACGAGTCAAACGAGTCAAACGAGTCAAACGGGTCAATCGAGTCAAACGAGTCAAACGAGTCAAACGAGTCAAACGAGTCAAACGAGCCAAACGAGTCAAACGAGCCAAACGAGCCAAACGAGCCAAACGAGTCAAACGAGTCAAACGAGTCAAACGAGTCAAACGAGTCAAACGAGTCAAACGTGTCAAACGAGTCAAACGTGTCAAACGAGTCAAACGAGCCAAACGAGCCAAACGAGCCAAGCGAGCCAAGCGAGCCAAGCGAGCCAAGCGAGCCAAGCGAGCCAAGCGAGCCAAGCGAGCCAACCGAGCCAAGCGAGCCAACCGAGCCAAGCGAGCCAAGCGAGCCAAGCGAGCCAAGCGAGCCAAGCGAGCCAAGCGAGCCAAGCGAGCCAAGCGAGTCAACCGAGTCAAACGAGTCAAACGAGTCAAACGAGTCAAACGAGTCAAACGAGTCAAACGAGTCAAACGAGTCAAACGAGTCAAACGAGTCAAACGAGCCAAACGAGCCAAGCGAGCCAAGCGAGCCAAGCGAGCCAAGCGAGCCAAGCGAGCCAAGCGAGCCAACCGAGCCAAGCGAGCCAAGCGAGCCAAGCGAGCCAAGCGAGCCAAGCGAGCCAAGCGAGCCAAGCGAGCCAAGCGAGCCAAGCGAGCCAAGCGAGCCAAGCGAGCCAAGCGAGCCAAGCGAGCCAAGCGAGCCAAGCGAGCCAAGCGAGCCAAGCGAGCCAAGCGAGCCAAGCGAGCCAAGCGAGCCAAGCGAGCCAAGCGAGCCAAGCGAGCCAAGCGAGCCAAGCGAGCCAAGCGAGCCAAGCGAGCCAAGCGAGCCAAGCGAGCCAAGCGAGCCAAGCGAGCCAAGCGAGCCAAGCGAGCCAAGCGAGCCAAACGAGTCAAACGAGTCAAACGAGTCAAACGAGTCAAACGAGTCAAACGAGTCAAACGAGTCAAACGAGTCAAACGAGTCAAACGAGTCAAACGAGTCAAACGAGTCAAACGAGTCAAACGAGTCAAACGTGTCAAACGGGTCAAACAGGTCGAACGAGTGAAACGGGTCGAACAGGACCATCGAGTCAAACGAGTCAAACGAGTCAAACGACCCAAACGAGTCAAACGAGTCAAACGAGTCAAACGAGTCAAACGAGTCAAACGAGTCAAACGAGTCAAACGAGCCAAACGAGTCAAACGAGTCAAACGAGTCAAACGAGTCAAACGAGTCAAACGAGTCAAACGAGCCAAACGAGTCAAACGAGCCAAACGAGCCAAACGAGCCAAACGAGCCAAACGAGCCAAACGAGTCAAACGAGTCAAACGAGTCAAACGAGTCTAACGAGTCAAACGAGTCAAACGAGTCAAACGAGTCAAACGAGTCAAACGAGTCAAACGAGTCAAACGAGTCAAACGAGTCAAACGAGTCAAACGAGTCAAACGAGTCAAACGAGTCAAACGAGTCAAACGAGTCAAACGAGTCAAACGAGTCAAACGAGTCAAACGAGTCAAACGAGTCAAACGAGTCAAACGAGTCAAACGAGTCAAACGAGTCAAACGAGTCAAACGAGTCAAACGAGTCAAACGAGTCAAACGAGTCAAACGAGTCAAACGAGTCAAACGAGTCAAACGAGTCAAACGAGTCAAACGAGTCAAACGAGTCAAACGAGTCAAACGAGTCAAACGAGTCAAACGAGTCAAACGAGTCAAACGAGTCAAACGAGTCAAACGAGTCAAACGAGTCAAACGAGTCAAACGAGTCAAACGAGTCAAACGAGTCAAACGAGTCAAACGAGTCAAACGAGTCAAACGAGTCAAACGAGTCAAACGAGTCAAACGAGTCAAACGAGTCAAACGAGTCAAACGAGTCAAACGAGTCAAACGAGTCAAACGAGTCAAACGAGTCAAACGAGTCAAACGAGTCAAACGAGTCAAACGAGTCAAACGAGTCAAACGAGTCAAACGAGTCAAACGAGTCAAACGAGTCAAACGAGTCAAACGAGTCAAACGAGTCAAACGAGTCAAACGAGTCAAACGAGTCAAACGAGTCAAACGAGTCAAACGAGTCAAACGAGTCAAACGAGTCAAACGAGTCAAACGAGTCAAACGAGTCAAACGAGTCAAACGAGTCAAACGAGTCAAACGAGTCAAACGAGTCAAACGAGTCAAACGAGTCAAACGAGTCAAACGAGTCAAACGAGTCAAACGAGTCAAACGAGTCAAACGAGTCAAACGAGTCAAACGAGTCAAACGAGTCAAACGAGTCAAACGAGTCAAACGAGTCAAACGAGTCAAACGAGTCAAACGAGTCAAACGAGTCAAACGAGTCAAACGAGTCAAACGAGTCAAACGAGTCAAACGAGTCAAACGAGTCAAACGAGTCAAACGAGTCAAACGAGTCAAACGAGTCAAACGAGTCAAACGAGTCAAACGAGTCAAACGAGTCAAACGAGTCAAACGAGTCAAACGAGTCAAACGAGTCAAACGAGTCAAACGAGTCAAACGAGTCAAACGAGTCAAACGAGTCAAACGAGTCAAACGAGTCAAACGAGTCAAACGAGTCAAACGAGTCATACGAGTCAAACGAGTCAAACGAGTCAAACGAGTCAAACGAGTCAAACGAGTCAAACGAGTCAAACGAGTCAAACGAGTCAAACGAGTCAAACGAGTCAAACGAGTCAAACGAGTCAAACGAGTCAAACGAGTCAAACGAGTCAAACGAGTCAAACGAGTCAAACGAGTCAAACGAGTCAAACGAGTCAAACGAGTCAAACGAGTCAAACGAGTCAAACGAGTCAAACGAGTCAAACGAGTCAAACGAGTCAAACGAGTCAAACGAGTCAAACGAGTCAAACGTGTCAAACGTGTCAAACGGGTCGAACGAGTGAAACGGGTCGAACAGGACAATCGAGTCAAACGAGTCAAACGAGTTAAACGAGTCAAACGAGTCAAACGAGACAAACGAGTCAAACGAGTCAAACGAGTCAAACGAGTCAAACGAGTCAAACGAGTCAAACGAGTCAAACGAGTCAAACGGGTCAATCGAGTCAAACGAGTCAAACGAGTCAAACGAGTCAAACGAGTCAAACGAGTCAAACGAGTCAAACGAGCCAAACGAGTCAAACGAGCCAAACGAGCCAAACGAGCCAAACGAGCCAAACGAGTCAAACGAGTCAAACGAGTCAAACGAGTCAAACGTGTCAAACGGGTCGAATGAGTGAAACGGGTCGAACAGGACAATCGAGTCAAACGAGTCAAACGAGTCAAACGAGTCAAACGAGTCAAACGAGTCAAACGAGTCAAACGTGTCAAACGGGTCGAACGAGTGAAACGGGTCGAACAGGACAATCGAGTCAAACGAGTCAAACGAGTCAAACGAGTCAAACGAGTCAAACGAGACAAACGTGTCAAACGAGTCAAACGAGTCAAACGAGTCAAACGAGTCAAACGAGTCAAACGAGTCAAACGAGTCAAACGAGTCAAACGAGTCAAACGGGTCAATCGAGTCAAACGAGTCAAACGAGTCAAACGAGTCAAACGAGTCAAACGAGTCAAACGAGTCAAACGAGCCAAACGAGTCAAACGAGCCAAACGAGCCAAACGAGCCAAACGAGCCAAACGAGTCAAACGAGTCAAACGAGTCAAACGAGTCAAACGTGTCAAACGGGTCGAATGAGTGAAACGGGTCGAACAGGACAATCGAGTCAAACGAGTCAAACGAGTCAAACGAGGCAAACGAGTCAAACGAGACAAACGTGTCAAACGAGTCAAACGAGTCAAACGAGTCAAACGAGTCAAACGAGTCAAACGAGTCAAACGAGTCAAACGAGTCAAACGAGTCAAACGGGTCAATCGAGTCAAACGAGTCAAACGAGTCAAACGAGTCAAACGAGTCAAACGAGTCAAACGAGTCAAACGAGCCAAACGAGTCAAACGAGCCAAACGAGCCAAACGAGCCAAACGAGTCAAACGAGTCAAACGAGTCAAACGAGTCAAACGAGTCAAACGAGTCAAACGAGTCAAACGAGTCAAACGAGTCAAACGAGTCAAACGAGTCAAACGAGTCAAACGAGTCAAACGAGTCAAACGAGTCAAACGAGTCAAACGAGTCAAACGAGTCAAACGAGTCAAACGAGTCAAACGAGTCAAACGAGTCAAACGAGTCAAACGAGTCAAACGAGTCAAACGAGTCAAACGAGTCAAACGAGTCAAACGAGTCAAACGAGTCAAACGAGTCAAACGAGTCAAACGAGTCAAACGAGTCAAACGAGTCAAACGAGTCAAACGAGTCAAACGAGTCAAACGAGTCAAACGAGTCAAACGAGTCAAACGAGTCAAACGAGTCAAACGAGTCAAACGAGTCAAACGAGTCAAACGAGTCAAACGAGTCAAACGAGTCAAACGAGTCAAACGAGTCAAACGAGTCAAACGGGTCAATCGAGTCAAACGAGTCAAACGAGTCAAACGAGTCAAACGAGTCAAACGAGTCAAACGAGTCAAACGAGCCAAACGAGTCAAACGAGCCAAACGAGCCAAACGAGCCAAACGAGTCAAACGAGTCAAACGAGTCAAACGATTCAAACGAGTCAAACGAGTCAAACGAGTCAAACGAGTCAAACGAGTCAAACGAGTCAAACGAGTCAAACGAGTCAAACGAGTCAAACGAGTCAAACGAGTCAAACGAGTCAAACGAGTCAAACGAGTCAAACGAGTCAAACGAGTCAAACGAGTCAAACGAGTCAAACGTGTCAAACGGGTCAAACGGGTCGAACGAGTGAAACGGGTCGAACAGGACCATCGAGTCAAACGAGTGAAACGAGTCAAACGACCCAAACGAGTCAAACGAGTCAAACGAGTCAAACGAGTCAAACGAGTCAAACGAGTCAAACGAGCCAAACGAGTCAAACGAGTCAAACGAGTCAAACGAGTCAAACGAGTCAAACGAGTCAAACGAGCCAAACGAGTCAAACGAGCCAAACGAGCCAAACGAGCCAAACGAGCCAAACGAGCCAAACGAGTCAAACGAGTCAAACGAGTCAAACGAGTCTAACGAGTCAAACGAGTCAAACGAGTCAAACGAGTCAAACGAGTCAAACGAGTCAAACGAGTCAAACGAGTCAAACGAGTCAAACGAGTCAAACGAGTCAAACGAGTCAAACGAGTCAAACGAGTCAAACGAGTCAAACGAGTCAAACGAGTCAAACGAGTCAAACGAGTCAAACGAGTCAAACGAGTCAAACGAGTCAAACGAGTCAAACGAGTCAAACGAGTCAAACGAGTCAAACGAGTCAAACGAGTCAAACGAGTCAAACGAGTCAAACGAGTCAAACGAGTCAAACGAGTCAAACGAGTCAAACGAGTCAAACGAGTCAAACGAGTCAAACGTGTCAAACGGGTCGAACGAGTGAAACGGGACGAACAGGACAATCGAGTCAAACGAGTCAAACGAGTCAAACGAGTCAAACGAGTCAAACGAGACAAACGTGTCAAACGAGTCAAACGAGTCAAACGAGTCAAACGAGTCAAACGAGTCAAACGAGTCAAACGGGTCAATCGAGTCAAACGAGTCAAACGAGTCAAACGAGTCAAACGAGTCAAACGAGCCAAACGAGTCAAACGAGCCAAACGAGCCAAACGAGCCAAACGAGCCAAACGAGCCAAACGAGTCAAACGAGTCAAACGAGTCAAACGAGTCTAACGAGTCAAACGAGTCAAACGAGTCAAACGAGTCAAACGAGTCAAACGAGTCAAACGAGTCAAACGAGTCAAACGAGTCAAACGAGTCAAACGAGTCAAACGAGTCAAACGAGTCAAACGAGTCAAACGAGTCAAACGAGTCAAACGAGTCAAACGAGTCAAACGAATCAAACGAGTCAAACGAGTCAAACGAGTCAAACGAGTCAAACGAGTCAAACGAGTCAAACGAGTCAAACGAGTCAAACGAGTCAAACGAGTCAAACGAGTCAAACGAGTCAAACGAGTCAAACGAGTCAAACGAGTCAAACGAGTCAAACGAGTCAAACGAGTCAAACGAGTCAAACGTGTCAAACGGGTCGAACGAGTGAAACGGGTCGAACAGGACAATCGAGTCAAACGAGTCAAACGAGTCAAACGAGTCAAACGAGTCAAACGAGACAAACGTGTCAAACGAGTCAAACGAGTCAAACGAGTCAAACGAGTCAAACGAGTCAAACGAGCCAAACGAGTCAAACGAGCCAAACGAGCCAAACGAGCCAAACGAGTCAAACGAGTCAAACGAGTCAAACGAGTCAAACGAGTCAAACGAATCAAACGAGTCAAACGAGTCAAACGAGTCAAACGAGTCAAACGAGTCAAACGAGTCAAACGAGTCAAACGAGTCAAACGAGTCAAACGAGTCAAACGAGTCAAACGAGTCAAACGAGTCAAACGAGTCAAACGAGTCAAACGAGTCAAACGAGTCAAACGAGTCAAACGAGTCAAACGAGTCAAACGAGTCAAACGAGTCAAACGAGCCAAACGAGTCAAACGAGCCAAACGAGCCAAACGAGCCAAACGAGTCAAACGAGTCAAACGAGTCAAACGAGTCAAACGAGTCAAACGAGTCAAACGAGTCAAACGAGTCAAACGAGTCAAACGAGTCAAACGAGTCAAACGAGTCAAACGAGTCAAACGAGTCAAACGAGTCAAACGAGTCAAACGAGTCAAACGAGTCAAACGAGTCAAACGAGTCAAACGAGTCAAACGAGTCAAACGAGTCAAACGAGTCAAACGTGTCAAACGGGTCGAACGAGTGAAACGGGTCGAACAGGACAATCGAGTCAAACGAGTCAAACGAGTCAAACGAGACAAACGTGTCAAACGAGTCAAACGAGTCAAACGAGTCAAACGAGTCAAACGAGTCAAACGAGTCAAACGAGTCAAACGGGTCAATCGAGTCAAACGAGTCAAACGAGTCAAACGAGTCAAACGAGTCAAACGAGTCAAACGAGTCAAACGAGCCAAACGAGTCAAACGAGCCAAACGAGCCAAACGAGCCAAACGAGTCAAACGAGTCAAACGAGTCAAACGAGTCAAACGAGTCAAACGAGTCAAACGTGTCAAACGAGTCAAACGAGCCAAACGAGCCAAACGAGCCAAGCGAGCCAAGCGAGCCAAGCGAGCCAAGCGAGCCAAGCGAGCCAAGCGAGCCAAGCGAGCCAACCGAGCCAAGCGAGCCAACCGAGCCAAGCGAGCCAAGCGAGCCAAGCGAGCCAAGCGAGCCAAGCGAGTCAACCGAGTCAAACGAGTCAAACGAGTCAAACGAGTCAAACGAGTCAAACGAGTCAAACGAGTCAAACGAGTCAAACGAGTCAAACGAGTCAAACGAGTCAAACGAGTCAAACGAGTCAAACGAGTCAAACGAGCCAAACGAGTCAAACGAGTCAAACGAGTCAAACGAGTCAAACGAGTCAAACGAGTCAAACGAGACAAACGTGTCAAACGAGTCAAACGAGTCAAACGAGACAAACGTGTCAAACGAGTCAAACGAGTCAAACGAGTCAAACGAGTCAAACGAGTCAAACGAGTCAAACGAGTCAAACGGGTCAATCGAGTCAAACGAGTCAAACGAGTCAAACGAGTCAAACGAGTCAAACGAGTCAAACGAGTCAAACGAGTCAAACGAGTCAAACGAGTCAAACGAGTCAAACGAGTCAAACGAGTCAAACGAGTCAAACGAGTCAAACGAGTCAAACGAGTCAAACGAGTCAAACGAGTCAAACGAGTCAAACGAGTCAAACGAGTCAAACGAGTCAAACGAGTCAAACGAGTCAAACGAGTCAAACGAGTCAAACGAGTCAAACGAGTCAAACGAGTCAAACGAGTCAAACGAGTCAAACGAGTCAAACGAGTCAAACGAGTCAAACGAGTCAAACGAGTCAAACGAGTCAAACGAGTCAAACGAGTCAAACGAGTCAAACGAGTCAAACGAGTCAAACGAGTCAAACGAGTCAAACGAGTCAAACGAGTCAAACGAGTCAAACGAGTCAAACGAGTCAAACGAGTCAAACGAGTCAAACGAGTCAAACGAGTCAAACGAGTCAAACGAGTCAAACGAGTCAAACGAGTCAAACGAGTCAAACGAGTCAAACGAGTCAAACGAGTCAAACGAGTCAAACGTGTCAAACGGGTCGAACGAGTGAAACGGGTCGAACAGGACAATCGAGTCAAACGAGTCAAACGAGTCAAACGAGTCAAACGAGTCAAACGAGACAAACGTGTCAAACGAGTCAAACGAGTCAAACGAGTCAAACGAGTCAAACGAGTCAAACGAGTCAAACGAGTCAAACGGGTCAATCGAGTCAAACGAGTCAAACGAGTCAAACGAGTCAAACGAGTCAAACGAGCCAAACGAGTCAAACGAGCCAAACGAGCCAAACGAGCCAAACGAGCCAAACGAGTCAAACGAGTCAAACGAGTCAAACGAGTCAAACGTGTCAAACGGGTCGAACGAGTGAAACGGGTCGAACAGGACAATCGAGTCAAACGAGTCAAACGAGTAAAACGAGTCAAACGAGTCAAACGAGACAAACGTGTCAAACGAGTCAAACGAGTCAAACGAGTCAAACGAGTCAAACGAGTCAAACGAGTCAAACGAGTCAAACGGGTCAATCGAGTCAAACGAGTCAAACGAGTCAAACGAGTCAAACGAGTCAAACGAGTCAAACGAGTCAAACGAGCCAAACGAGTCAAACGAGCCAAACGAGCCAAACGAGCCAAACGAGTCAAACGAGGCAAACGAGTCAAACGATTCAAACGAGTCAAACGAGTCAAACGAGTCAAACGAGTCAAACGAGTCAAACGAGTCAAACGAGTCAAACGAGTCAAACGAGTCAAACGAGTCAAACGAGTCAAACGAGTCAAACGAGTCAAACGAGTCAAACGAGTCAAACGAGTCAAACGAGTCAAACGAGTCAAACGTGTCAAACGGGTCAAACGGGTCGAACGAGTGAAACGGGTCGAACAGGACCATCGAGTCAAACGAGTGAAACGAGTCAAACGACCCAAACGAGTCAAACGAGTCAAACGAGTCAAACGAGTCAAACGAGTCAAACGAGTCAAACGAGCCAAACGAGTCAAACGAGTCAAACGAGTCAAACGAGTCAAACGAGTCAAACGAGTCAAACGAGCCAAACGAGTCAAACGAGCCAAACGAGCCAAACGAGCCAAACGAGCCAAACGAGCCAAACGAGTCAAACGAGTCAAACGAGTCAAACGAGTCTAACGAGTCAAACGAGTCAAACGAGTCAAACGAGTCAAACGAGTCAAACGAGTCAAACGAGTCAAACGAGTCAAACGAGTCAAACGAGTCAAACGAGTCAAACGAGTCAAACGAGTCAAACGAGTCAAACGAGTCAAACGAGTCAAACGAGTCAAACGAGTCAAACGAGTCAAACGAGTCAAACGAGTCAAACGAGTCAAACGAGTCAAACGAGTCAAACGAGTCAAACGAGTCAAACGAGTCAAACGAGTCAAACGAGTCAAACGAGTCAAACGAGTCAAACGAGTCAAACGAGTCAAACGAGTCAAACGAGCCAAACGAGTCAAACGAGCCAAACGAGTCAAACGAGTCAAACGTGTCAAACGGGTCGAACGAGTGAAACGGGTCGAACAGGACAATCGAGACAAACGAGTCAAACGAGTCAAACGAGTCAAACGAGTCAAACGAGACAAACGTGTCAAACGAGTCAAACGAGTCAAACGAGTCAAACGAGTCAAACGAGTCAAACGAGTCAAACGAGTCAAACGGGTCAATCGAGTCAAACGAGTCAAACGAGTCAAACGAGTCAAACGAGTCAAACGAGTCAAACGAGTCAAACGAGCCAAACGAGCCAAACGAGCCAAACGAGCCAAACGAGTCAAACGAGTCAAACGAGTCAAACGAGTCAAACGTGTCAAACGGGTCGAATGAGTGAAACGGGTCGAACAGGACAATCGAGTCAAACGAGTCAAACGAGTCAAACGAGTCAAACGAGTCAAACGAGACAAACGTGTCAAACGAGTCAAACGAGTCAAACGAGTCAAACGAGTCAAACGAGTCAAACGAGTCAAACGAGTCAAACGAGTCAAACGAGTGAAACGGGTCAATCGAGTCAAACGAGTCAAACGAGTCAAACGAGTCAAACGAGTCAAACGAGTCAAACGAGTCAAACGAGTCAAACGAGTCAAACGAGCCAAACGAGTCAAACGAGCCAAACGAGCCAAACGAGCCAAACGAGTCAAACGAGTCAAACGAGTCAAACGAGTCAATCGAGTCAAACGAGTCAAACGAGTCAAACGAGTCAAACGAGTCAAACGAGTCAAACGAGTCAAACGAGTCAAACGAGTCAAACGAGTCAAACGAGTTAAACGAGTCAAACGAGTCAAACGAGTCAAACGAGTCAAACGAGTCAAACGAGTCAAACGAGTCAAACAAGTCAAACGAGTCAAACGAGTCAAACGAGTCAAACGAGTCAAACGAGCCAAACGAGTCAAACGAGTCAAACGAGTCAAACGTGTCAAACGGGTCGAACGAGTGAAACGGGTCGAACAGGACAATCGAGTCAAACGAGTCAAACGAGTCAAACGAGACAAACGTGTCAAACGAGTCAAACGAGTCAAACGAATCAAACGAGTCAAACGAGTCAAACGAGTCAAACGAGTCAAACGGGTCAATCGAGTCAAACGAGTCAAACGAGTCAAACGAGTCAAACGAGTCAAACGAGTCAAACGAGTCAAACGAGTCAAACGAGTCAAACGAGTCAAACGAGTCAAACGAGTCAAACGAGTCAAACGAGTCAAACGAGTCAAACGAGTCAAACGAGTCAAACGAGTCAAACGAGTCAAACGAGTCAAACGAGTCAAACGAGTCAAACGAGTCAAACGAGTCAAACGAGTCAAACGAGTCAAACGAGTCAAACGAGTCAAACGAGTCAAACGAGTCAAACGAGTCAAACGAGTCAAACGAGTCAAACGAGTCAAACGAGTCAAACGAGTCAAACGAGTCAAACGAGTCAAGCGAGTCAAACGAGTCAAACGAGTCAAACGAGTCAAACGAGTCAAACGAGTCAAACGAGTCAAACGAGTCAAACGAGTCAAACGAGTCAAACGAGTCAAACGAGTCAAACGAGTCAAACGAGTCAAACGAGTCAAACGTGTCAAACGGGTCGAACGAGTGAAACGGGTCGAACAGGACAATCGAGTCAAACGAGTCAAACGAGTCAAACGAGTCAAACGAGTCAAACGAGACAAACGTGTCAAACGAGTCAAACGAGTCAAACGAGACAAACGTGTCAAACGAGTCAAACGAGTCAAACGAGTCAAACGAGTCAAACGAGTCAAACGAGTCAAACGAGTCAAACGGGTCAATCGAGTCAAACGAGTCAAACGAGTCAAACGAGTCAAACGAGTCAAACGAGTCAAACGAGTCAAACGAGTCAAACGAGTCAAACGAGTCAAACGAGTCAAACGAGTCAAACGAGTCAAACGAGTCAAACGAGTCAAACGAGTCAAACGAGTCAAACGAGTCAAACGAGTCAAACGAGTCAAACGAGTCAAACGAGTCAAACGAGTCAAACGAGTCAAACGAGTCAAACGAGTCAAACGAGTCAAACGAGTCAAACGAGTCAAACGAGTCAAACGAGTCAAACGAGTCAAACGAGTCAAACGAGTCAAACGAGTCAAACGAGTCAAACGAGTCAAACGAGTCAAACGAGTCAAACGAGTCAAACGAGTCAAACGAGTCAAACGAGTCAAACGAGTCAAACGAGTCAAACGTGTCAAACGGGTCGAACGAGTGAAACGGGTCGAACAGGACAATCGAGTCAAACGAGTCAAACGAGTCAAACGAGTCAAACGAGTCAAACGAGACAAACGTGTCAAACGAGTCAAACGAGTCAAACGAGTCAAACGAGTCAAACGAGTCAAACGAGTCAAACGAGTCAAACGGGTCAATCGAGTCAAACGAGTCAAACGAGTCAAACGAGTCAAACGAGTCAAACGAGCCAAACGAGTCAAACGAGCCAAACGAGCCAAACGAGCCAAACGAGCCAAACGAGTCAAACGAGTCAAACGAGTCAAACGAGTCAAACGTGTCAAACGGGTCGAACGAGTCAAACGGGTCGAACAGGACAATCGAGTCAAACGAGTCAAACGAGTAAAACGAGTCAAACGAGTCAAACGAGACAAACGAGACAAACGAGTCAAACGAGTCAAACGAGTCAAACGAGTCAAACGAGTCAAACGAGTCAAACGAGTCAAACGGGTCAATCGAGTCAAACGAGTCAAACGAGTCAAACGAGTCAAACGAGTCAAACGAGTCAAACGAGTCAAACGAGCCAAACGAGTCAAACGAGCCAAACGAGCCAAACGAGCCAAACGAGTCAAACGAGTCAAACGAGTCAAACGATTCAAACGAGTCAAACGAGTCAAACGAGTCAAACGAGTCAAACGAGTCAAACGAGTCAAACGAGTCAAACGAGTCCAACGAGTCAAACGAGTCAAACGAGTCAAACGAGTCAAACGAGTCAAACGAGTCAAACGAGTCAAACGAGTCAAACGAGTCAAACGAGTCAAACGTGTCAAACGGGTCAAACGGGTCGAACGAGTGAAACGGGTCGAACAGGACCATCGAGTCAAACGAGTGAAACGAGTCAAACGACCCAAACGAGTCAAACGAGTCAAACGAGTCAAACGAGTCAAACGAGTCAAACGAGTCAAACGAGCCAAACGAGTCAAACGAGTCAAACGAGTCAAACGAGTCAAACGAGTCAAACGAGTCAAACGAGTCAAACGAGCCAAACGAGTCAAACGAGTCAAACGAGTCAAACGAGTCAAACGAGTCAAACGAGTCAAACGAGCCAAACGAGTCAAACGAGCCAAACGAGCCAAACGAGCCAAACGAGCCAAACGAGCCAAACGAGTCAAACGAGTCAAACGAGTCAAACGAGTCTAACGAGTCAAACGAGTCAAACGAGTCAAACGAGTCAAACGAGTCAAACGAGTCAAACGAGTCAAACGAGTCAAACGAGTCAAACGAGTCAAACGAGTCAAACGAGTCAAACGAGTCAAACGAGTCAAACGAGTCAAACGAGTCAAACGAGTCAAACGAGTCAAACGAGTCAAACGAGTCAAACGAGTCAAACGAGTCAAACGAGTCAAACGAGTCAAACGAGTCAAACGAGTCAAACGAGTCAAACGAGTCAAACGAGTCAAACGAGTCAAACGAGTCAAACGTGTCAAACGGGTCGAACGAGTGAAACGGGTCGAACAGGACAATCGAGTCAAACGAGTCAAACGAGTCAAACGAGTCAAACGAGTCAAACGAGACAAACGTGTCAAACGAGTCAAACGAGTCAAACGAGTCAAACGAGTCAAACGAGTCAAACGAGTCAAACGAGTCAAACGGGTCAATCGAGTCAAACGAGTCAAACGAGTCAAACGAGTCAAACGAGTCAAACGAGTCAAACGAGTCAAACGAGTCAAACGAGACAAACGTGTCAAACGAGTCAAACGAGTCAAACGAGTCAAACGAGTCAAACGAGTCAAACGAGTCAAACGAGTCAAACGAGTCAAACGAGTGAAACGGGTCAATCGAGTCAAACGAGTCAAACGAGTCAAACGAGTCAAACGAGTCAAACGAGTCAAACGAGTCAAACGAGCCAAACGAGCCAAACGAGCCAAACGAGCCAAACGAGTCAAACGAGTCAAACGAGTCAAACGAGTCAAACGTGTCAAACGGGTCGAATGAGTGAAACGGGTCGAACAGGACAATCGAGTCAAACGAGTCAAACGAGTCAAACGAGTCAAACGAGTCAAACGAGTCAAACGAGTCAAACGAGACAAACGTGTCAAACGAGTCAAACGAGTCAAACGAGTCAAACGAGTCAAACGAGCCAAACGAGCCAAACGAGCCAAACGAGTCAAACGAGTCAAACGAGTCAAACGATTCAAACGAGTCAAACGAGTCAAACGAGTCAAACGAGTCAAACGAGTCAAACGAGTCAAACGAGTCAAACGAGTCAAACGAGTCAAACGAGTCAAACGAGTCAAACGAGTCAAACGAGTCAAACGAGTCAAACGAGTCAAACGAGTCAAACGAGTCAAACGTGTCAAACGGGTCAAACGGGTCGAACGAGTGAAACGGGTCGAACAGGACCATCGAGTCAAACGAGTGAAACGAGTCAAACGACCCAAACGAGTCAAACGAGTCAAACGAGTCAAACGAGTCAAACGAGTCAAACGAGTCAAACGAGCCAAACGAGTCAAACGAGTCAAACGAGTCAAACGAGTCAAACGAGTCAAACGAGTCAAACGAGCCAAACGAGTCAAACGAGCCAAACGAGCCAAACGAGCCAAACGAGCCAAACGAGCCAAACGAGTCAAACGAGTCAAACGAGTCAAACGAGTCAAACGAGTCTAACGAGTCAAACGAGTCAAACGAGTCAAACGAGTCAAACGAGTCAAACGAGTCAAACGAGTCAAACGAGTCAAACGAGTCAAACGAGTCAAACGAGTCAAACGAGTCAAACGAGTCAAACGAGTCAAACGAGTCAAACGAGTCAAACGAGTCAAACGAGTCAAACGAGTCAAACGAGTCAAACGAGTCAAACGAGTCAAACGAGTCAAACGAGTCAAACGAGTCAAACGAGTCAAACGAGTCAAACGAGTCAAACGAGTCAAACGAGTCAAACGAGTCAAACGAGTCAAACGAGTCAAACGAGTCAAACGAGTCAAACGTGTCAAACGGGTCGAACGAGTGAAACGGGTCGAACAGGACAATCGAGTCAAACGAGTCAAACGAGTCAAACGAGTCAAACGAGTCAAACGAGACAAACGTGTCAAACGAGTCAAACGAGTCAAACGAGTCAAACGAGTCAAACGAGTCAAACGAGTCAAACGAGTCAAACGGGTCAATCGAGTCAAACGAGTCAAACGAGTCAAACGAGTCAAACGAGTCAAACGAGTCAAACGAGTCAAACGAGCCAAACGAGCCAAACGAGCCAAACGAGCCAAACGAGTCAAACGAGTCAAACGAGTCAAACGAGTCAAACGTGTCAAACGGGTCGAATGAGTGAAACGGGTCGAACAGGACAATCGAGTCAAACGAGTCAAACGAGTCAAACGAGTCAAACGAGTCAAACGAGACAAACGTGTCAAACGAGTCAAACGAGTCAAACGAGTCAAACGAGTCAAACGAGTCAAACGAGTCAAACGAGTCAAACGAGTCAAACGAGTGAAACGGGTCAATCGAGTCAAACGAGTCAAACGAGTCAAACGAGTCAAACGAGTCAAACGAGTCAAACGAGTCAAACGAGTCAAACGAGTCAAACGAGCCAAACGAGTCAAACGAGCCAAACGAGCCAAACGAGCCAAACGAGTCAAACGAGTCAAACGAGTCAAACGAGTCAATCGAGTCAAACGAGTCAAACGAGTCAAACGAGTCAAACGAGTCAAACGAGTCAAACGAGTCAAACGAGTCAAACGAGTCAAACGAGTCAAACGAGTTAAACGAGTCAAACGAGTCAAACGAGTCAAACGAGTCAAACGAGTCAAACAAGTCAAACGAGTCAAACGAGTCAAACGAGTCAAACGAGTCAAACGAGCCAAACGAGTCAAACGAGTCAAACGAGTCAAACGTGTCAAACGGGTCGAACGAGTGAAACGGGTCGAACAGGACAATCGAGTCAAACGAGTCAAACGAGTCAAACGAGACAAACGTGTCAAACGAGTCAAACGAGTCAAACGAATCAAACGAGTCAAACGAGTCAAACGAGTCAAACGAGTCAAACGGGTCAATCGAGTCAAACGAGTCAAACGAGTCAAACGAGTCAAACGAGTCAAACGAGTCAAACGAGTCAAACGAGTCAAACGAGTCAAACGAGTCAAACGAGTCAAACGAGTCAAACGAGTCAAACGAGTCAAACGAGTCAAACGAGTCAAACGAGTCAAACGAGTCAAACGAGTCAAACGAGTCAAACGAGTCAAACGAGTCAAACGAGTCAAACGAGTCAAACGAGTCAAACGAGTCAAACGAGTCAAACGAGTCAAACGAGTCAAACGAGTCAAACGAGTCAAACGAGTCAAACGAGTCAAACGAGTCAAACGAGTCAAACGAGTCAAACGAGTCAAACGAGTCAAACGAGTCAAACGAGTCAAGCGAGTCAAACGAGTCAAACGAGTCAAACGAGTCAAACGAGTCAAACGAGTCAAACGAGTCAAACGAGTCAAACGAGTCAAACGAGTCAAACGAGTCAAACGAGTCAAACGAGTCAAACGAGTCAAACGAGTCAAACGTGTCAAACGGGTCGAACGAGTGAAACGGGTCGAACAGGACAATCGAGTCAAACGAGTCAAACGAGTCAAACGAGTCAAACGAGTCAAACGAGACAAACGTGTCAAACGAGTCAAACGAGTCAAACGAGACAAACGTGTCAAACGAGTCAAACGAGTCAAACGAGTCAAACGAGTCAAACGAGTCAAACGAGTCAAACGAGTCAAACGGGTCAATCGAGTCAAACGAGTCAAACGAGTCAAACGAGTCAAACGAGTCAAACGAGTCAAACGAGTCAAACGAGTCAAACGAGTCAAACGAGTCAAACGAGTCAAACGAGTCAAACGAGTCAAACGAGTCAAACGAGTCAAACGAGTCAAACGAGTCAAACGAGTCAAACGAGTCAAACGAGTCAAACGAGTCAAACGAGTCAAACGAGTCAAACGAGTCAAACGAGTCAAACGAGTCAAACGAGTCACACGAGTCAAACGAGTCAAACGAGTCAAACGAGTCAAACGAGTCAAACGAGTCAAACGAGTCAAACGAGTCAAACGAGTCAAACGAGTCAAACGAGTCAAACGAGTCAAACGAGTCAAACGAGTCAAACGAGTCAAACGAGTCAAACGAGTCAAACGAGTCAAACGAGTCAAACGTGTCAAACGGGTCGAACGAGTGAAACGGGTCGAACAGGACAATCGAGTCAAACGAGTCAAACGAGTCAAACGAGTCAAACGAGTCAAACGAGACAAACGTGTCAAACGAGTCAAACGAGTCAAACGAGTCAAACGAGTCAAACGAGTCAAACGAGTCAAACGAGTCAAACGGGTCAATCGAGTCAAACGAGTCAAACGAGTCAAACGAGTCAAACGAGTCAAACGAGCCAAACGAGTCAAACGAGCCAAACGAGCCAAACGAGCCAAACGAGCCAAACGAGTCAAACGAGTCAAACGAGTCAAACGAGTCAAACGTGTCAAACGGGTCGAACGAGTGAAACGGGTCGAACAGGACAATCGAGTCAAACGAGTCAAACGAGTAAAACGAGTCAAACGAGTCAAACGAGACAAACGAGTCAAACGAGTCAAACGAGTCAAACGAGTCAAACGAGTCAAACGAGTCAAACGAGTCAAACGAGTCAAACGGGTCAATCGAGTCAAACGAGTCAAACGAGTCAAACGAGTCAAACGAGTCAAACGAGTCAAACGAGTCAAACGAGCCAAACGAGTCAAACGAGCCAAACGAGCCAAACGAGCCAAACGAGTCAAACGAGTCAAACGAGTCAAACGATTCAAACGAGTCAAACGAGTCAAACGAGTCAAACGAGTCAAACGAGTCAAACGAGTCAAACGAGTCAAACGAGTCAAACGAGTCAAACGAGTCAAACGAGTCAAACGAGTCAAACGAGTCAAACGAGTCAAACGAGTCAAACGAGTCAAACGAGTCAAACGAGTCAAACGTGTCAAACGGGTCAAACGGGTCGAACGAGTGAAACGGGTCGAACAGGACCATCGAGTCAAACGAGTGAAACGAGTCAAACGACCCAAACGAGTCAAACGAGTCAAACGAGTCAAACGAGTCAAACGAGTCAAACGAGTCAAACGAGCCAAACGAGTCAAACGAGTCAAACGAGTCAAACGAGTCAAACGAGTCAAACGAGTCAAACGAGTCAAACGAGCCAAACGAGTCAAACGAGTCAAACGAGTCAAACGAGTCAAACGAGTCAAACGAGTCAAACGAGCCAAACGAGTCAAACGAGCCAAACGAGCCAAACGAGCCAAACGAGCCAAACGAGCCAAACGAGTCAAACGAGTCAAACGAGTCAAACGAGTCTAACGAGTCAAACGAGTCAAACGAGTCAAACGAGTCAAACGAGTCAAACGAGTCAAACGAGTCAAACGAGTCAAACGAGTCAAACGAGTCAAACGAGTCAAACGAGTCAAACGAGTCAAACGAGTCAAACGAGTCAAACGAGTCAAACGAGTCAAACGAGTCAAACGAGTCAAACGAGTCAAACGAGTCAAACGAGTCAAACGAGTCAAACGAGTCAAACGAGTCAAACGAGTCAAACGAGTCAAACGAGTCAAACGAGTCAAACGAGTCAAACGAGTCAAACGGGTCGAACGAGTGAAACGGGTCGAACAGGACAATCGAGTCAAACGAGTCAAACGAGTCAAACGAGTCAAACGAGTCAAACGAGACAAACGAGTCAAACGAGTCAAACGAGTCAAACGAGTCAAACGAGTCAAACGAGTCAAACGAGTCAAACGAGTCAAACGGGTCAATCGAGTCAAACGAGTCAAACGAGTCAAACGAGTCAAACGAGTCAAACGAGTCAAACGAGTCAAACGAGCCAAACGAGCCAAACGAGCCAAACGAGCCAAACGAGTCAAACGAGTCAAACGAGTCAAACGAGTCAAACGTGTCAAACGGGTCGAATGAGTGAAACGGGTCGAACAGGACAATCGAGTCAAACGAGTCAAACGAGTCAAACGAGTCAAACGAGTCAAACGAGACAAACGTGTCAAACGAGTCAAACGAGTCAAACGAGTCAAACGAGTCAAACGAGTCAAACGAGTCAAACGAGTCAAACGAGTCAAACGAGTGAAACGGGTCAATCGAGTCAAACGAGTCAAACGAGTCAAACGAGTCAAACGAGTCAAACGAGTCAAACGAGTCAAACGAGCCAAACGAGCCAAACGAGCCAAACGAGCCAAACGAGTCAAACGAGTCAAACGAGTCAAACGAGTCAAACGTGTCAAACGGGTCGAATGAGTGAAACGGGTCGAACAGGACAATCGAGTCAAACGAGTCAAACGAGTCAAACGAGTCAAACGAGTCAAACGAGTCAAACGAGTCAAACGAGACAAACGTGTCAAACGAGTCAAACGAGTCAAACGAGTCAAACGAGTCAAACGAGTCAAACGAGTCAAACGAGTCAAACGAGTCAAACGAGTGAAACGGGTCAATCGAGTCAAACGAGTCAAACGAGTCAAACGAGTCAAACGAGTCAAACGAGTCAAACGAGTCAAACGAGCCAAACGAGTCAAACGAGCCAAACGAGCCAAACGAGCCAAACGAGTCAAACGAGTCAAACGAGTCAAACGAGTCAATCGAGTCAAACGAGTCAAACGAGTCAAACGAGTCAAACGAGTCAAACGAGTCAAACGAGTCAAACGAGTCAAACGAGTCAAACGAGTCAAACGAGTCAAACGAGTCAAACGAGTTAAACGAGTCAAACGAGTCAAACGAGTCAAACGAGTCAAACGAGTCAAACGAGTCAAACGAGTCAAACAAGTCAAACGAGTCAAACGAGTCAAACGAGTCAAACGAGTCAAACGAGCCAAACGAGTCAAACGAGTCAAACGAGTCAAACGTGTCAAACGGGTCGAACGAGTGAAACGGGTCGAACAGGACAATCGAGTCAAACGAGTCAAACGAGTCAAACGAGTCAAACGAGTCAAACGAGACAAACGTGTCAAACGAGTCAAAAGAGTCAAACGAGTCAAACGAGTCAAACGAGTCAAACGAGTCAAACGAGTCAAACGAGTCAAACGAGTGAAACGGGTCAATCGAGTCAAACGAGTCAAACGAGTCAAACGAGTCAAACGAGTCAAACGAGTCAAACGAGTCAAACGAGCCAAACGAGTCAAACGAGCCAAACGAGCCAAACGAGCCAAACGAGTCAAACGAGTCAAACGAGTCAAACGAGTCAATCGAGTCAAACGAGTCAAACGAGTCAAACGAGTCAAACGAGTCAAACGAGTCAAACGAGTCAAACGAGTCAAACGAGTCAAACGAGTCAAACGAGTTAAACGAGTCAAACGAGTCAAACGAGTCAAACGAGTCAAACGAGTCAAACGAGTCAAACGAGTCAAACAAGTCAAACGAGTCAAACGAGTCAAACGAGTCAAACGAGTCAAACGAGCCAAACGAGTCAAACGAGTCAAACGAGTCAAACGTGTCAAACGGGTCGAACGAGTGAAACGGGTCGAACAGGACAATCGAGTCAAACGAGTCAAACGAGTCAAACGAGACAAACGTGTCAAACGATTCAAACGAGTCAAACGAATCAAACGAGTCAAACGAGTCAAACGAGTCAAACGAGTCAAACGGGTCAATCGAGTCAAACGAGTCAAACGAGTCAAACGAGTCAAACGAGTCAAACGAGTCAAACGAGTCAAACGAGTCAAACGAGTCAAACGAGTCAAACGAGTCAAACGAGTCAAACGAGTCAAACGAGTCAAACGAGTCAAACGAGTCAAACGAGTCAAACGAGTCAAACGAGTCAAACGAGTCAAACGAGTCAAACGAGTCAAACGAGTCAAACGAGTCAAACGAGTCAAACGAGTCAAACGAGTCAAACGAGTCAAACGAGTCAAACGAGTCAAACGAGTCAAACGAGTCAAACGAGTCAAACGAGTCAAACGAGTCAAACGAGTCAAACGAGTCAAACGAGTCAAACGAGTCAAACCAGTCAAACGAGTCAAACGAGTCAAACGAGTCAAACGAGTCAAACGAGTCAAACGAGTCAAACGAGTCAAACGAGTCAAACGAGTCAAACGAGTCAAACGAGTCAAACGAGTCAAACGAGTCAAACGAGTCAAACGAGTCAAACGTGTCAAACGGGTCGAACGAGTGAAACGGGTCGAACAGGACAATCGAGTCAAACGAGTCAAACGAGTCAAACGAGTCAAACGAGTCAAACGAGACAAACGTGTCAAACGAGTCAAACGAGTCAAACGAGACAAACGTGTCAAACGAGTCAAACGAGTCAAACGAGTCAAACGAGTCAAACGAGTCAAACGAGTCAAACGAGTCAAACGGGTCAATCGAGTCAAACGAGTCAAACGAGTCAAACGAGTCAAACGAGTCAAACGAGTCAAACGAGTCAAACGAGTCAAACGAGTCAAACGAGTCAAACGAGTCAAACGAGTCAAACGAGTCAAACGAGTCAAACGAGTCAAACGAGTCAAACGAGTCAAACGAGTCAAACGAGTCAAACGAGTCAAACGAGTCAAACGAGTCAAACGAGTCAAACGAGTCAAACGAGTCAAACGAGTCAAACGAGTCAAACGAGTCAAACGAGTCAAACGAGTCAAACGAGTCAAACGAGTCAAACGAGTCAAACGAGTCAAACGAGTCAAACGAGTCAAACGAGTCAAACGAGTCAAACGAGTCAAACGAGTCAAACGAGTCAAACGAGTCAAACGAGTCAAACGAGTCAAACGAGTCAAACGAGTCAAACGAGTCAAACGAGTCAAACGAGTCAAACGAGTCAAACGAGTCAAACGAGTCAAACGAGTCAAACGAGTCAAACGAGTCAAACGAGTCAAACGAGTCAAACGAGTCAAACGAGTCAAACGTGTCAAACGGGTCGAACGAGTGAAACGGGTCGAACAGGACAATCGAGTCAAACGAGTCAAACGAGTCAAACGAGTCAAACGAGTCAAACGAGACAAACGTTTCAAACGAGTCAAACGAGTCAAACGAGTCAAACGAGTCAAACGAGTCAAACGAGTCAAACGAGTCAAACGGGTCAATCGAGTCAAACGAGTCAAACGAGTCAAACGAGTCAAACGAGTCAAACGAGCCAAACGAGTCAAACGAGCCAAACGAGCCAAACGAGCCAAACGAGCCAAACGAGTCAAACGAGTCAAACGAGTCAAACGAGTCAAACGTGTCAAACGGGTCGAACGAGTGAAACGGGTCGAACAGGACAATCGAGTCAAACGAGTCAAACGAGTAAAACGAGTCAAACGAGTCAAACGAGACAAACGTGTCAAACGAGTCAAACGAGTCAAACGAGTCAAACGAGTCAAACGAGTCAAACGAGTCAAACGAGTCAAACGGGTCAATCGAGTCAAACGAGTCAAACGAGTCAAACGAGTCAAACGAGTCAAACGAGTCAAACGAGTCAAACGAGCCAAACGAGTCAAACGAGCCAAACGAGCCAAACGAGCCAAACGAGTCAAACGAGTCAAACGAGTCAAACGATTCAAACGAGTCAAACGAGTCAAACGAGTCAAACGAGTCAAACGAGTCAAACGAGTCAAACGAGTCAAACGAGTCAAACGAGTCAAACGAGTCAAACGAGTCAAACGAGTCAAACGAGTCAAACGAGTCAAACGAGTCAAACGAGTCAAACGAGTCAAACGAGTCAAACGTGTCAAACGGGTCAAACGGGTCGAACGAGTGAAACGGGTCGAACAGGACCATCGAGTCAAACGAGTGAAACGAGTCAAACGACCCAAACGAGTCAAACGAGTCAAACGAGTCAAACGAGTCAAACGAGTCAAACGAGTCAAACGAGCCAAACGAGTCAAACGAGTCAAACGAGTCAAACGAGTCAAACGAGTCAAACGAGTCAAACGAGTCAAACGAGCCAAACGAGTCAAACGAGTCAAACGAGTCAAACGAGTCAAACGAGTCAAACGAGTCAAACGAGCCAAACGAGTCAAACGAGCCAAACGAGCCAAACGAGCCAAACGAGCCAAACGAGCCAAACGAGTCAAACGAGTCAAACGAGTCAAACGAGTCTAACGAGTCAAACGAGTCAAACGAGTCAAACGAGTCAAACGAGTCAAACGAGTCAAACGAGTCAAACGAGTCAAACGAGTCAAACGAGTCAAACGAGTCAAACGAGTCAAACGAGTCAAACGAGTCAAACGAGTCAAACGAGTCAAACGAGTCAAACGAGTCAAACGAGTCAAACGAGTCAAACGAGTCAAACGAGTCAAACGAGTCAAACGAGTCAAACGAGTCAAACGAGTCAAACGAGTCAAACGAGTCAAACGAGTCAAATGAGTCAAACGAGTCAAACGAGTCAAACGTGTCAAACGGGTCGAACGAGTGAAACGGGTCGAACAGGACAATCGAGTCAAACGAGTCAAACGAGTCAAACGAGTCAAACGAGTCAAACGAGACAAACGTGTCAAACGAGTCAAACGAGTCAAACGAGTCAAACGAGTCAAACGAGTCAAACGAGTCAAACGAGTCAAACGGGTCAATCGAGTCAAACGAGTCAAACGAGTCAAACGAGTCAAACGAGTCAAACGAGTCAAACGAGTCAAACGAGCCAAACGAGTCAAACGAGCCAAACGAGCCAAACGAGCCAAACGAGCCAAACGAGTCAAACGAGTCAAACGAGTCAAACGAGTCAAACGTGTCAAACGGGTCGAATGAGTGAAACGGGTCGAACAGGACAATCGAGTCAAACGAGTCAAACGAGTCAAACGAGTCAAACGAGTCAAACGAGTCAAACGTGTCAAACGAGTCAAACGAGTCAAACGAGTCAAACGAGTCAAACGAGTCAAACGAGTCAAACGAGTCAAACGAGTCAAACGAGTGAAACGGGTCAATCGAGTCAAACGAGTCAAACGAGTCAAACGAGTCAAACGAGTCAAACGAGTCAAACGAGTCAAACGAGCCAAACGAGTCAAACGAGCCAAACGAGCCAAACGAGCCAAACGAGTCAAACGAGTCAAACGAGTCAAACGAGTCAATCGAGTCAAACGAGTCAAACGAGTCAAACGAGTCAAACGAGTCAAACGAGTCAAACGAGTCAAACGAGTCAAACGAGTCAAACGAGTCAAACGAGTCAAACGAGTCAAACGAGTCAAACGAGTCAAACGAGTCAAACGAGTCAAACGAGTCAAACGAGTCAAACGAGTCAAACGAGTCAAACAAGTCAAACGAGTCAAACGAGTCAAACGAGTCAAACGAGTCAAACGAGCCAAACGAGTCAAACGAGTCAAACGAGTCAAACGTGTCAAACGGGTCGAACGAGTGAAACGGGTCGAACAGGACAATCGAGTCAAACGAGTCAAACGAGTCAAACGAGACAAACGTGTCAAACGAGTCAAACGAGTCAAACGAATCAAACGAGTCAAACGAGTCAAACGAGTCAAACGAGTCAAACGGGTCAATCGAGTCAAACGAGTCAAACGAGTCAAACGAGTCAAACGAGTCAAACGAGTCAAACGAGTCAAACGAGCCAAACGAGTCAAACGAGCCAAACGAGCCAAACGAGCCAAACGAGTCAAACGAGTCAAACGAGTCAAACGAGTCAAACGAGTCAAACGAGTCAAACGAGTCAAACGTGTCAAACGGGTCGAACGAGTGAAACGGGTCGAACAGGACAATCGAGTCAAACGAGTCAAACGAGTCAAACGAGACAAACGTGTCAAACGAGTCAAACGAGTCAAACGAATCAAACGAGTCAAACGAGTCAAACGAGTCAAACGAGTCAAACGAGTCAATCGAGTCAAACGAGTCAAACGAGTCAAACGAGTCAAACGAGTCAAACGAGTCAAACGAGTCAAACGAGCCAAACGAGTCAAACGAGCCAAACGAGCCAAACGAGCCAAACGAGTCAAACGAGTCAAACGAGTCAAACGAGTCAAACGAGTCAAACGAGTCAAACGAGTCAAACGAGTCAAACGAGTCAAACGAGTCAAACGAGTCAAACGAGTCAAACGAGTCAAACGAGTCAAACGAGTCAAACGAGTCAAACGAGTCAAACGAGTCAAACGAGTCAAACGAGTCAAACGAGTCAAACGAGTCAAACGAGTCAAACGAGTCAAACGAGTCAAACGAGTCAAACGAGTCAAACGAGTCAAACGAGTCAAACGAGTCAAACGAGTCAAACGAGTCAAACGAGTCAAACGAGTCAAACGAGTCAAACGAGTCAAACGAGTCAAACGAGTCAAACGAGTCAAACGAGTCAAACGAGTCAAACGAGTCAAACGAGTCAAACGTGTCAAACGTGTCAAACGGGTCGAATGAGTGAAACGGGTCGAACAGGACAATCGAGTCAAACGAGTCAAACGAGTCAAACGAGGCAAACGAGTCAAACGAGACAAACGTGTCAAACGAGTCAAACGAGTCAAACGAGTCAAACGAGTCAAACGAGTCAAACGAGTCAAACGAGTCAAACGAGTCAAACGAGTCAAACGAGTCAAACGGGTCAATCGAGTCAAACGAGTCAAACGAGTCAAACGAGTCAAACGAGTCAAACGAGTCAAACGAGTCAAACGAGCCAAACGAGTCAAACGAGCCAAACGAGCCAAACGAGCCAAACGAGTCAAACGAGTCAAACGAGTCAAACGAGTCAAACGAGTCAAACGAGTCAAACGAGTCAAACGAGTCAAACGAGTCAAACGAGTCAAACGAGTCAAACGAGTCAAACGAGTCAAACGAGTCAAACGAGTCAAACGAGTCAAACGAGTCAAACGAGTCAAACGAGTCAAACGAGTCAAACGAGTCAAACGAGTCAAACGAGTCAAACGAGTCAAACGAGTCAAACGAGTCAAACGAGTCAAACGAGTCAAACAAGTCAAACGAGTCAAACGAGTCAAACGAGTCAAACGTGTCAAACGGGTCGAACGAGTGAAACGGGTCGAACAGGACAATCGAGTCAAACGAGTCAAACGAGTCAAACGAGACAAACGTGTCAAACGAGTCAAACGAGTCAAACGAGTCAAACGAGTCAAACGAGTCAAACGAGTCAAACGAGTCAAACGGGTCAATCGAGTCAAACGAGTCAAACGAGTCAAACGAGTCAAACGAGTCAAACGAGTCAAACGAGTCAAACGAGCCAAACGAGTCAAACGAGCCAAACGAGCCAAACGAGCCAAACGAGTCAAACGAGTCAAACGAGTCAAACGAGTCAAACGAGTCAAACGAGTCAAACGAGTCAAACGAGTCAAACGAGTCAAACGAGTCAAACGA
Organism: Andrena haemorrhoa; assembly: GCA_910592295.1. NCBI lineage: Eukaryota > Metazoa > Arthropoda > Insecta > Hymenoptera > Andrenidae > Andrena > Andrena haemorrhoa. The sequence goes on along the minus strand of CAJUZA010000346.1, from coordinate 35,137 downwards.
GTCAAACGAGTCAAACGAGTCAAACGAGTCAAACGAGTCAAACGAGTCAAACGAGTCAAACGAGTCAAACGAGTCAAACGAGTCAAACGAGTCAAACGAGTCAAACGAGTCAAACGAGTCAAACGAGTCAAACGAGTCAAACGAGTCAAACGAGTCAAACGAGTCAAACGAGTCAAACGAGTCAAACGAGTCAAACGAGTCAAACGAGTCAAACGAGTCAAACGAGTCAAACGAGTCAAACGAGTCAAACGAGTCAAACGAGTCAAACGAGTCAAACGAGTCAAACGAGTCAAACGAGTCAAACGAGTCAAACGAGTCAAACGAGTCAAACGAGTCAAACGAGTCAAACGTGTCAAACGGGTCGAACGAGTGAAACGGGTCGAACAGGACAATCGAGTCAAACGAGTCAAACGAGTCAAACGAGTCAAACGAGTCAAACGAGACAAACGTGTCAAACGAGTCAAACGAGTCAAACGAGACAAACGTGTCAAACGAGTCAAACGAGTCAAACGAGTCAAACGAGTCAAACGAGTCAAACGAGTCAAACGAGTCAAACGGGTCAATCGAGTCAAACGAGTCAAACGAGTCAAACGAGTCAAACGAGTCAAACGAGTCAAACGAGTCAAACGAGTCAAACGAGTCAAACGAGTCAAACGAGTCAAACGAGTCAAACGAGTCAAACGAGTCAAACGAGTCAAACGAGTCAAACGAGTCAAACGAGTCAAACGAGTCAAACGAGTCAAACGAGTCAAACGAGTCAAACGAGTCAAACGAGTCAAACGAGTCAAACGAGTCAAACGAGTCAAACGAGTCAAACGAGTCAAACGAGTCAAACGAGTCAAACGAGTCAAACGAGTCAAACGAGTCAAACGAGTCAAACGAGTCAAACGAGTCAAACGAGTCAAACGAGTCAAACGAGTCAAACGAGTCAAACGAGTCAAACGAGTCAAACGAGTCAAACGAGTCAAACGAGTCAAACGAGTCAAACGAGTCAAACGAGTCAAACGAGTCAAACGTGTCAAACGGGTCGAACGAGTGAAACGGGTCGAACAGGACAATCGAGTCAAACGAGTCAAACGAGTCAAACGAGTCAAACGAGACAAACGTGTCAAACGAGTCAAACGAGTCAAACGAGTCAAACGAGTCAAACGAGTCAAACGAGTCAAACGAGTCAAACGGGTCAATCGAGTCAAACGGGTCAATCGAGTCAAACGAGTCAAACGAGTCAAACGAGTCAAACGAGTCAAACGAGTCAAACGAGTCAAACGAGCCAAACGAGCCAAGCGAGCCAAGCGAGCCAAGCGAGCCAAGCGAGCCAAGCGAGCCAAGCGAGCCAAGCGAGCCAAGCGAGCCAAGCGAGCCAAGCGAGCCAACCGAGCCAAGCGAGCCAAGCGAGCCAAGCGAGCCAAGCGAGCCAAGCGAGCCAAGCGAGCCAAGCGAGCCAAGCGAGCCAAGCGAGCCAAGCGAGCCAAGCGAGCCAAGCGAGCCAAGCGAGCCAAGCGAGCCAAGCGAGCCAAGCGAGCCAAGCGAGCCAAGCGAGCCAAGCGAGCCAAGCGAGCCAAGCGAGCCAAGCGAGCCAAGCGAGCCAAGCGAGCCAAGCGAGCCAAGCGAGCCAAGCGAGCCAAGCGAGCCAAGCGAGCCAAGCGAGCCAAGCGAGCCAAGCGAGCCAAGCGAGCCAAGCGAGCCAAGCGAGCCAAGCGAGCCAAGCGAGCCAAACGAGCCAAACGAGCCAAGCGAGCCAAGCGAGCCAAACGAGCCAAACGAGCCAAACGAGCCAAACGAGCCAAACGAGCCAAACGAGCCAAGCGAGCCAAGCGAGCCAAGCGAGCCAAACGAGCCAAACGAGCCAAACGAGCCAAACGAGCCAAACGAGCCAAACGAGCCAAACGAGCCAAACGAGCCAAACGAGCCAAACGAGCCAAACGAGCCAAACGAGCCAAACGAGCCAAACGAGCCAAACGAGCCAAACGAGCCAAACGAGCCAAACGAGTCAAACGAGTCAAACGAGTCAAACGAGTCAAACGAGTCAAACGAGTCAAACGAGTCAAACGAGTCAAACGAGTCAAACGAGTCAAACGAGTCAAACGAGTCAAACGAGTCAAACGAGTCAAACGAGTCAAACGAGTCAAACGAGTCAAACGAGTCAAACGAGTCAAACGAGTCAAACGAGTCAAACGAGTCAAACGAGTCAAACGAGTCAAACGTGTCAAACGGGTCGAACGAGTGAAACGGGTCGAACAGGACAAACGAGTCAAACGAGTCAAACGAGTCAAACGAGTCAAACGAGTCAAACGAGACAAACGTGTCAAACGAGTCAAACGAGTCAAACGAGACAAACGTGTCAAACGAGTCAAACGAGTCAAACGAGTCAAACGAGTCAAACGAGTCAAACGAGTCAAACGAGTCAAACGGGTCAATCGAGTCAAACGAGTCAAACGAGTCAAACGAGTCAAACGAGTCAAACGAGTCAAACGAGTCAAACGAGTCAAACGAGTCAAACGAGTCAAACGAGTCAAACGAGTCAAACGAGTCAAACGAGTCAAACGAGTCAAACGAGTCAAACGAGTCAAACGAGTCAAACGAGTCAAACGAGTCAAACGAGTCAAACGAGTCAAACGAGTCAAACGAGTCAAACGAGTCAAACGAGTCAAACGAGTCAAACGAGTCAAACGAGTCAAACGAGTCAAACGAGTCAAACGAGTCAAACGAGTCAAACGAGTCAAACGAGTCAAACGAGTCAAACGAGTCAAACGAGTCAAACGAGTCAAACGAGTCAAACGAGTCAAACGAGTCAAACGAGTCAAACGAGTCAAACGAGTCAAACGAGTCAAACGAGTCAAACGAGTCAAACGAGTCAAACGAGTCAAACGAGTCAAACGAGTCAAACGAGTCAAACGAGTCAAACGAGTCAAACGAGTCAAACGAGTCAAACGTGTCAAACGGGTCGAACGAGTGAAACGGGTCGAACAGGACAATCGAGTCAAACGAGTCAAACGAGTCAAACGAGTCAAACGAGACAAACGTGTCAAACGAGTCAAACGAGTCAAACGAGTCAAACGAGTCAAACGAGTCAAACGAGTCAAACGAGTCAAACGAGTCAAACGAGTCAAACGAGTCAAACGAGTCAAACGAGTCAAACGAGTCAAACGAGTCAAACGAGTCAAACGAGTCAAACGAGTCAAACGAGTCAAACGAGTCAAACGAGTCAAACGAGTCAAACGAGTCAAACGAGTCAAACGAGTCAAACGAGTCAAACGAGTCAAACGAGTCAAACGAGTCAAACGAGTCAAACGAGTCAAACGAGTCAAACGAGTCAAACGAGTCAAACGAGTCAAACGAGTCAAACGAGTCAAACGAGTCAAACGAGTCAAACGAGTCAAACGAGTCAAACGAGTCAAACGAGTCAAACGAGTCAAACGAGTCAAACGAGTCAAACGAGTCAAACGAGTCAAACGAGTCAAACGAGTCAAACGAGTCAAACGAGTCAAACGAGTCAAACGAGTCAAACGAGTCAAACGAGTCAAACGAGTCAAACGAGTCAAACGAGTCAAACGAGTCAAACGAGTCAAACGAGTCAAACGAGTCAAACGAGTCAAACGAGTCAAACGAGTCAAACGAGTCAAACGAGTCAAACGAGTCAAACGAGTCAAACGAGTCAAACGAGTCAAACGAGTCAAACGAGTCAAACGAGTCAAACGAGTCAAACGAGTCAAACGAGTCAAACGAGTCAAACGAGTCAAACGAGTCAAACGAGTCAAACGAGTCAAACGAGTCAAACGAGTCAAACGAGTCAAACGAGTCAAACGAGTCAAACGAGTCAAACGAGTCAAACGAGTCAAACGAGTCAAACGAGTCAAACGAGTCAAACGAGTCAAACGAGTCAAACGAGTCAAACGAGTCAAACGAGTCAAACGAGTCAAACGAGTCAAACGAGTCAAACGAGTCAAACGAGTCAAACGAGTCAAACGAGTCAAACGAGTCAAACGAGTCAAACGAGTCAAACGAGTCAAACGAGTCAAACGAGTCAAACGAGTCAAACGAGTCAAACGAGTCAAACGAGTCAAACGAGTCAAACGAGTCAAACGAGTCAAACGTGTCAAACGGGTCGAACGAGTGAAACGGGTCGAACAGGACAATCGAGTCAAACGAGTCAAACGAGTCAAACGAGTCAAACGAGTCAAACGAGACAAACGTGTCAAACGAGTCAAACGAGTCAAACGAGTCAAACGAGTCAAACGAGTCAAACGAGTCAAACGAGTCAAACGAGTCAAACGAGTCAAACGAGTCAAACGAGTCAAACGAGTCAAACGAGTCAAACGAGTCAAACGAGTCAAACGAGTCAAACGAGTCAAACGAGTCAAACGAGTCAAACGAGTCAAACGAGTCAAACGAGTCAAACGAGTCAAACGAGCCAAACGAGCCAAACGAGCCAAACGAGCCAAACGAGCCAAACGAGCCAAACGAGCCAAACGAGCCAAACGAGCCAAACGAGCCAAACGAGCCAAACGAGCCAAACGAGCCAAACGAGCCAAACGAGCCAAACGAGCCAAACGAGCCAAACGAGCCAAACGAGCCAAACGAGCCAAACGAGCCAAACGAGCCAAACGAGCCAAACGAGCCAAACGAGCCAAACGAGCCAAACGAGCCAAACGAGCCAAACGAGCCAAACGAGCCAAACGAGCCAAACGAGCCAAACGAGCCAAACGAGCCAAACGAGCCAAACGAGCCAAACGAGCCAAACGAGCCAAACGAGTCAAACGAGCCAAACGAGTCAAACGAGTCAAACGAGTCAAACGAGTCAAACGAGTCAAACGAGTCAAACGAGTCAAACGAGTCAAACGAGTCAAACGAGTCAAACGAGTCAAACGAGTCAAACGAGTCAAACGAGTCAAACGAGTCAAACGAGTCAAACGAGTCAAACGAGTCAAACGAGTCAAACGAGTCAAACGAGTCAAACGAGTCAAACGAGTCAAACGAGTCAAACGAGTCAAACGAGTCAAACGAGTCAAACGAGTCAAACGAGTCAATCGAGTCAAACGAGTCAAACGTGTCAAACGGGTCGAACGAGTGAAACGGGTCGAACAGGACAATCGAGTCAAACGAGTCAAACGAGTCAAACGAGTCAAACGAGACAAACGTGTCAAACGAGTCAAACGAGTCAAACGAGTCAAACGAGTCAAACGAGTCAAACGAGTCAAACGAGTCAAACGGGTCAATCGAGTCAAACGAGTCAAACGAGTCAAACGAGTCAAACGAGTCAAACGAGTCAAACGAGTCAAACGAGCCAAACGAGTCAAACGAGCCAAACGAGCCAAACGAGCCAAACGAGCCAAACGAGTCAAACGAGTCAAACGAGTCAAACGAGTCAAACGTGTCAAACGGGTCGAACGAGTGAAACGGGTCGAACAGGGCAATCGAGTCAAACGAGTCAAACGAGTCAAACGAGTCAAACGAGTCAAACGAGACAAACGTGTCAAACGAGTCAAACGAGTCAAACGAGTCAAACGAGTCAAACGAGTCAAACGAGTCAAACGAGTCAAACGGGTCAATCGAGTCAAACGAGTCAAACGAGTCAAACGAGTCAAACGAGTCAAACGAGTCAAACGAGTCAAACGAGCCAAACGAGTCAAACTAGCCAAACGAGCCAAACGAGCCAAACGAGTCAAACGAGTCAAACGAGTCAAACGAGTCAAACGAGTCAAACGAGTCAAACGAGTCAAACGAGTCAAACGAGTCAAACGAGTCAAACGAGTCAAACGTGTCAAACGGGTCAAACGGGTCGAACGAGTGAAACGGGTCGAACAGGACCATCGAGTCAAACGAGTGAAACGAGTCAAACGACCCAAACGAGTCAAACGAGTCAAACGAGTCAAACGAGTCAAACGAGTCAAACGAGTCAAACGAGCCAAACGAGTCAAACGAGTCAAACGAGTCAAACGAGTCAAACTAGTCAAACGAGTCAAACGAGCCAAACGAGTCAAACGAGCCAAACGAGCCAAACGAGCCAAACGAGCCAAACGAGCCAAACGAGTCAAACGAGTCAAACGAGTCAAACGAGTCTAACGAGTCAAACGAGTCAAACGAGTCAAACGAGACAAACGAGTCAAACGAGTCAAACGAGTCAAACGAGTCAAACGAGTCAAACGAGTCAAACGAGTCAAACGAGTCAAACGAGTCAAACGAGTCAAACGAGTCAAACGAGTCAAACGAGTCAAACGAGTCAAACGAGTCAAACGAGTCAAACGAGTCAAACGAGTCAAACGAGTCAAACGAGTCAAACGAGTCAAACGAGTCAAACGAGTCAAACGAGTCAAACGAGTCAAACGAGTCAAACGAGTCAAACGAGTCAAACGAGTCAAACGAGTCAAACGAGTCAAACGAGTCAAACGAGTCAAACGAGTCAAACGAGTCAAACGAGTCAAACGAGTCAAACGAGTCAAACGAGTCAAACGAGTCAAACGAGTCAAACGAGTCAAACGAGTCAAACGAGTCAAACGAGTCAAACGAGTCAAACGAGTCAAACGAGTCAAACGAGTCAAACGAGTCAAACGAGTCAAACGAGTCAAACGAGTCAAACGAGTCAAACGAGTCAAACGAGTCAAACGAGTCAAACGAGTCAAACGAGTCAAACGAGTCAAACGAGTCAAACGAGTCAAACGAGTCAAACGAGTCAAACGAGTCAAACGAGTCAAACGAGTCAAACGAGTCAAACGAGTCAAACGAGTCAAACGAGTCAAACGAGTCAAACGAGTCAAACGAGTCAAACGAGTCAAACGAGTCAAACGAGTCAAACGAGTCAAACGAGTCAAACGAGTCAAACGAGTCAAACGAGTCAAACGAGTCAAACGAGTCAAACGAGTCAAACGAGTCAAACGAGTCAAACGAGTCAAACGAGTCAAACGAGTCAAACGAGTCAAACGAGTCAAACGAGTCAAACGAGTCACACGAGTCAAACGAGTCAAACGAGTCAAACGAGTCAAACGAGTCAAACGAGTCAAACGAGTCAAACGAGTCAAACGAGTCAAACGAGTCAAACGAGTCAAACGAGTCAAACGAGTCAAACGAGTCAAACGAGTCAAACGAGTCAAACGAGTCAAACGAGTCAAACGAGTCAAACGAGTCAAACGAGTCAAACGAGTCAAACGAGTCAAACGAGTCAAACGAGTCAAACGAGTCAAACGAGTCAAACGTGTCAAACGGGTCGAACGAGTGAAACGGGTCGAACAGGACAATCGAGTCAAACGAGTCAAACGAGTCAAACGAGTCAAACGAGTCAAACGAGACAAACGTGTCAAACGAGTCAAACGAGTCAAACGAGTCAAACGAGTCAAACGAGTCAAACGAGCCAAACGAGTCAAACGAGTCAAACGAGTCAAACGAGTCAAACGTGTCAAACGGGTCGAACGAGTGAAACGGGTCGAACAGGACAATCGAGTCAAACGAGTCAAACGAGTCAAACGAGTCAAACGAGTCAAACGAGACAAACGTGTCAAACGAGTCAAACGAGTCAAACGAGTCAAACGAGTCAAACGAGTCAAACGAGTCAAACGAGTCAAACGAGTCAAACGAGTCAAACGAGTCAAACGAGTCAAACGAGTCAAACGAGTCAAACGAGTCAAACGAGTCAAACGAGTCAAACGAGTCAAACGGGTCAAACGGGTCGAACGAGTGAAACGGGTCGAACAGGACAATCGAGTCAAACGAGTCAAACGAGTCAAACGATTCAAACGAGTCAAACGAGTCAAACGAGTCAAACGAGTCAAACGAGTCAAACGAGTCAAACGAGTCAAACGAGTCAAACGAGTCAAACGAGTCAAACGAGTCAAACGAGTCAAACGAGTCAAACGAGTCAAACGAGTCAAACGAGTCAAACGAGTCAAACGAGTCAAACGAGTCAAACGTGTCAAACGGGTCAAACGGGTCGAACGAGTGAAACGGGTCGAACGAGTCAAACGAGTCAAACGAGTCAAACGTGTCAAACGGGTCAAACGGGTCGAACGAGTGAAACGGGTCGAACAGGACCATCGAGTCAAACGAGTGAAACGAGTCAAACGACCCAAACGAGTCAAACGAGTCAAACGACCCAAACGAGTCAAACGAGTCAAACGAGTCAAACGAGTCAAACGAGTCAAACGAGTCAAACGAGTCAAACGAGTCAAACGAGTCAAACGAGTCAAACGTGTCAAACGGGTCGAACGAGTGAAACGGGTCGAACAGGACAATCGAGTCAAACGAGTCAAACGAGTCAAACGAGTCAAACGAGTCAAACGAGTCAAACGAGTCAAACGAGTCAAACGTGTCAAACGGGTCGAACGAGTGAAACGGGTCGAACAGGACAATCGAGTCAAACGAGTCAAACGAGTCAAACGAGTCAAACGAGTCAAACGAGACAAACGTGTCAAACGAGTCAAACGAGTCAAACGAGTCAAACGAGTCAAACGAGTCAAACGAGCCAAACGAGTCAAACGAGTCAAACGAGTCAAACGAGTCAAACGAGTCAAACGAGTCACACGAGTCAAACGAGTCAAACGAGTCAAACGAGTCAAACGAGTCAAACGAGTCAAACGAGTCAAACGAGTCAAACGAGTCAAACGAGTCAAACGAGTCAAACGAGTCAAACGAGTCAAACGAGTCAAACGAGTCAAACGAGTCAAACGAGTCAAACGAGTCAAACGAGTCAAACGAGTCAAACGAGTCAAACGAGTCAAACGAGTCAAACGAGTCAAACGAGTCAAACGAGTCAAACGAGTCAAACGAGTCAAACGAGTCAAACGAGTCAAACGAGTCAAACGAGTCAAACGAGTCAAACGAGTCAAACGAGTCAAACGAGTCAAACGAGTCACACGAGTCAAACGAGTCAAACGAGTCAAACGAGTCAAACGAGTCAAACGAGTCAAACGAGTCAAACGAGTCAAACGAGTCAAACGAGTCAAACGAGTCAAACGAGTCAAACGAGTCAAACGAGTCAAACGAGTCAAACGAGTCAAACGAGTCAAACGAGTCAAACGAGTCAAACGAGTCAAACGAGTCAAACGAGTCAAACGAGTCAAACGAGTCAAACGAGTCAAACGAGTCAAACGAGTCAAACGAGTCAAACGAGTCAAACGAGTCAAACGAGTCAAACGAGTCAAACGAGTCAAACGAGTCAAACGAGTCAAACGAGTCAAACGAGTCAAACGAGTCAAACGAGTCAAACGAGTCAAACGAGTCAAACGAGTCAAACGAGTCAAACGAGTCAAACGAGTCAAACGAGTCAAACGAGTCAAACGAGTCAAACGTGTCAAACGGGTCGAACGAGTGAAACGGGTCGAACAGGACAATCGAGTCAAACGAGTCAAACGAGTCAAACGAGTCAAACGAGACAAACGTGTCAAACGAGTCAAACGAGTCAAACGAGTCAAACGAGTCAAACGAGTCAAACGAGCCAAACGAGTCAAACGAGTCAAACGAGTCAAACGAGTCAAACGTGTCAAACGGGTCGAACGAGTGAAACGGGTCGAACAGGACAATCGAGTCAAACGAGTCAAACGAGTCAAACGAGTCAAACGAGTCAAACGAGACAAACGTGTCAAACGAGTCAAACGAGTCAAACGAGTCAAACGAGTCAAACGAGTCAAACGAGTCAAACGAGTCAAACGAGTCAAACGGGTCAATCTAGTCAAACGAGTCAAACGAGTCAAACGAGTCAAACGAGTCAAACGAGTCAAACGAATCAAACGAGCCAAACGAGTCAAACGAGCCAAACGAGCCAAACGAGCCAAACGAGTCAAACGAGTCAAACGAGTCAAACGAGTCAAACGAGTCAAACGATTCAAACGAGTCAAACGAGTCAAACGAGTCAAACGAGTCAAACGAGTCAAACGAGTCAAACGAGTCAAACGAGTCAAACGAGTCAAACGAGTCAAACGAGTCAAACGAGTCAAACGAGTCAAACGAGTCAAACGAGTCAAACGAGTCAAACGAGTCAAACGAGTCAAACGAGTCAAACGAGTCAAACGAGTCAAACGTGTCAAACGGGTCAAACGGGTCGAACGAGTGAAACGGGTCGAACGAGTCAAACGAGTCAAACGAGTCAAACGTGTCAAACGGGTCAAACGGGTCGAACGAGTGAAACGGGTCGAACAGGACCATCGAGTCAAACGAGTGAAACGAGTCAAACGACCCAAACGAGTCAAACGAGTCAAACGACCCAAACGAGTCAAACGAGTCAAACGAGTCAAACGAGTCAAACGAGTCAAACGAGTCAAACGAGTCAAACGAGTCAAACGAGTCAAACGAGTCAAACGTGTCAAACGGGTCGAACGAGTGAAACGGGTCGAACAGGACAATCGAGTCAAACGAGTCAAACGAGTCAAACGAGTCAAACGAGTCAAACGAGTCAAACGAGTCAAACGAGTCAAACGAGTCAAACGAGTCAAACGAGTCAAACGAGTCAAACGAGTCAAACGAGTCAAACGAGTCAAACGAGTCAAACGAGTCAAACGAGTCAAACGAGTCAAACGAGTCAAACGAGTCAAACGAGTCAAACGAGTCAAACGAGTCAAACGAGTCAAACGAGTCAAACGTGTCAAACGGGTCGAACGAGTGAAACGGGTCGAACAGGACAATCGAGTCAAACGAGTCAAACGAGTCAAACGAGTCAAACGAGTCAAACGAGACAAACGTGTCAAACGAGTCAAACGAGTCAAACGAGACAAACGTGTCAAACGAGTCAAACGAGTCAAACGAGTCAAACGAGTCAAACGAGTCAAACGAGTCAAACGAGTCAAACGGGTCAATCGAGTCAAACGAGTCAAACGAGTCAAACGAGTCAAACGAGTCAAACGAGTCAAACGAGTCAAACGAGTCAAACGAGTCAAACGAGTCAAACGAGTCAAACGAGTCAAACGAGTCAAACGAGTCAAACGAGTCAAACGAGTCAAACGAGTCAAACGAGTCAAACGAGTCAAACGAGTCAAACGAGTCAAACGAGTCAAACGAGTCAAACGAGTCAAACGAGTCAAACGAGTCAAACGAGTCAAACGAGTCAAACGAGTCAAACGAGTCAAACGAGTCAAACGAGTCAAACGAGTCAAACGAGTCAAACGAGTCAAACGAGTCAAACGAGTCAAACGAGTCAAACGAGTCAAACGAGTCAAACGAGTCAAACGAGTCAAACGAGTCAAACGAGTCAAACGAGTCAAACGAGTCAAACGAGTCAAACGAGTCAAACGAGTCAAACGAGTCAAACGAGTCAAACGAGTCAAACGAGTCAAACGAGTCAAACGAGTCAAACGAGTCAAACGAGTCAAACGAGTCAAACGAGTCAAACGAGTCAAACGAGTCAAACGAGTCAAACGAGTCAAACGAGTCAAACGAGTCAAACGTGTCAAACGGGTCGAACGAGTGAAACGGGTCGAACAGGACAATCGAGTGAAACGAGTCAAACGAGTCAAACGAGTCAAACGAGTCAAACGAGACAAACGTGTCAAACGAGTCAAACGAGTCAAACGAGTCAAACGAGTCAAACGAGTCAAACGAGTCAAACGAGTCAAACGGGTCAATCGAGTCAAACGAGTCAAACGAGTCAAACGAGTCAAACGAGTCAAACGAGCCAAACGAGTCAAACGAGCCAAACGAGCCAAACGAGCCAAACGAGCCAAACGAGTCAAACGAGTCAAACGAGTCAAACGAGTCAAACGTGTCAAACGGGTCGAACGAGTGAAACGGGTCGAACAGGACAATCGAGTCAAACGAGTCAAACGAGTAAAACGAGTCAAACGAGTCAAACGAGACAAACGTGTCAAACGAGTCAAACGAGTCAAACGAGTCAAACGAGTCAAACGAGTCAAACGAGTCAAACGAGTCAAACGGGTCAAACGAGTCAAACGAGTCAAACGAGTCAAACGAGTCAAACGAGTCAAACGAGTCAAACGAGTCAAACGAGCCAAACGAGTCAAACGAGCCAAACGAGTCAAACGAGCCAAACGAGTCAAACGAGTCAAACGAGTCAAACGATTCAAACGAGTCAAACGAGTCAAACGAGTCAAACGAGTCAAACGAGTCAAACGAGTCAAACGAGTCAAACGAGTCAAACGAGTCAAACGAGTCAAACGAGTCAAACGAGTCAAACGAGTCAAACGAGTCAAACGAGTCAAACGAGTCAAACGAGTCAAACGAGTCAAACGTGTCAAACGGGTCAAACGGGTCGAACGAGTGAAACGGGTCGAACAGGACCATCGAGTCAAACGAGTGAAACGAGTCAAACGACCCAAACGAGTCAAACGAGTCAAACGAGTCAAACGAGTCAAACGAGTCAAACGAGTCAAACGAGCCAAACGAGTCAAACGAGTCAAACGAGTCAAACGAGTCAAACGAGTCAAACGAGTCAAACGAGCCAAACGAGTCAAACGAGCCAAACGAGCCAAACGAGCCAAACGAGCCAAACGAGCCAAACGAGTCAAACGAGTCAAACGAGTCAAACGAGTCTAACGAGTCAAACGAGTCAAACGAGTCAAACGAGTCAAACGAGTCAAACGAGTCAAACGAGTCAAACGAGTCAAACGAGTCAAACGAGTCAAACGAGTCAAACGAGTCAAACGAGTCAAACGAGTCAAACGAGTCAAACGAGTCAAACGAGTCAAACGAGTCAAACGAGTCAAACGAGTCAAACGAGTCAAACGAGTCAAACGAGTCAAACGAGTCAAACGAGTCAAACGAGTCAAACGAGTCAAACGAGTCAAACGAGTCAAACGAGTCAAACGAGTCAAACGAGTCAAACGAGTCAAACGAGTCAAACGAGTCAAACGAGTCAAACGTGTCAAACGGGTCGAACGAGTGAAACGGGTCGAACAGGACAATCGAGTCAAACGAGTCAAACGAGTCAAACGAGTCAAACGAGTCAAACGAGACAAACGTGTCAAACGAGTCAAACGAGTCAAACGAGTCAAACGAGTCAAACGAGTCAAACGAGTCAAACGAGTCAAACGGGTCAATCGAGTCAAACGAGTCAAACGAGTCAAACGAGTCAAACGAGTCAAACGAGTCAAACGAGTCAAACGAGCCAAACGAGTCAAACGAGCCAAACGAGCCAAACGAGCCAAACGAGCCAAACGAGTCAAACGAGTCAAACGAGTCAAACGAGTCAAACGTGTCAAACGGGTCGAATGAGTGAAACGGGTCGAACAGGACAATCGAGTCAAACGAGTCAAACGAGTCAAACGAGTCAAACGAGTCAAACGAGACAAACGTGTCAAACGAGTCAAACGAGTCAAACGAGTCAAACGAGTCAAACGAGTCAAACGAGTCAAACGAGTCAAACGAGTCAAACGAGTGAAACGGGTCAATCGAGTCAAACGAGTCAAACGAGTCAAACGAGTCAAACGAGTCAAACGAGTCAAACGAGTCAAACGAGCCAAACGAGTCAAACGAGCCAAACGAGCCAAACGAGCCAAACGAGTCAAACGAGTCAAACGAGTCAAACGAGTCAAACGAGTCAAACGAGTCAAACGAGTCAAACGAGTCAAACGAGTCAAACGAGTCAAACGAGTCAAACGAGTCAAACGAGTCAAACGAGTCAAACGAGTCAAACGAGTCAAACGAGTCAAACGAGTCAAACGAGTCAAACGAGTCAAACGAGTCAAACGAGTCAAACGAGTCAAACGAGTCAAACGAGTCAAACGAGTCAAACGAGTCAAACGAGTCAAACGAGTCAAACGAGTCAAACGAGTCAAACGAGTCAAACGAGTCAAACGAGTCAAACGAGTCAAACGAGTCAAACGAGTCAAACGAGTCAAACGAGTCACACGAGTCAAACGAGTCAAACGAGTCAAACGAGTCAAACGAGTCAAACGAGTCAAACGAGTCAAACGAGTCAAACGAGTCAAACGAGTCAAACGAGTCAAACGAGTCAAACGAGTCAAACGAGTCAAACGAGTCAAACGAGTCAAACGAGTCAAACGAGTCAAACGAGTCAAACGAGTCAAACGAGTCAAACGAGTCAAACGAGTCAAACGAGTCAAACGAGTCAAACGAGTCAAACGAGTCAAACGAGTCAAACGAGTCAAACGAGTCAAACGAGTCAAACGTGTCAAACGGGTCGAACGAGTGAAACGGGTCGAACAGGACAATCGAGTCAAACGAGTCAAACGAGTCAAACGAGACAAACGTGTCAAACGAGTCAAACGAGTCAAACGAGTCAAACGAGTCAAACGAGTCAAACGAGCCAAACGAGTCAAACGAGTCAAACGAGTCAAACGAGTCAAACGTGTCAAACGGGTCGAACGAGTGAAACGGGTCGAACAGGACAATCGAGTCAAACGAGTCAAACGAGTCAAACGAGTCAAACGAGTCAAACGAGACAAACGTGTCAAACGAGTCAAACGAGTCAAACGAGTCAAACGAGTCAAACGAGTCAAACGAGTCAAACGAGTCAAACGAGTCAAACGAGTCAAACGAGTCAAACGAGTCAAACGAGTCAAACGAGTCAAACGAGTCAAACGAGTCAAACGTGTCAAACGGGTCGAACGAGTGAAACGGGTCGAACAGGACAATCGAGTCAAACGAGTCAAACGAGTCAAACGATTCAAACGAGTCAAACGAGTCAAACGAGTCAAACGAGTCAAACGAGTCAAACGAGTCAAACGAGTCAAACGAGTCAAACGAGTCAAACGAGTCAAACGAGTCAAACGAGTCAAACGAGTCAAACGAGTCAAACGAGTCAAACGAGTCAAACGAGTCAAACGAGTCAAACGAGTCAAACGTGTCAAACGGGTCAAACGGGTCGAACGAGTGAAACGGGTCGAACGAGTCAAACGAGTCAAACGAGTCAAACGTGTCAAACGGGTCAAACGGGTCGAACGAGTGAAACGGGTCGAACAGGACCATCGAGTCAAACGAGTGAAACGAGTCAAACGACCCAAACGAGTCAAACGAGTCAAACGACCCAAACGAGTCAAACGAGTCAAACGAGTCAAACGAGTCAAACGAGTCAAACGAGTCAAACGAGTCAAACGAGTCAAACGAGTCAAACGAGTCAAACGTGTCAAACGGGTCGAACGAGTGAAACGGGTCGAACAGGACAATCGAGTCAAACGAGTCAAACGAGTCAAACGAGTCAAACGAGTCAAACGAGTCAAACGAGTCAAACGAGTCAAACGAGTCAAACGTGTCAAACGGGTCGAACGAGTGAAACGGGTCGAACAGGACAATCGAGTCAAACGAGTCAAACGAGTCAAACGAGTCAAACGAGTCAAACGAGACAAACGTGTCAAACGAGTCAAACGAGTCAAACGAGTCAAACGAGTCAAACGAGTCAAACGAGCCAAACGAGTCAAACGAGTCAAACGAGTCAAACGAGTCAAACGAGTCAAACGAGCCAAACGAGTCAAACGAGTCAAACGAGTCAAACGAGTCAAACGTGTCAAACGGGTCGAACGAGTGAAACGGGTCGAACAGGACAATCGAGTCAAACGAGTCAAACGAGTCAAACGAGTCAAACGAGTCAAACGAGACAAACGTGTCAAACGAGTCAAACGAGTCAAACGAGTCAAACGAGTCAAACGAGTCAAACGAGTCAAACGAGTCAAACGAGTCAAACGGGTCAATCTAGTCAAACGAGTCAAACGAGTCAAACGAGTCAAACGAGTCAAACGAGTCAAACGAATCAAACGAGCCAAACGAGTCAAACGAGCCAAACGAGCCAAACGAGCCAAACGAGTCAAACGAGTCAAACGAGTCAAACGAGTCAAACGAGTCAAACGATTCAAACGAGTCAAACGAGTCAAACGAGTCAAACGAGTCAAACGAGTCAAACGAGTCAAACGAGTCAAACGAGTCAAACGAGTCAAACGAGTCAAACGAGTCAAACGAGTCAAACGAGTCAAACGAGTCAAACGAGTCAAACGAGTCAAACGAGTCAAACGAGTCAAACGTGTCAAACGGGTCAAACGGGTCGAACGAGTGAAACGGGTCGAACGAGTCAAACGAGTCAAACGAGTCAAACGAGTCAAACGTGTCAAACGGGTCGAACGAGTGAAACGGGTCGAACAGGACAATCGAGTCAAACGAGTCAAACGAGTCAAACGAGTCAAACGAGTCAAACGAGACAAACGTGTCAAACGAGTCAAACGAGTCAAACGAGTCAAACGAGTCAAACGAGTCAAACGAGCCAAACGAGTCAAACGAGTCAAACGAGTCAAACGAGTCAAACGTGTCAAACGGGTCGAACGAGTGAAACGGGTCGAACAGGACAATCGAGTCAAACGAGTCAAACGAGTCAAACGAGTCAAACGAGTCAAACGAGACAAACGTGTCAAACGAGTCAAACGAGTCAAACGAGTCAAACGAGTCAAACGAGTCAAACGAGTCAAACGAGTCAAACGAGTCAAACGGGTCAATCTAGTCAAACGAGTCAAACGAGTCAAACGAGTCAAACGAGTCAAACGAGTCAAACGAATCAAACGAGCCAAACGAGTCAAACGAGCCAAACGAGCCAAACGAGCCAAACGAGTCAAACGAGTCAAACGAGTCAAACGAGTCAAACGAGTCAAACGATTCAAACGAGTCAAACGAGTCAAACGAGTCAAACGAGTCAAACGAGTCAAACGAGTCAAACGAGTCAAACGAGTCAAACGAGTCAAACGAGTCAAACGAGTCAAACGAGTCAAACGAGTCAAACGAGTCAAACGAGTCAAACGAGTCAAACGAGTCAAACGAGTCAAACGAGTCAAACGAGTCAAACGAGTCAAACGTGTCAAACGGGTCAAACGGGTCGAACGAGTGAAACGGGTCGAACGAGTCAAACGAGTCAAACGAGTCAAACGTGTCAAACGGGTCAAACGGGTCGAACGAGTGAAACGGGTCGAACAGGACCATCGAGTCAAACGAGTGAAACGAGTCAAACGACCCAAACGAGTCAAACGAGTCAAACGACCCAAACGAGTCAAACGAGTCAAACGAGTCAAACGAGTCAAACGAGTCAAACGAGTCAAACGAGTCAAACGAGTCAAACGAGTCAAACGAGTCAAACGTGTCAAACGGGTCGAACGAGTGAAACGGGTCGAACAGGACAATCGAGTCAAACGAGTCAAACGAGTCAAACGAGTCAAACGAGTCAAACGAGTCAAACGAGTCAAACGAGTCTAACGAGTCAAACGAGTCAAACGAGTCAAACGAGTCAAACGAGTCAAACGAGTCAAACGAGTCAAACGAGTCAAACGAGTCAAACGAGTCAAACGAGTCAAACGAGTCAAACGAGTCAAACGAGTCAAACGAGTCAAACGAGTCAAACGAGTCAAACGAGTCAAACGTGTCAAACGGGTCGAACGAGTGAAACGGGTCGAACAGGACAATCGAGTCAAACGAGTCAAACGAGTCAAACGAGTCAAACGAGTCAAACGAGACAAACGTGTCAAACGAGTCAAACGAGTCAAACGAGACAAACGTGTCAAACGAGTCAAACGAGTCAAACGAGTCAAACGAGTCAAACGAGTCAAACGAGTCAAACGAGTCAAACGGGTCAATCGAGTCAAACGAGTCAAACGAGTCAAACGAGTCAAACGAGTCAAACGAGTCAAACGAGTCAAACGAGTCAAACGAGTCAAACGAGTCAAACGAGTCAAACGAGTCAAACGAGTCAAACGAGTCAAACGAGTCAAACGAGTCAAACGAGTCAAACGAGTCAAACGAGTCAAACGAGTCAAACGAGTCAAACGAGTCAAACGAGTCAAACGAGTCAAACGAGTCAAACGAGTCAAACGAGTCAAACGAGTCAAACGAGTCAAACGAGTCAAACGAGTCAAACGAGTCAAACGAGTCAAACGAGTCAAACGAGTCAAACGAGTCAAACGAGTCAAACGAGTCAAACGAGTCAAACGAGTCAAACGAGTCAAACGAGTCAAACGAGTCAAACGAGTCAAACGAGTCAAACGAGTCAAACGAGTCAAACGAGTCAAACGAGTCAAACGAGTCAAACGAGTCAAACGAGTCAAACGAGTCAAACGAGTCAAACGAGTCAAACGAGTCAAACGAGTCAAACGAGTCAAACGAGTCAAACGAGTCAAACGAGTCAAACGAGTCAAACGTGTCAAACGGGTCGAACGAGTGAAACGGGTCGAACAGGACAATCGAGTGAAACGAGTCAAACGAGTCAAACGAGTCAAACGAGTCAAACGAGACAAACGTGTCAAACGAGTCAAACGAGTCAAACGAGTCAAACGAGTCAAACGAGTCAAACGAGTCAAACGAGTCAAACGAGTCAAACGAGTCAAACGAGTCAAACGAGTCAAACGAGTCAAACGAGTCAAACGAGTCAAACGAGTCAAACGAGTCAAACGAGTCAAACGAGTCAAACGAGTCAAACGAGTCAAACGAGTCAAACGAGTCAAACGAGTCAAACGAGTCAAACGAGTCAAACGAGTCAAACGAGTCAAACGAGTCAAACGAGTCAAACGAGTCAAACGAGTCAAACGAGTCAAACGAGTCAAACGAGTCAAACGTGTCAAACGGGTCGAACGAGTGAAACGGGTCGAACAGGACAATCGAGTCAAACGAGTCAAACGAGTCAAACGAGTCAAACGAGTCAAACGAGACAAACGTGTCAAACGAGTCAAACGAGTCAAACGAGACAAACGTGTCAAACGAGTCAAACGAGTCAAACGAGTCAAACGAGTCAAACGAGTCAAACGAGTCAAACGAGTCAAACGGGTCAATCGTTTCAAACGAGTCAAACGAGTCAAACGAGTCAAACGAGTCAAACGAGTCAAACGAGTCAAACGAGTCAAACGAGTCAAACGAGTCAAACGAGTCAAACGAGTCAAACGAGTCAAACGAGTCAAACGAGTCAAACGAGTCAAACGAGTCAAACGAGTCAAACGAGTCAAACGAGTCAAACGAGTCAAACGAGTCAAACGAGTCAAACGAGTCAAACGAGTCAAACGAGTCAAACGAGTCAAACGAGTCAAACGAGTCAAACGAGTCAAACGAGTCAAACGAGTCAAACGAGTCAAACGAGTCAAACGAGTCAAACGAGTCAAACGAGTCAAACGAGTCAAACGAGTCAAACGAGTCAAACGAGTCAAACGAGTCAAACGAGTCAAACGAGTCAAACGAGTCAAACGAGTCAAACGAGTCAAACGAGTCAAACGAGTCAAACGAGTCAAACGAGTCAAACGAGTCAAACGAGTCAAACGAGGCAAACGAGTCAAACGAGTCAAACGAGTCAAACGTGTCAAACGGGTCGAACGAGTGAAACGGGTCGAACAGGACAATCGAGTCAAACGAGTCAAACGAGTCAAACGAGTCAAACGAGTCAAACGAGACAAACGTGTCAAACGAGTCAAACGAGTCAAACGAGTCAAACGAGTCAAACGAGTCAAACGAGTCAAACGAGTCAAACGGGTCAATCGAGTCAAACGAGTCAAACGAGTCAAACGAGTCAAACGAGTCAAACGAGCCAAACGAGTCAAACGAGCCAAACGAGCCAAACGAGCCAAACGAGCCAAACGAGTCAAACGAGTCAAACGAGTCAAACGAGTCAAACGTGTCAAACGAGTCAAACGAGTGAAACGGGTCGAACAGGACAATCGAGTCAAACGAGTCAAACGAGTAAAACGAGTCAAACGAGTCAAACGAGACAAACGTGTCAAACGAGTCAAACGAGTCAAACGAGTCAAACGAGTCAAACGAGTCAAACGAGTCAAACGAGTCAAACGGGTCAATCGAGTCAAACGAGTCAAACGAGTCAAACGAGTCAAACGAGTCAAACGAGTCAAACGAGTCAAACGAGCCAAACGAGTCAAACGAGCCAAACGAGCCAAACGAGCCAAACGAGTCAAACGAGTCAAACGAGTCAAACGATTCAAACGAGTCAAACGAGTCAAACGAGTCAAACGAGTCAAACGAGTCAAACGAGTCAAACGAGTCAAACGAGTCAAACGAGTCAAACGAGTCAAACGAGTCAAACGAGTCAAACGAGTCAAACGAGTCAAACGAGTCAAACGAGTCAAACGTGTCAAACGGGTCAAACGGGTCGAACGAGTGAAACGGGTCGAACAGGACCATCGAGTCAAACGAGTGAAACGAGTCAAACGACCCAAACGAGTCAAACGAGTCAAACGAGTCAAACGAGTCAAACGAGTCAAACGAGTCAAACGAGCCAAACGAGTCAAACGAGTCAAACGAGTCAAACGAGTCAAACGAGTCAAACGAGTCAAACGAGCCAAACGAGTCAAACGAGCCAAACGAGCCAAACGAGCCAAACGAGCCAAACGAGCCAAACGAGTCAAACGAGTCAAACGAGTCAAACGAGTCTAACGAGTCAAACGAGTCAAACGAGTCAAACGAGTCAAACGAGTCAAACGAGTCAAACGAGTCAAACGAGTCAAACGAGTCAAACGAGTCAAACGAGTCAAACGAGTCAAACGAGGCAAACGAGTCAAACGAGTCAAACGAGTCAAACGAGTCAAACGAGTCAAACGAGTCAAACGAGTCAAACGAGTCAAACGAGTCAAACGAGTCAAACGAGTCAAACGAGTCAAACGAGTCAAACGAGTCAAACGAGTCAAACGAGACAAACGAGTCAAACGAGTCAAACGAGTCAAACGTGTCAAACGGGTCGAACGAGTGAAACGGGTCGAACAGGACAATCGAGTCAAACGAGTCAAACGAGTCAAACGAGTCAAACGAGTCAAACGAGACAAACGTGTCAAACGAGTCAAACGAGTCAAACGAGTCAAACGAGTCAAACGAGTCAAACGAGTCAAACGAGTCAAACGGGTCAATCGAGTCAAACGAGTCAAACGAGTCAAACGAGTCAAACGAGTCAAACGAGTCAAACGAGTCAAACGAGCCAAACGAGTCAAACGAGCCAAACGAGCCAAACGAGCCAAACGA
Source organism: Andrena haemorrhoa (assembly GCA_910592295.1). Lineage (NCBI taxonomy): Eukaryota > Metazoa > Arthropoda > Insecta > Hymenoptera > Andrenidae > Andrena > Andrena haemorrhoa. The sequence continues at coordinate 14,266 of CAJUZA010000346.1, read as the reverse complement.
GCCAAACGAGTCAAACGAGTCAAACGAGTCAAACGAGTCAAACGTGTCAAACGGGTCGAATGAGTGAAACGGGTCGAACAGGACAATCGAGTCAAACGAGTCAAACGAGTCAAACGAGTCAAACGAGTCAAACGAGACAAACGTGTCAAACGAGTCAAACGAGTCAAACGAGTCAAACGAGTCAAACGAGTCAAACGAGTCAAACGAGTCAAACGAGTCAAACGAGTGAAACGGGTCAATCGAGTCAAACGAGTCAAACGAGTCAAACGAGTCAAACGAGTCAAACGAGTCAAACGAGTCAAACGAGCCAAACGAGTCAAACGAGCCAAACGAGCCAAACGAGCCAAACGAGTCAAACGAGTCAAACGAGTCAAACGAGTCAATCGAGTCAAACGAGTCAAACGAGTCAAACGAGTCAAACGAGTCAAACGAGTCAAACGAGTCAAACGAGTCAAACGAGTCAAACGAGTCAAACGAGTTAAACGAGTCAAACGAGTCAAACGAGTCAAACGAGTCAAACGAGTCAAACGAGTCAAACGAGTCAAACAAGTCAAACGAGTCAAACGAGTCAAACGAGTCAAACGAGTCAAACGAGCCAAACGAGTCAAACGAGTCAAACGAGTCAAACGTGTCAAACGGGTCGAACGAGTGAAACGGGTCGAACAGGACAATCGAGTCAAACGAGTCAAACGAGTCAAACGAGACAAACGAGTCAAACGAGTCAAACGAGTCAAACGAATCAAACGAGTCAAACGAGTCAAACGAGTCAAACGAGTCAAACGGGTCAATCGAGTCAAACGAGTCAAACGAGTCAAACGAGTCAAACGAGTCAAACGAGTCAAACGAGTCAAACGAGCCAAACGAGTCAAACGAGCCAAACGAGCCAAACGAGCCAAACGAGTCAAACGAGTCAAACGAGTCAAACGAGTCAAACGAGTCAAACGAGTCAAACGAGTCAAACGTGTCAAACGGGTCGAACGAGTGAAACGGGTCGAACAGGACAATCGAGTCAAACGAGTCAAACGAGTCAAACGAGACAAACGTGTCAAACGAGTCAAACGAGTCAAACGAATCAAACGAGTCAAACGAGTCAAACGAGTCAAACGAGTCAAACGGGTCAATCGAGTCAAACGAGTCAAACGAGTCAAACGAGTCAAACGAGTCAAACGAGTCAAACGAGTCAAACGAGCCAAACGAGTCAAACGAGCCAAACGAGCCAAACGAGCCAAACGAGTCAAACGAGTCAAACGAGTCAAACGAGTCAAACGAGTCAAACGAGTCAAACGAGTCAAACGAGTCAAACGAGTCAAACGAGTCAAACGAGTCAAACGAGTCAAACGAGTCAAACGAGTCAAACGAGTCAAACGAGTCAAACGAGTCAAACGAGTCAAACGAGTCAAACGAGTCAAACGAGTCAAACGAGTCAAACGAGTCAAACGAGTCAAACGAGTCAAACGAGTCAAACGAGTCAAACGAGTCAAACGAGTCAAACGAGTCAAACGAGTCAAACGAGTCAAACGAGTCAAACGAGTCAAACGAGTCAAACGAGTCAAACGAGTCAAACGAGTCAAACGAGTCAAACGAGTCAAACGAGTCAAACGTGTCAAACGTGTCAAACGGGTCGAATGAGTGAAACGGGTCGAACAGGACAATCGAGTCAAACGAGTCAAACGAGTCAAACGAGGCAAACGAGTCAAACGAGACAAACGTGTCAAACGAGTCAAACGAGTCAAACGAGTCAAACGAGTCAAACGAGTCAAACGAGTCAAACGAGTCAAACGAGTCAAACGAGTCAAACGGGTCAATCGAGTCAAACGAGTCAAACGAGTCAAACGAGTCAAACGAGTCAAACGAGTCAAACGAGTCAAACGAGCCAAACGAGTCAAACGAGCCAAACGAGCCAAACGAGCCAAACGAGTCAAACGAGTCAAACGAGTCAAACGAGTCAAACGAGTCAAACGAGTCAAACGAGTCAAACGAGTCAAACGAGTCAAACGAGTCAAACGAGTCAAACGAGTCAAACGAGTCAAACGAGTCAAACGAGTCAAACGAGTCAAACGAGTCAAACGAGTCAAACGAGTCAAACGAGTCAAACGAGTCAAACGAGTCAAACGAGTCAAACGAGTCAAACGAGTCAAACGAGTCAAACAAGTCAAACGAGTCAAACGAGTCAAACGAGTCAAACGTGTCAAACGGGTCGAACGAGTGAAACGGGTCGAACAGGACAATCGAGTCAAACGAGTCAAACGAGTCAAACGAGACAAACGTGTCAAACGAGTCAAACGAGTCAAACGAGTCAAACGAGTCAAACGAGTCAAACGAGTCAAACGAGTCAAACGGGTCAATCGAGTCAAACGAGTCAAACGAGTCAAACGAGTCAAACGAGTCAAACGAGTCAAACGAGTCAAACGAGCCAAACGAGTCAAACGAGCCAAACGAGCCAAACGAGCCAAACGAGTCAAACGAGTCAAACGAGTCAAACGAGTCAAACGAGTCAAACGAGTCAAACGAGTCAAACGAGTCAAACGAGTCAAACGAGTCAAACGAGTCAAACGAGTCAAACGAGTCAAACGAGTCAAACGAGTCAAACGAGTCAAACGAGTCAAACGAGTCAAACGAGTCAAACGAGTCAAACGAGTCAAACGAGTCAAACGAGTCAAACGAGTCAAACGAGTCAAACGAGTCAAACGAGTCAAACGAGTCAAACGAGTCAAACGAGTCAAACGAGTCAAACGAGTCAAACGAGTCAAACGAGTCAAACGAGTCAAACGAGTCAAACGAGTCAAACGAGTCAAACGAGTCAAACGAGTCAAACGAGTCAAACGAGTCAAACGAGTCAAACGAGTCAAACGAGTCAAACGTGTCAAACGGGTCGAACGAGTGAAACGGGTCGAACAGGACAATCGAGTCAAACGAGTCAAACGAGTCAAACGAGTCAAACGAGTCAAACGAGACAAACGTGTCAAACGAGTCAAACGAGTCAAACGAGACAAACGTGTCAAACGAGTCAAACGAGTCAAACGAGTCAAACGAGTCAAACGAGTCAAACGAGTCAAACGAGTCAAACGGGTCAATCGAGTCAAACGAGTCAAACGAGTCAAACGAGTCAAACGAGTCAAACGAGTCAAACGAGTCAAACGAGTCAAACGAGTCAAACGAGTCAAACGAGTCAAACGAGTCAAACGAGTCAAACGAGTCAAACGAGTCAAACGAGTCAAACGAGTCAAACGAGTCAAACGAGTCAAACGAGTCAAACGAGTCAAACGAGTCAAACGAGTCAAACGAGTCAAACGAGTCAAACGAGTCAAACGAGTCAAACGAGTCAAACGAGTCAAACGAGTCAAACGAGTCAAACGAGTCAAACGAGTCAATCGAGTCAAACGAGTCAAACGAGTCAAACGAGTCAAACGAGTCAAACGAGTCAAACGAGTCAAACGAGTCAAACGAGTCAAACGAGTCAAACGAGTCAAACGAGTCAAACGAGTCAAACGAGTCAAACGAGTCAAACGAGTCAAACGAGTCAAACGTGTCAAACGGGTCGAACGAGTGAAACGGGTCGAACAGGACAATCGAGTCAAACGAGTCAAACGAGTCAAACGAGTCAAACGAGACAAACGTGTCAAACGAGTCAAACGAGTCAAACGAGTCAAACGAGTCAAACGAGTCAAACGAGTCAAACGAGTCAAACGGGTCAATCGAGTCAAACGAGTCAAACGAGTCAAACGAGTCAAACGAGTCAAACGAGCCAAACGAGTCAAACGAGCCAAACGAGCCAAACGAGCCAAACGAGCCAAACGAGTCAAACGAGTCAAACGAGTCAAACGAGTCAAACGTGTCAAACGGGTCGAACGAGTGAAACGGGTCGAACAGGACAATCGAGTCAAACGAGTCAAACGAGTAAAACGAGTCAAACGAGTCAAACGAGACAAACGTGTCAAACGAGTCAAACGAGTCAAACGAGTCAAACGAGTCAAACGAGTCAAACGAGTCAAACGAGTCAAACGGGTCAATCGAGTCAAACGAGTCAAACGAGTCAAACGAGTCAAACGAGTCAAACGAGTCAAACGAGTCAAACGAGCCAAACGAGTCAAACGAGCCAAACGAGCCAAACGAGCCAAACGAGTCAAACGAGTCAAACGAGTCAAACGATTCAAACGAGTCAAACGAGTCAAACGAGTCAAACGAGTCAAACGTGTCAAACGGGTCAAACGGGTCGAACGAGTGAAACGGGTCGAACAGGACCATCGAGTCAAACGAGTGAAACGAGTCAAACGACCCAAACGAGTCAAACGAGTCAAACGAGTCAAACGAGTCAAACGAGTCAAACGAGCCAAACGAGTCAAACGAGTCAAACGAGTCAAACGAGTCAAACGAGTCAAACGAGTCAAACGAGCCAAACGAGTCAAACGAGCCAAACGAGCCAAACGAGCCAAACGAGCCAAACGAGCCAAACGAGTCAAACGAGTCAAACGAGTCAAACGAGTCTAACGAGTCAAACGAGTCAAACGAGTCAAACGAGTCAAACGAGTCAAACGAGTCAAACGAGTCAAACGAGTCAAACGAGTCAAACGAGTCAAACGAGTCAAACGAGTCAAACGAGTCAAACGAGTCAAACGAGTCAAACGAGCCAAACGAGTCAAACGAGTCAAACGAGTCAAACGAGTCAAACGAGTCAAACGAGTCAAACGAGTCAAACGAGTCAAACGAGTCAAACGAGTCAAACGAGTCAAACGAGTCAAACGAGTCAAACGAGTCAAACGAGTCAAACGAGTCAAACGAGTCAAACGAGTCAAACGAGTCAAACGAGTCAAACGAGTCAAACGAGTCAAACGAGTCAAACGAGTCAAACGAGCCAAACGAGTCAAACGAGCCAAACGAGCCAAACGAGCCAAACGAGCCAAACGAGCCAAACGAGTCAAACGAGTCAAACGAGTCAAACGAGTCTAACGAGTCAAACGAGTCAAACGAGTCAAACGAGTCAAACGAGTCAAACGAGTCAAACGAGTCAAACGAGTCAAACGAGTCAAACGAGTCAAACGAGTCAAACGAGTCAAACGAGTCAAACGAGTCAAACGAGTCAAACGAGTCAAACGAATCAAACGAGTCAAACGAGTCAAACGAGTCAAACGAGTCAAACGAGTCAAACGAGTCAAACGAGTCAAACGAGTCAAACGAGTCAAACGAGTCAAACGAGTCAAACGAGTCAAACGAGTCAAACGAGTCAAACGAGTCAAACGAGTCAAACGAGTCAAACGAGTCAAACGAGTCAAACGAGTCAAACGTGTCAAACGGGTCGAACGAGTGAAACGGGTCGAACAGGACAATCGAGTCAAACGAGTCAAACGAGTCAAACGAGTCAAACGAGTCAAACGAGACAAACGTGTCAAACGAGTCAAACGAGTCAAACGAGTCAAACGAGTCAAACGAGTCAAACGAGTCAAACGAGTCAAACGGGTCAATCGAGTCAAACGAGTCAAACGAGTCAAACGAGTCAAACGAGTCAAACGAGTCAAACGAGTCAAACGAGCCAAACGAGTCAAACGAGCCAAACGAGCCAAACGAGCCAAACGAGCCAAACGAGTCAAACGAGTCAAACGAGTCAAACGAGTCAAACGAGTCAAACGAGTCAAACGAGTCAAACGAGTCAAACGAGTCAAACGAGTCAAACGAGTCAAACGAGTCAAACGAGTCAAACGAGTCAAACGAGTCAAACGAGTCAAACGAGTCAAACGAGTCAAACGAGTCAAACGAGTCAAACGAGTCAAACGAGTCAAACGAGTCAAACGAGTCAAACGAGTCAAACGAGTCAAACGAGTCAAACGAGTCAAACGAGTCAAACGAGTCAAACGAGTCAAACGAGTCAAACGAGCCAAACGAGTCAAACGAGCCAAACGAGCCAAACGAGCCAAACGAGTCAAACGAGTCAAACGAGTCAAACGAGTCAAACGAGTCAAACGAGTCAAACGAGTCAAACGAGTCAAACGAGTCAAACGAGTCAAACGAGTCAAACGAGTCAAACGAGTCAAACGAGTCAAACGAGTCAAACGAGTCAAACGAGTCAAACGAGTCAAACGAGTCAAACGAGTCAAACGAGTCAAACGAGTCAAACGAGTCAAACGAGTCAAACGAGTCAAACGAGTCAAACGAGTCAAACGAGTCAAACGTGTCAAACGGGTCGAACGAGTGAAACGGGTCGAACAGGACAATCGAGTCAAACGAGTCAAACGAGTCAAACGAGTCAAACGAGTCAAACGAGTCAAACGAGTCAAACGAGTCAAACGAGTCAAACGAGCCAAACGAGCCAAGCGAGCCAAGCGAGCCAAGCGAGCCAAGCGAGCCAAGCGAGCCAAGCGAGCCAACCGAGCCAAGCGAGCCAAGCGAGCCAAGCGAGCCAAGCGAGCCAAGCGAGCCAAGCGAGCCAAGCGAGCCAAGCGAGCCAAGCGAGCCAAGCGAGCCAAGCGAGCCAAGCGAGCCAAGCGAGCCAAGCGAGCCAAGCGAGCCAAGCGAGCCAAGCGAGCCAAGCGAGCCAAGCGAGCCAAGCGAGCCAAGCGAGCCAAGCGAGCCAAGCGAGCCAAGCGAGCCAAGCGAGCCAAGCGAGCCAAGCGAGCCAAGCGAGCCAAGCGAGCCAAGCGAGCCAAGCGAGCCAAGCGAGCCAAGCGAGCCAAGCGAGCCAAGCGAGCCAAGCGAGCCAAGCGAGCCAAGCGAGCCAAGCGAGCCAAGCGAGCCAAGCGAGCCAAGCGAGCCAAGCGAGCCAAGCGAGCCAAGCGAGCCAAGCGAGCCAAACGAGCCAAGCGAGCCAAACGAGCCAAACGAGCCAAGCGAGCCAAGCGAGCCAAACGAGCCAAACGAGCCAAACGAGCCAAACGAGCCAAACGAGCCAAACGAGCCAAGCGAGCCAAGCGAGCCAAACGAGCCAAACGAGCCAAACGAGCCAAACGAGCCAAACGAGCCAAACGAGCCAAACGAGCCAAACGAGCCAAACGAGCCAAACGAGCCAAACGAGCCAAACGAGCCAAACGAGCCAAACGAGCCAAACGAGCCAAAGAGCCAAACGAGCCAAACGAGCCAAACGAGCCAAACGAGCCAAACGAGCCAAACGAGCCAAACGAGCCAAACGAGCCAAACGAGCCAAACGAGCCAAACGAGCCAAACGAGCCAAACTAGCCAAACGAGCCAAACGAGCCAAACGAGCCAAACGAGCCAAACGAGCCAAACGAGCCAAACGAGCCAAACGAGCCAAACGAGCCAAACGAGCCAAACGAGCCAAACGAGCCAAACGAGCCAAACGAGCCAAACGAGCCAAACGAGCCAAACGAGCCAAACGAGCCAAACGAGCCAAACGAGCCAAACGAGCCAAACGCGCCAAACGAGCCAAACGAGCCAAACGAGCCAAACGAGCCAAACGAGCCAAACGAGCCAAACGAGCCAAACGAGCCAAACGAGCCAAACGAGCCAAACGAGCCAAACGAGCCAAACGAGCCAAACGAGCCAAACGAGCCAAACGAGCCAAACGAGCCAAACGAGCCAAACGAGCCAAACGAGCCAAACGAGCCAAACGAGCCAAACGAGCCAAACGAGCCAAACGAGTCAAACGAGTCAAACGAGTCAAACGAGTCAAACGAGTCAAACGAGTCAAACGAGTCAAACGAGTCAAACGAGTCAAACGAGTCAAACGAGTCAAACGAGTCAAACGAGTCAAACGAGTCAAACGAGTCAAACGAGTCAAACGAGTCAATCGAGTCAAACGAGTCAAACGTGTCAAACGGGTCGAACGAGTGAAACGGGTCGAACAGGACAATCGAGTCAAACGAGTCAAACGAGTCAAACGAGTCAAACGAGTCAAACGTGTCAAACGAGTCAAACGAGTCAAACGAGTCAAACGAGTCAAACGAGTCAAACGAGTCAAACGAGTCAAACGAGTCAAACGAGTCAAACGAGTCAAACGAGTCAAACGAGTCAAACGAGTCAAACGAGTCAAACGAGTCAAACGAGTCAAACGAGTCAAACGAGTCAAACGAGTCAAACGAGTCAAACGAGTCAAACGAGTCAAACGAGTCAAACGAGTCAAACGAGTCAAACGAGTCAAACGAGTCAAACGAGTCAAACGAGTCAAACGAGTCAAACGAGTCAAACGAGTCAAACGAGTCAAACGAGTCAAACGAGTCAAACGAGTCAAACGAGTCAAACGAGTCAAACGAGTCAAACGAGTCAAACGAGTCAAACGAGTCAAACGAGTCAAACGAGTCAAACGAGTCAAACGAGTCAAACGAGTCAAACGAGTCAAACGAGTCAAACGAGTCAAACGAGTCAAACGAGTCAAACGAGTCAAACGAGTCAAACGAGTCAAACGAGTCAAACGAGTCAAACGAGTCAAACGAGTCAAACGAGTCAAACGAGTCAAACGAGTCAAACGAGTCAAACGAGTCAAACGAGTCAAACGAGTCAAACGAGTCAAACGAGTCAAACGAGTCAAACGAGTCAAACGAGTCAAACGAGTCAAACGAGTCAAACGAGTCAAACGAGTCAAACGAGTCAAACGAGTCAAACGAGTCAAACGAGTCAAACGAGTCAAACGAGTCAAACGAGTCAAACGAGTCAAACGAGTCAAACGAGTCAAACGAGTCAAACGAGTCAAACGAGTCAAACGAGTCAAACGAGTCAAACGAGTCAAACGAGTCAAACGAGTCAAACGAGTCAAACGAGTCAAACGAGTCAAACGAGTCAAACGAGTCAAACGAGTCAAACGAGTCAAACGAGTCAAACGAGTCAAACGAGTCAAACGAGTCAAACGAGTCAAACGAGTCAAACGAGTCAAACGAGTCAAACGAGTCAAACGAGTCAAACGAGTCAAACGAGTCAAACGAGTCAAACGAGTCAAACGAGTCAAACGAGTCAAACGAGTCAAACGAGTCAAACGAGTCAAACGAGTCAAACGAGTCAAACGAGTCAAACGAGTCAAACGAGTCAAACGAGTCAAACGAGTCAAACGAGTCAAACGAGTCAAACGAGTCAAACGAGTCAAACGAGTCAAACGAGTCAAACGAGTCAAACGAGTCAAACGAGTCAAACGAGTCAAACGAGTCAAACGAGTCAAACGAGTCAAACGAGTCAAACGAGTCAAACGAGTCAAACGAGTCAAACGAGTCAAACGAGTCAAACGAGTCAAACGAGTCAAACGAGTCAAACGAGTCAAACGAGTCAAACGAGTCAAACGAGTCAAACGAGTCAAACGAGTCAAACGAGTCAAACGAGTCAAACGAGTCAAACGAGTCAAACGAGTCAAACGAGTCAAACGAGTCAAACGAGTCAAACGAGTCAAACGAGTCAAACGAGTCAAACGAGTCAAACGAGTCAAACGAGTCAAACGAGTCAAACGAGTCAAACGAGTCAAACGAGTCAAACGAGTCAAACGAGTCAAACGAGTCAAACGAGTCAAACGAGTCAAACGAGTCAAACGAGTCAAACGAGTCAAACGAGTCAAACGAGTCAAACGAGTCAAACGAGTCAAACGAGTCAAACGAGTCAAACGAGTCAAACGAGTCAAACGAGTCAAACGAGTCAAACGAGTCAAACGAGTCAAACGAGTCAAACGAGTCAAACGAGTCAAACGAGTCAAACGAGTCAAACGAGTCAAACGAGTCAAACGAGTCAAACGAGTCAAACGAGTCAAACGAGTCAAACGAGTCAAACGAGTCAAACGAGTCAAACGAGTCAAACGAGTCAAACGAGTCAAACGAGTCAAACGAGTCAAACGAGTCAAACGAGTCAAACGAGTCAAACGAGTCAAACGAGTCAAACGAGTCAAACGAGTCAAACGAGTCAAACGAGTCAAACGAGTCAAACGAGTCAAACGAGTCAAACGAGTCAAACGAGTCAAACGAGTCAAACGAGTCAAACGAGTCAAACGAGTCAAACGAGTCAAACGAGTCAAACGAGTCAAACGAGTCAAACGAGTCAAACGAGTCAAACGAGTCAAACGAGTCAAACGAGTCAAACGAGTCAAACGAGTCAAACGAGTCAAACGAGTCAAACGAGTCAAACGAGTCAAACGAGTCAAACGAGTCAAACGAGTCAAACGAGTCAAACGAGTCAAACGAGTCAAACGAGTCAAACGAGTCAAACGTGTCAAACGGGTCGAACGAGTGAAACGGGTCGAACAGGACAATCGAGTGAAACGAGTCAAACGAGTCAAACGAGACAACGTGTCAAACGAGTCAAACGAGTCAAACGAGTCAAACGAGTCAAACGAGTCAAACGAGTCAAACGAGTCAAACGAGTCAAACGAGTCAAACGAGTCAAACGAGTCAAACGAGTCAAACGAGTCAAACGAGTCAAACGAGTCAAACGAGTCAAACGAGTCAAACGAGTCAAACGAGTCAAACGAGTCAAACGAGTCAAACGAGTCAAACGAGTCAAACGAGGTCAAACGAGGTCAAACGAGTCAAACGAGTCAAACGAGTCAAACGAGTCAAACGAGTCAAACGAGTCAAACGAGTCAAACGAGTCAAACGAGTCAAACGAGTCAAAACGAGTCAAACGAGTCAAACGAGTCAAACGAGTCAAACGAGTCAAACGAGTCAAACGAGTCAAACGAGTCAAACGAGTCAAACGAGTCAAACGAGTCAAACGAGTCAAACGAGTCAAACGAGTCAAACGAGTCAAACGAGTCAAACGAGTCAACGGTCAAACGAGTCAAACGAGTCAAACGAGTCAAACGAGTCAAACGAGTCAAACGAGTCAAACGAGTCAAACGAGTCAAACGAGTCAAACGAGTCAAACGAGTCAAACGAGTCAAACGAGTCAAACGAGTCAAACGAGTCAAACGAGTCAAACGAGTCAAACGAGTCAAACGAGTCAAACGAGTCAAACGAGTCAAACGAGTCAACGAGTCAAACGAGTCAAACGAGTCAAACGAGTCAAACGAGTCAAACGAGTCAAACGAGTCAAACGAGTCAAACGAGTCAAACGAGTCAAACGAGTCAAACGAGTCAAACGAGTCAAACGAGTCAAACGAGTCAAACGAGTCAAACGAGTCAAACGAGTCAAACGAGTCAAACGAGTCAAACGAGTCAAACGAGTCAAACGAGTCAAACGAGTCAAACGAGTCAAACGAGTCAAACGAGTCAAACGAGTCAAACGAGTCAAACGAGTCAAACGAGTCAAACGAGTCAAACGAGTCAAACGAGTCAAACGAGTCAAACGAGTCAAACGAGTCAAACGAGTCAAACGAGTCAAACGAGTCAAACGAGTCAAACGAGTCAAACGAGTCAAACGAGTCAAACGTGTCAAACGGGTCGAACGAGTGAAACGGGTCGAACAGGACAATCGAGTCAAACGAGTCAAACGAGTCAAACGAGTCAAACGTGTCAAACGGGTCGAACGAGTGAAACGGGTCGAACAGGACAATCGAGTGAAACGAGTCAAACGAGTCAAACGAGACAAACGTGTCAAACGAGTCAAACGAGTCAAACGAGTCAAACGAGTCAAACGAGTCAAACGAGTCAAACGAGTCAAACGAGTCAAACGAGTCAAACGAGTCAAACGAGTCAAACGAGTCAAACGAGTCAAACGAGTCAAACGAGTCAAACGAGTCAAACGAGTCAAACGAGTCAAACGAGTCAAACGAGTCAAACGAGTCAAACGAGTCAAACGAGTCAAACGAGTCAAACGAGTCAAACGAGTCAAACGAGTCAAACGAGTCAAACGAGTCAAACGAGTCAAACGAGTCAAACGAGTCAAACGAGTCAAACGAGTCAAACGAGTCAAACGAGTCAAACGAGTCAAACGAGTCAAACGAGTCAAACGAGTCAAACGAGTCAAACGAGTCAAACGAGTCAAACGAGTCAAACGAGTCAAACGAGTCAAACGAGTCAAACGAGTCAAACGAGTCAAACGAGTCAAACGAGTCAAACGAGTCAAACGAGTCAAACGAGTCAAACGAGTCAAACGAGTCAAACGAGTCAAACGAGTCAAACGAGTCAAACGAGTCAAACGAGTCAAACGAGTCAAACGAGTCAAACGAGTCAAACGAGTCAAACGAGTCAAACGAGTCAAACGAGTCAAACGAGTCAAACGAGTCAAACGAGTCAAACGAGTCAAACGAGTCAAACGAGTCAAACGAGTCAAACGAGTCAAACGAGTCAAACGAGTCAAACGAGTCAAACGAGTCAAACGAGTCAAACGAGTCAAACGAGTCAAACGAGTCAAACGAGTCAAACGAGTCAAACGAGTCAAACGGGTCAATCTAGTCAAACGAGTCAAACGAGTCAAACGAGTCAAACGAGTCAAACGAGTCAAACGAGTCAAACGAGTCAAACGAGTCAAACGAGTCAAACGAGTCAAACGAGTCAAACGAGTCAAACGAGTCAAACGAGTCAAACGAGTCAAACGAGTCAAACGAGTCAAACGAGTCAAACGAGTCAAACGAGTCAAACGAGTCAAACGAGTCAAACGAGTCAAACGAGTCAAACGAGTCAAACGAGTCAAACGAGTCAAACGAGTCAAACGAGTCAAACGAGTCAAACGAGTCAAACGAGTCAAACGAGTCAAACGAGTCAAACGAGTCAAACGAGTCAAACGAGTCAAACGAGTCAAACGAGTCAAACGAGTCAAACGAGTCAAACGAGTCAAACGAGTCAAACGAGTCAAACGAGTCAAACGAGTCAAACGAGTCAAACGAGTCAAACGAGTCAAACGAGTCAAACGAGTCAAACGAGTCAAACGAGTCAAACGAGTCAAACGAGTCAAACGAGTCAAACGAGTCAAACGAGTCAAACGAGTCAAACGAGTCAAACGAGTCAAACGAGTCAAACGAGTCAAACGAGTCAAACGAGTCAAACGAGTCAAACGAGTCAAACGAGTCAAACGAGTCAAACGAGTCAAACGAGTCAAACGAGTCAAACGAGTCAAACGAGTCAAACGAGTCAAACGAGTCAAACGAGTCAAACGAGTCAAACGAGTCAAACGAGTCAAACGAGTCAAACGAGTCAAACGAGTCAAACGAGTCAAACGAGTCAAACGAGTCAAACGAGTCAAACGAGTCAAACGAGTCAAACGAGTCAAACGAGTCAAACGAGTCAAACGAGTCAAACGAGTCAAACGAGTCAAACGAGTCAAACGAGTCAAACGAGTCAAACGAGTCAAACGAGTCAAACGAGTCAAACGAGTCAAACGAGTCAAACGAGTCAAACGAGTCAAACGAGTCAAACGAGTCAAACGAGTCAAACGAGTCAAACGAGTCAAACGAGTCAAACGAGTCAAACGAGTCAACGAGTCAAACGAGTCAAACGAGTCAAACGAGTCAAACGAGTCAAACGAGTCAAACGAGTCAAACGTGTCAAACGGGTCGAACGAGTGAAACGGGTCGAACAGGACAATCGAGTGAAACGAGTCAAACGAGTCAAACGAGACAAACGTGTCAAACGAGTCAAACGAGTCAAACGAGTCAAACGAGTCAAACGAGTCAAACGAGTCAAACGAGTCAAACGAGTCAAACGAGTCAAACGAGTCAAACGAGTCAAACGAGTCAAACGAGCCAAACGAGTCAAACGAGTCAAACGAGTCAAACGAGTCAAACGAGTCAAACGAGTCAAACGAGTCAAACGAGTCAAACGAGTCAAACGAGTCAAACGAGTCAAACGAGTCAAACGAGTCAAACGAGTCAAACGAGTCAAACGAGTCAAACGAGTCAAACGAGTCAAACGAGTCAAACGAGTCAAACGAGTCAAACGAGTCAAACGAGTCAAACGAGTCAAACGAGTCAAACGAGTCAAACGAGTCAAACGAGTCAAACGAGTCAAACGAGTCAAACGAGTCAAACGAGTCAAACGAGTCAAACGAGTCAAACGAGTCAAACGAGTCAAACGAGTCAAACGAGTCAAACGAGTCAAACGAGTCAAACGAGTCAAACGAGTCAAACGAGTCAAACGAGTCAAACGAGTCAAACGAGTCAAACGAGTCAAACGAGTCAAACGAGTCAAACGAGTCAAACGAGTCAAACGAGTCAAACGAGTCAAACGAGTCAAACGAGTCAAACGAGTCAAACGAGTCAAACGAGTCAAACGAGTCAAACGAGTCAAACGAGTCAAACGAGTCAAACGAGTCAAACGAGTCAAACGACAAACGAGTCAAACGAGTCAAACGAGTCAAACGAGTCAAACGAGTCAAACGAGTCAAACGAGTCAAACGAGTCAAACGAGTCAAACGAGTCAAACGAGTCAAACGAGTCAAACGAGTCAAACGAGTCAAACGAGTCAAACGAGTCAAG